>JXCR01148108.1:0-18971 GCA_002079205.1 Phalaenopsis hybrid cultivar
AGCCACAGGAAACCAAAACCGAGCCCCCAAACATACATAAAACAGTAAAATGCACTCCCAAGTATTCATCTTAAGCAAGAATCAGTCATAAGATGTTAAAGCCGAAACCCCAACATGCTTGCAAGAGGAGCAAAAATCATTTCAAAGTCATGCTTTAACTCCCTAAATGCTTTCAACATAAACATGCCACAATAATCATAAGGATGCCATAGTCTCCCTAGTTTAAGTAAGTAACCATGTCTAGTTTTAACACATGCTCACATTTTCATTTCCAAATGCACTTGAAGTGAATATCTCAAGAAAATATATCCAAATAAAANACCGAAAAGAAACAGAGCACCGAAGAAGAGGGGGGAAGAATGATACCTCAAGAATGCTAAAGTAAAGCCCTGCAATACAAGAGTTCGTCTCAAAGAAATGCTCTCACAGAAATTCTCCCCCCAAACTCCTCACAGCCAAAATTTCTACTCTCCTCTCTGAAAACTTTTCCAACAATCAAAAATTTCAAAAGGAACTGTGTATATAGGCAGAGAATAGAGAGAAGAGAAAAAAGACCACCCTCAACAGTCCACAACACTCGAATCGGGCCAAAGAAGAAAGGGGCACGCTCCCTGCTCACAGAAGGCGAAGCCACCGAAGTCTCTCGGACCGAGCGGCGAGATTAATGGCAGCGAGGGAAGCGTCGGGAAGAGGAGAAGAAATGTCATTCAAGTGTACCAGGGAACAAGCCTCCCNAAATCATATAAAATTGCTCAAATGGAGCCCTGATTTTTATCCCAATCAATAACCCCCAATTGCGCCTATCTGGTTCTCATTACCTGAACTCAAGCTCCAATTCTTTGTCTACCTACCTTATATAAAATTGGGACAATCCTTGAAAAATTTTTGAAGGTAGACACACCTACAGTTTATTTCTCTAGGCCCTCCATTGCAACGATTTTGATTGAAAGGGATATTACGCTACCAGATGTAGAAGAAGTCTGGCTTGGCTCTGCTCACAAAGGTTATTGACAAAAAATCAATATGGAACAAAAACCTTGTTACTGCAAGCACTGCAAGATGTTTGGACACCCGCAATAGAAATGTTTCAGATTGCACCCACAGTTGAGAACCAATAGTCAAAAGCAGGAACATGATGCTAGTGCACATTACGTGCCTGAACACACTCCCAACAAAACTGATGACAGCCAACCTGAGGGGGGAATCACCACAAGGCAGGAAATGATGTCTGCCCATGGGAACTCTTCTCCTGACCATACTATAAGGGATAATGTTCGGAACGAAAGTTAGGATAGCTCCGCAGCTCCTATCAGAAAGCATCAGATGCAGAGGTGGAAATTCACACTTCACAATAAATGGAACCTATCGTTGTGGAAACGACTGTCTTTCCTTCTACTGCAGTTCTAATATCTAACCAGACCGAGGATGACATGAGTCAATCTTTAGATGAAGAATGACAGGTTTACACTTCTCGACGGAAGAAGATTGGGGCACACTCCAACTTGGAAACTTAATGGATGATACTTTGGTTACTCCTGGTAATGGCACGACACTTCAAAATTTGTTATCTGGCTCCGCTCCTAAAACTAGAGGAAGGGGCACGACTAAACTAGTCTGTCCCTAGCTACTTGTTTTTTGCATGCTTTAAACTTTTTTAAATATATTTGTATTTTTGGTTGGGGTACTACTGTACTTGGTATAGTATGGGTAGGGTGCCTCTACTGGGCTCTCTCATACAACATTTATGTATCTTTTCTANTGTACAATTCATAGAACCAACGCTATCAGAGTTCTATGAGATTTTGAATGACACATTCTTTATTAATATTGAGTAATATTAAACTAGAAAAATTGTTTTATTTACGTATAAAGGCTTTTTGCAAGGATTGTAAAAATTTATCAATTTCTCTACTCATTTTCTTCCTTTTTTCGCTTGCTAATTGCAAGCTATTCATAACTAATATATTGCCAAGTGCATTCTAGTCATTTTTTATTAATAAAAAATATACCAAAAACAAAATTTTAGACACACGAAAAATAAAGTCGATTACCAAATTAGATGTAAAAAATAGAATATCAAATATTTAACAAACCTATTACATTTCATTTTATTTTTTATTCAAAAGAAATTATTCTAAATAAAATAAACAAAATTAATAATAAAATCATGCATATTATTAATTCACTTAAATAAGAAATCACTAACAAATCTATTTTACAAAATATTAATCATCCTAAAACACAAAAAAAAAAATTTTTTTGAACTCAATAGTCTTTCAATAAATAATTTGTGACAATAAACCAATCAACATTTTAGAATAAAACAATTCATTGTCCCTTTCGTACGAAGAAATATTTGATGAGAAAAATATTCCAATGAAAGCTAGACCGTATTAGATAAATAAATAATATTTAGATTTTGCAAACAAGAAATTAGTGATTTATTAAATTAAAAGAATTGTCTACAACTCCAATTTGGAGTTGTACAGCCTTCATGTTATANTTATTTTACAAAATATTAATCATCGTAAAACACAAAAAAAAAAAAAAAAATTTTAAATCAATAGTCTTTCAATAAATAATTTGTGGCAATAAACCAATCAACTTTTTAGAATAAAATAATTCATTGTCCCCTTCGTATGAAGAAATATTTGATAAGAAAAATATTCCAATGAAAGCTAGACCGTATCAGATAAATAAATAATATTTAGATTTGGCAAACAAAAAATTAGTGATTTATTAAATTAAAAGAATTGTCTACAACTCCAATTTGGAGTTGTACAGCCTTCATGTTATAAATACTACAAAAAAAGAAGATTCAAGTTAGTGATTAATTACAAACCATTGAATAGAGCTTTAACATGAATAAAATATCCAGCCCAAATAAAAGGGACTTACATAATCCATTAAATTATGCATATATATATTTTTTAATTTGATTTAAAATCCATGCCCATATATTTAAATTAAAGAAGATAAATACAAATCCACTTTTACTACTCAATTTGGAACTAATGAATGGAATGTTTAAACTTTTTGATTAAAAATGTTCCATCATAATTCCAACATATTATGAATGATGTAATGAATCTCTATTCTACTTATATTATAGATTACATAAATGTGATTTTAATATTTTTCAAAAAAATTGATGGACAATTAAAACATTTAAAATTTTAAAAATGGTGAATTTTGTAAAAATAAAATAGTTGAATCAACTTCAAAAATTAAATTGCTTAAAACAAAAATCAAATTCTTAGGACACTATTATTAACGTCACTATAATTCCAAAAAATTGAATTATAAAATTTATTGATAAAAGTTGAAGCATTATTTTGGCTAGAAAACACTTGAAACAATTTTAGGAGATTCACATTATGTTTTATATTTCTAATAGAATTTTCACTATCGATGTCGCTTCTCTTTTCAACCCCCACGTAGTGGTATAAACCAACATGAAAGGAAAGCCTCTCGATGGACAGTTCATACTAAAGTCGTTCAAAATTTTAAATAAAAAGTGAAAATTTCATCGTGTATAAATCTTGTCAGTCCTCACAATTTCAAAATTTATGAAACTAATGCTCAAATGTAAATTTTATTGGTGCCCTTAAAAAAGAATTTATATAAAAAAAAACTAGTTAAATTTACCTGACGATAGAATCATAATCAAATAAAATATTCCACGATGAAAAAATAAATGATATCTATAGTTAAATATATAGCTAAGTTTCAATATGATTTACTTAATCAAAAAATTTTACTTATAATAAATTGTACTACTATTAAATTTATTATTAAAATATATATTAAGAATTTAACATCAAAATAAATATTTGTTAACTAGTAATTTCAATTTTTTATATTTAATTTTGATACCAAATTAATTTATATTCAGACTAATCTTGTCTGATTTTGAAACTCCTAATTCATATTCAAATGTAATCTTTTTTTCAGTGATCAATGAAAAAAAGGGGATCACTAAAAAAAAAAGTCCCATTAAGGCCCCTTAAAACTAACGGTGTTATTCAAACAAATAGGACCATAAAACAGACTAATTTCAATACCTCTCATTAAATATTTAACCCAATTTAGGCATTTGGCGTCTCTAACGCAAGCAAAAATTGATGCATTTAACCTTTTAAGATTAAAAACTCTTTCCCAAAAAAAACTTGCAATAACTTTTCCTTTAACTTAGCAAAGGAAAAATAGAATAACATAGAAGATTAGGAACACAACAGTATTACCTCTTTTATCTTTAATCCCACATCATTTGAACATTTAGCCTTAGACTGGTTAAATTAGAATAAAATGCCAAAATAGTCCCTAAACTTTTTACATGAGGCTATTTAAGTTTTGGAGTTTATAAAAGTGGAAAATTAGTCCTTAGATTCCTTCAAAGAGGCTACAATAGCCATCATTGGAGACTATTTCAACCCATAGTAAAAGAGTTCGGTAACTAAATTGATATTTTTATAAAGTGTGAGACTTAAAAGGCTCTTCGCAAAAAGTCAAGGAACTATCTTGACACTTTTCTCATTTAGATTGTGATGCAAAGCTTAACCATTTGAAAGTGAAACTCATGTAAGGTATATGNTGTGCTTCTGTGAAGCACGCTCCTGGCCTCAGGGCTATCCTACACTGCCGCTCTCGCCGGTGATAATCCCGTCAAACCCTCCGATGCTACAGTGGTTTACAAACGCAGCTCCTCTTTCCATCTTGTAGATAGTCTGATGTTCCCGCAGATGTACCATGATTAAGTTGCAAGACATGGAGATTGCAATCTCATAAAAAAAAAATAGAGAAGAAGGCCGGCAAACCAGCATTATACTTCTCTGACGCTGAAATTTCAACTCATGCAAGAAAATACAAAATTTTTACTAGTTAGAAAGTTCCAATTAAGTCGCCCTAAGATGGAGATTATCAGGAAGATTTTTGAAAATTTCAAGCTAGTTGGGGTTTAGCAGGTGGGTCTTCTCGACGGAAGACATGTTATGATACAGTTGAGCATAGAAGAAGATTACACAAGAATTTTTTCAAAGAAATTCATCACAATCGAGGGCAATCATATAAAATTGCTCAAATGGAGCCCTAATTTTTATCCCAATCAATAACAAAAAGGGGATCACTGAAAGAAAAAAAAAGTCCCATTAAGTCCCCTTAAAACTAGCGGTGTTATTCAAATAGATAGGATCATAACACAGACTAATTTCAATACCTCTCATTAAATACTTAACCCAATTTAGGCATCTGGCGTCTCTAACGCAAGCAAAAATTGATGCATTTAACCTTTTAAGATTAAAAACTCTTTCCCAAAAAAACTTGCAATAACTTTTCCTTTAACTTAGCAAAGGAAAAATAGAATAACATAGAAGATTAGGAACACAACAGTATTACCTCTTTTATCTTTAATCCCACATCATTTGAAAATTTAGCCTTAGACTGGTTAAATTAGAATAAAATGCCAAAATAGTCCCTAGACTTTTTACATGAGGCTATTTAAGTTTTGGAATTTATAAAAGTGAAAAATTAGTCCTTAGATTCCTTCAAAGAGGCTACAATAGCCATCATTGGACACTATTTCAACCCATATTAAAAGAGTTCGGTAACTAAATTGATATTTTTATAAAGTGTGAGACTTAAAAGGCTCTTTGCAAAAAGTCAAAGAACTATTTTGACACTTTTCTCATTTAGATTGTGATGCAAAGCTTAACCATTTGAAAGTGATACTCATGTAAGGTATATGTTGGGAGTTCATGAGTTCTTGTGGTTGAAATTGCTATACATAATCTTTAATTAAAATTAAAATCTTACTTTTTATCCTCCATAAAATTTATGTTCAAATTCAATTCAATTAAGCCAAACGCGAACAAATTCTTCCTAAACAATTTCAAACATGAGCCGAACAGAAATATACAAAATTTTGAAGTAGTCGAACAAGAGCAAACTCCCAACTCACTTAAGAATGGCTCATTTACATCCCTACTTCTAGCATTANTTTTTTTATCCTCCATAGAATTTATGTTCAAATCAAATTCTATTAAGCCAAACACGGACAAATTCTTCCTAAACAATTTCAAACATGAGCCGAACATAAATATACAAAATTTCGAAGTAGTCGAACAAGAGCAAACTCCCAACTCACTTAAGAATGGCTCATTTACATCCCTACTTCTAGCATTAAAGCCTTAAACAAATAGACACAAAAGAAAAATGTTTGCTGACAAAAGCAAATAAGGCTATCAAAAAATATTTTGTTAAATAATAACATCAGCCAAAAAACAACAGCTTTCAACTCATTAAACAAGTAAAACCTACATGACAGTCAGTTGCANTGAAAAATGTTTGCTGACAAAAGCAAATAAGGCCATTAAAAAATATTTTGTTAAGTAATAACATCAGCCAAAAAACAACAGCTTTCAACTCATTAAACAAGTAAAACCTACATGACAGTCAGTTGAAAGAAAAAATATGCTTATAAATAAGTTCAAAGTGGCAAAAAAACAACACATTAAAAATTACCACATGCATGCATAGCCTTTAAAATTTCTCTGAAATGATTAGGAAACTGGCAATGAAAGGCTTTGCAACAACAATGTATGTATCAATAAGACAATGACAATTTTTTCATGTCAAAACACAATTTTTAAGCTTGAACATAATTACTAAGCATATATTCTAGGAAAATCGGCTTGCAATGAATGCAAAAACTAATTCTATACCAATACAAGATATGCACAAAGATTATTAAATTTATTTAGTTATTTTTTTATTATGATAGACATTTTTAAATTTTCACTAGTTAATTTTTTAAAAAATATTTTCTCAAAGATTATTCAAACTAGAGAAGTGGTCAATTTTTAAAAAAACTTAACTAAGGTTCAAAATTAATTAAAACCATCTGTGAAAATCCTTTTTCAAAAAAATGTAAATAATCCAGCATGAATTGGAATTAGAGTCAGAATTCCATCTTATGATTGTAAATTCTTACTCTCAACTGATCTCACTCCACTTATTAAACACAAATCCCAAACTAAAATCAAAATTTCAAATTGTTGACTTCTCTTGCAACTTTATCTCTTTTATCACTATAATCAGTTAGGCCATTCCCAAGGTTAAAAACCTATTTTGTACTGAGAATTTTAACCACACATACCGAACTTCTATCTCTAAAATCCTCTCTTCATGAGGTCATTGGCCTTTATATATTAAGGATTAATTTATAGGAGAGCCCAAACAAGTTTAAAAAAAAAAAAAGCAAGAAAATGAGATTTCAATCATTAACAAGAATCCAACTTGGCATCAAGAGTGGAGAGAGATTAATTTCTTGATGATAAACTGCATCTAAATTCTGGTCACCCATAGCCATCCCTTCTCCTTAAACACAAATCACAAAACTCAACAAAATAAAAAAAACCAAAATCTAACCTTAACGCCACCGTTCAAATTCCTTCATGCATTAACATGGTGTCGGCAGCTAAAAAAAGTTTGGGGGTCGCCCGTAAGAAGCTGTCAGTCGCCGGAATCGAAATCCCGTTGCCCGCTTCGGAAAGACATTTTAATTTACACATATATATATGTAATTTTAGAAAAATATGAAATCAAACTGACCTCGTATTTTTCGCAGTTTAAATCAAAGAGCGCCCTACCTCAAATCCTGTATCTATCCCGAGGGATAAACACAAGACTTGAGGATGAGGCTCGATCAAATAAACTAAGAAAGATATGACATCCGTTTGGTCTGCGAAACCGTTTTATTTGCCGACAAGTTCCTTTATTTATTACAAAGAATTAAATAAGGTTTATTTTTGGCTAAGTTCGAAAAAGCTTCCTATAAGGGCAAGCCCCTATAGTTAATTACATCTTAAATGACCGAAGTCACCTAAACTTATAAGGGCAAACCCCTATAGTTAATTACATCTTAAATGACCGAAGTCACCTAAGAAAACTCCTCGATAGAAAATCAGAGAATATTATCTTCAAAGAAGTCAAAAGGATAGGACTTTTCAACGAAATCGGACGAAGAGGTGTGGTGATTTCAAAGAGGTCAAAAAGATAGGACTTTACAACGAAATCGGACGAAGAAGGTGTGAAAGGGGTACCGAAGTCACCTAAGAAAACTCTCGATAAAAATCAGGGGATAATGTCTTCAAAGAGGTCAAGTAGGACTTTTCAACAAAATCGGACCAAGAGGTGTGAAAGGGGAGATGCTCGAACCTGGAACAATGTTGAGGAATCCAAATGAAGAAAA
This sequence comes from Phalaenopsis hybrid cultivar, assembly GCA_002079205.1. NCBI lineage: Eukaryota > Viridiplantae > Streptophyta > Magnoliopsida > Asparagales > Orchidaceae > Phalaenopsis > Phalaenopsis hybrid cultivar. Next base: position 8,249 of record JXCR01148108.1, read on the forward strand.
ACTAGGGAAGGCCATAGATCCTGAGGAAAACCTCAATGACTTCCCAGTCTATCCTATGATTTGGCTCCAGTTTTGAGAAGAAATTATTGCAATGTTTCATCCTACCAATTTTATTTAATTAGGGCTTATATTTGCGTGACATGGTCACACAAATTGCCTAGAAGATATGAGAGCTTTAATCGTACCGGACGACAACCTCGGAACCTAGAACGAGTTAGGAAAAGGATTGTTGTTTAATTTCTAGGAAAAGGAACAGTTTTACTGGGGAAGACATGTTCTGCTGTTGAAGATGGTCGTGCTGCCCACTGCGCTAGCTCCAAGCCCCCCGACGTAACGAGTTTAAGTTTTCTAGGGTGTCCAGTTATAGTGTCAAATCAAACGGCCCTATGGTTGTAGTCCTCTAAACATCCTATGTAAAAAAAAAGAAAACGTGCTTGAAGCTATATAATATAAAGTGTGCAATGCAGGAACAAACAGTAGAATGCACGTGGAGCAGTAGTAGGCAAAAACAGGAACAGTATAATATGCTATACATGAAGAACAGTAGCAGGTAGAAGCAGGACAAGTGTAACATGCTATACAGGGAGAACAGTAGCAAGTAGAAACAGGAGTAATATGACATGCTATACAGGAAGAACAACAGCAGATAGAAGCAAGACAAGTGTAACATGCTTTACATTACGGTAGCAGGTAAAAGCAGAAATGACATAATCATGCTGTACAGGAAGAGCAGTAGCAGGTAGAAGCAAGACAAGTGTAACATGTTTGACAGTACGGTAGCAGGTAAAAGCAGAAATGACATAATCATGCTGTCCAGGAAGAGCAGTAGCAAGTAGAAAACAGGAGAATAAATTACTGAAAAATGTAAAGCAAACATGTACGCCCGTGAGATCCGATGTTCCTCAAGCATATCAAAACTAAATGCATCTCGAAAAGTAAAGTCCGGAAGAAAACGTCATCCAAAAAATCCGAAGAAAAAAACAGAAAAAACTCAAGAAAATCAACGAGAAAAGACTCAAGTAAAAGAAAATCCTAAAAAATCCCGGAGAAATCCCGAAAGAAATGAAAAGTAACACGAGTGTCCTGTCCCAAAACTTCGATAAAAAAAAAATTCAAGTGAGGGGGACCGCAAGCACTCGTATGGGACTAGGCTCAGCTGCATATTTATTCTCGAGGGTCCACGAAGGCTNATAACATGACAAGTGTAACATGCTATACAGGGAGAACAGTAACAAGTAGAAACATGAATGGTATAACATGCTGTATAAGAAAAACAGTAGCAGTTAGAAGACATGAAAATTAAATGCTGTAAAATGTAAAACAAACCTGTACGCCCGTGTGATCCGCCGTTCCTTAAGTATAGCAAACCTAAATGCATCTCAAAGAGCAAATTCCGAAAGAAATGTCGTCCAGGAAACCCGAGGAAAAGTGGAGAAACTCGAGAAAAATCAACGAAAAAGACTCGAGCTAAAGAAAATCCTCAAAACTCCTGGGAAAAATCCCGAAAGAAAGAAAAAAAAAAACAACACGAGTGCTCTATCCCAAAGCTTCGATAAAAGAAAGAAACAAAATTCGGATGGGGGACCGCAAGCACTCGTATGGAGCTAGGCTCAGCTATATTTATTCTCGAGGGTCCACGAAGGCCACTCGGTCACCCGAACATATAGAACCCTCCACTCGTCTAGAAGAGTGTCTTGAACCTCACTTAGGGGGCTATTTCCCAGCCTAAACAGGTATTCGTCAGGTGGACAACCAATTTTAAAACATATTTTAAAATTTATGTTTTTGACATACATATAAATCTTGAAAAAGATTATCAAATCTTGTTTTATAAAGAAGAATATATTATATATTTTGAAATAGATTTTAACAATTTTTATTGTCCACAAGACGATTACACTGTCAGTCATAGGATCGCCGACCGAATGAGGAGGTTCGAGCCAACTCCCGCTAGACTTATGTCGGTGAAGGATATCATATCCTATTGTTCATAAAATGCATGGATCTTGATGTTATAGGATATGACATCTTTCTACTCTATCTTCGGTGTGCCTTTATCATCAACACCGTACGCCCCAAAACGACCTTGCGACCTTGCTTGATGGTTACACGTATAGCAAATTGCTATACGTGGACACTTATGCATCAGACATAAGCATCGAAAACCGAACCAAGAAGCAAGAAAAGAAAAGAACAAAAATGGGGTGAGAGAGAGAGGAGACACTGATCCATCTAAAACAACGAAAAGGAGACTGGATCAATTCTCAAAACTCGTATCGAAAAAGTCCTGGAAAAGTAGGGCCCGAGGTTCTTCCTAACAAACATAAAATATTCCTTTGCGTTGAATTTCCAAACCCTAAGAACGCAGGATTAATCGCATCAACCAGATACTCTCCCAAATAAAGCTTGCAAATCCTCCCCAGATCCCAAAGTTGATATCAAAATCTTCCAACTTTCGAATTAATCCATAACCTCACATATCAAATAAGCATAGAAATCTTCCCATAAAAATCACATAAATGCTCACGATCGGGATCACTACAAAGAGATGAACAGTTGGTAGGACTCACGGCCAAAGCAAGACACGAGGCACATAAGAGAAAACAACCAACAAGGCTCTCGGCCCAAAGCTAGAAATAGGGACAGGAGGGCTCTCGGTCAGGGCCAGCAAAGAACAGCTGCAAAAGCCCATGACCCAAGGCCATTCAAAACACAAAGGGCTCACGGCTAAAGACGACAAAAAAATCACCAAAGGCAACTATGCTTCCCTGACAAACTAAAAGGAAAACTAAAATAATTATAATTTTTTTGGATGGCAAACTTGATTCATTCATAACTCTCAAGACAATTCAAGCCTAGCAGGGAAAGCCAAATCACACCCAAAGACCTGCAACAGACCTCACGAGTAAGGAGTAGGAACCCAAGCCAGCAAAGCCACCTCCCAACCATTCCTCTGGTAAAGGCTGAACAAAGCAACACAGCCCTCAATCAAAAACCAAACCGAGCCCAACAAGAAACAAAGCCAAAACCGAGCTCAACAAGGCTAAAACAAGCAAACACAGCCCCCACCCTAGAGCTAATCCAAGTCCAGCAAAGCTAGAGCAAGCAAACACAGCCCACACTAGAGCCAAACCGAGTTCAACAAGAAAGAAAGCCAAAGCCAGCCCCCAACCAGAGCCAAACCGAGCTCGATCAAAACCAAAACCAGAGCCAGCCTTCAACTAATGATAAAGCCAAAGCCAGCCCTCAACCAGAGCCAAACTGAGCTCTCTAAGAAACAAAACCAAAACCAGAGCCAAGAACCAGAAACGGAGCCAAAGCCAGCCCCCAACCAGAACCAAACTGAGCTCAAAACCCAGCCATTCAATGCCCAAAACCGTGACTTCAAATCAAGCCAAAACCAAGCTCAACAAGAACCAGAAACCAAATCCGAGTTCGACGAGAAATAAGAAGCCACAATCGAGCTCAACGAAAACTCAAAAGCCAAAGTCAGAGCTCAACAAAATTAAATCAATCCCAAGCATTGATATAATCGAGCCATACAACATTAAAGCTCGCCATTTTAAGCCCGAGGAACAACCTGCATGTCTAAACATTCTAAGCATGAAATTATTCAACAAGTATATGANAACTTGAGGATGAAGCTCGATCAAATAAACTAAGAAAGATATGACATCCGTTTGGTCTGCGAAAATGTTTTATTTGATGACAAGGACCCCTATTTAATACAAAGAATTAAATAGGGTTTATTTTAGGCTGGGTTCGGAAAAGCTTCCTNGGGCAAGCCCCTATAGTTAATTACATCTTAAATGACCGAAGTCACCTAAGAAAACTCTCGATAAAAATCAGAGAATATTATCTTCAAAGAAGTCAAAAGGATAGGACTTTTCAACGAAATCGGACGAAGAGGTGTGGTGATTTCAAAGAGGTCAAAAAGATAGGACTTTACAACGAAATCGGACGAAGAAGGTGTGAAAGGGGTACCGAAGTCACCTAAGAAAACTCTCGATAAAAATCAGGGGATAATGTCTTCAAAGAGGTCAAAGGACTTTTCAACGAAATCGGACGAATAGATGTGAAAGGGGAAATACTCGAATCTGGAACAGTGTTGAGGAATCCAAATGAAGAGAAACTAGGGGAGGCCACAGATCCTGAGGAGAACCTCAGTGACTTCCCAGTCTATCCTATGATTTGGCTCCAATTTTGAGAAGAAATTATTAAAGTGTTTCATCCTGCCAATTTTATTTAATTAGGGCTTATATTTGCGTGACAGGGTCACACAAATTGCCTAGAAGATATGAGGGTTTCCGTCGTACCGGACGACAACCTCGGAACCTAGAACGAGTTAGGGCTTAAATCGTACAGCAAAGCTATACGAATGCCTAAAGAAAAATGTGGAGGCTTTATGTTCAGCTAGGCAGACAACCTCGAAATCCTCTGGATTGTTGTTTAATTTCTAGGAAAAGGAATAGTTTTGTTGGGGAAGACATGTTATGCTGTTGAAGATGGTCGTGCTGCCCACTGCGCTAGCTCCCAGCTCCTCGACGTGACGAGTTTGAGTTTTCTAGGGTGTCAAATCAAACAGCCTTATGGTTGTAGTATTCTAAACATCCTATGTAAAAAGGAAACGATGTTTAAAGTTATAAAATATAAAGTGTGCGATGCAGGAACAAGCAATAGAATGCACGTGGAATAGTAGTAGGCGAAAGCAGGAGCAGTACAACATGCTATACATGAAGAACAGTAACAGGACAAGTGTAACATACTATACAATACAGTAGCAGGTATAGACAGGAAAATTATAACATGCTATACAGGAAGAACAACAGCAGGTAGAAGCAGGAAAATTATAACATGTTATANGTATGAAAATGGTTTATCAAAACTTATCATTTTTTTTTCAAAATTTTTGTTGTCCACGAGTCGATTACGCTGTCGGGCGTGGGACTGCCAATCACCTGAGGAGGTTCGAGCCAACTCCCGCTAGACTTATGTCGGTGAAGGATACCATATCCTATTGTTCATCAAATGCCTGGATCTTGATATTATAGGATAGGGTATCTTTCTACTCTATCTTCGGTGTTCCTTTATCATCACCACCTTACGCCCCAAAACGACTACTTGCAACCTTGCTTGATGGTTTCACGTATAGCAAAAGACTATACGTAGACACTNAGTAGGAACAGGACAGGTGTAACATGTTTTACAGTACGGTAACAGGTAGAAACAGAAAAATTAAGTGCTGAAAAAAATGTAAAGCAACCCTGTGCGCCTGCGAGATCCGATGTTCCTTAAGTATAGCAAGCCTAAATGCATCTCGAGAAAAACAAAGTCCGGAAGAAAACGTCATCCAGAAATCCGAATAAAAGCGGAAAAACTCGAGAAAATCAACGAGAAAAGTTTCAAGTAAAAGAAAATCCTTAAAAATCCCGGAGAAATCCCGAAAGAAAGGAAAAGTAACACGAGTGCTCTGTCCCAAAACTTCGATAAAACAAAAAGAAAATTCGGATGAGGGGGACCGCAAGCACTCGTATGGGACTAGGCTCAGCTGTATATTTATTCTCGAGGGTTCACGAAGGCTACTCGATCACCCGAATGTATAGAACCCGTCACTCATCTAGAAGGGTGTCTTAAACCTCACTTAGAGGGCTACTTCCCAGCCTATACAGGTATTCGTCAAGTGGACAACCAACTTTAAAACGTATTTTAAAATTTATGTTTTTTTTTGACATACACATAAATTTTAAACATGCAAGAAAGAGTTATCAATTTTGTTTCGTAGAAAAGTGTATTTTCGTTTGAAAATAGTTTATCAAAACTTATCTTTTTTTTTTTAGAAATTTTTGTTGTCCACGAGTCGATTACGCTATCGGGCGTGGGACTGCCAACACCCTGAGGAGGTTCAAGCCAACTCCCGCTAGACTTATGTCGGCGAAGGATACCATATCCTATTGTTCATCAAATGTCTGGATCTTGATGTTATAGGATAGGGTATCTTTCTGCTCTATCTTCGGTGTGTCTTTATCATCCCACCATACGCCCCAAAACGGCTACTTGCGACCTTGTTTGATGGTTTCACGTATAGAAAAAGGCTATACGTGGACACTTATGTATCGGACATAAGCATCAAAAAACCGAACCAAGAAGTAAGGAAAAAAAGAACAAAAATGGGGTGAGAGAGAGGAGACACTGATCCATCCAAAACACCGAAAAGGAGATTGGATCGGTTCTCAAAAACTCCTATCGATAAGACCTGGAAAAGTAGGGCCCGAGGTCTTTCCTAACAAACAAAAAAATATCCCTTCGCGCTGATTTTTCAAACCCCGAAGACATAGGAATGCTCAGATCTACCAAATGCTTGTCCAAAATAAGGTTTAAAATTTCCCATACTTTGAAAGAAAATGATCGCGGGGAAACCACCGTCAATATTTCCAAACTTATGCTAAAATCGAAATTCTCCGGCCTTTCAAATTAATAGATAACCTCATACATCAAATAAGCACAAAATTTGCCCATAAAACCACAGATGCTCACGGCCAGGGTCAGCAGAGAAGAGAAAACAGCCAACAAGGCTCTCGGCCAAAGCCAGGAATGGGGACAGGAGGGGCTCACGGCTAGAGCAAGGAATGGCTACCAAGCTCCATAACCAAAGGCAGTCTAAAAGACAACAAGTAAGGCTTATAGTTAAGGCAACAAAGGGCCCAGAAAAGAGCTGTTAAAACTTATGGTTTAAGGCAGCAAAGAACAGCTGCAAAAGCACACGATCAGAGGCCACCCAAAGCACAAGTAAGACCCACGGCTACAGCAACCCAGAGCACAAAGGGGACTCACNATGGGGTGAGAGAGAGGAGACACTGATCTATCTAAAACACCGAAAAAGAGATTGGATCAGTTCTCAAAAACTCCTATCGAAAAGACCTGGAAAAGTAGGGCCCGAGGTCTTTCCGATAAAATATCCTTTCGCGCTGATTTTTCAAACCCCGAAGACATAGGAATGCTCAAATCCACCAAATGCTTGTCCAAAATAAGGTTTAAAATTTCCCATACTTTGAAAGAAAATGATCGCGGGGAAACCACCGTCAATATTTCCAAACTTATGCTAAAATCGAAATTCTCCGGCCTTTCAAATTANGCGGGGAAACCACCGTCAATATTTCCAAACTTAGATAGCCTCATGCATCAAATAAACACAAAATTTGCCCATAAAACCACATAAATGCTCACGGCCAGGGTCAGCAGAGAAGAGAAAACAGCCAACAAGGCTCTCGACCAAAGCATGGAATGGGTACAGAAGGGGCTCACGGCTAGAGCAAGGAATGGCTACCAAGCTCCATAACCAAAGGGAGTCTAAAAGACAACAAGGCTTATAGTTAAGGCAACAAAGGGCCCAGAAAAGAGCTGCTAAAGCTCATGGTTTAAGGCAGCAAAGAACAGCTGTAAAAGCCCACGATCAGAGGCCACCCAAAGCACAAGTAAGACCCACGGCTACAGCAACCCAGAGCACAAAGGGNGATTATAGTTAAGGCAACAAAGGGCCCAGAAAAGAGCTGCTAAAGCTCATGGTTTAAAGCAGCAAAGAACAGCTGCAAAAGCCCACGATCAGAGGCCACCCAAAGCACAAGTAAGACCCACGGCTACAGCAACCCAGAGCACAAAGGGGACTCCCGGCTAAGGCAAACAGAAGAAACACCAATAACTGCTACAACGCTCCCCTGACAAACACAGAAGGACAACTAAAGTAATAATAATTTTTGGGATGGCAAACTTGATTCATCCACAACACTCAAGCCAATCCAAGTCTAGCAAGAAAAACCAAATCACACCCAAACACCTACAATAGGCCTCACGGGTAAGGACCAAAAGGGGAGGCTGATCCAACCACATCACAAACCCACGGCTAGNTAAACCCACGGCTAGGCATCAAGCAAACATCAAATTGCGGCCCCATAAACTACCAAATCAATCCATCAAAACCAAATAACAGCCTTCGAATGGAGACAACACAGCACATCCAAAANACGGCTAGGCACCAAGCAAACATCAAATTGCGGCCTCATAAATTGTCAAATCAATCCATCAAAACCAAATAACAACCTTCGAATGGAGACAACACAGCACATCCAAAACAGGTTCTCGGGCAAGAGCCGAGACCAACAAGAATCAAAAAAGAACCAAGTCATCTCTCTGGTAGGGATTAAAATCAGCAAAGCCACCTCTCGGGTAAGGGCCTAACAAATCAAACCAAGACCCCCAACTAGAGTCAAACCAAGTCCAGCAGGGCTAAAACAAGCAAATACAGCCCCCTATTCTAGAGCCAAACCAAGTCCAGCAAAGCTAAACAAAACAAACACAGCGCCCAACTAGAGTCAAACCGAGCCCAGCAAGGCTGTGAAAAAGCAAACCTAGCCCTCAACCGAGGCCAAACCGAGCCCAACAAGAACCAAAACCAATCCAAGCCCAACAAGAACCAAAGCCAAACTGAGCCCAACAAGAACCAAAGCCAAACCGAGCCCAACAAGAACCAAAGCCAAGTCCAGCAATATTAAAATCCATGCCTCCTTATCAACAGACAAAAAAAAAATAAATTTCTAGCCATTTCAAGCCAAAGCCGTGACTCCAAATCAAGCTAAGACCGAGCTCAACAAGAACCAAAAATAGGCCCAAGCATTGATATAAATTCATATTTTAATAGAAATTAAAGTTCCAACCACCTGTAGGTAAAACCGAGNGGGACTGGCACGGCTTCGGGAAGGAAGGCCGCGGGCAGAGAGTGTCGGGCAAGGACGCATAAGAAGTTAACTTTCTCTCGCGTGGAGGAGGAAGAGCTCGATTGGCTCGAGACCGAGAAAGGGAAAGAGCCAGACACACGNGCAAGCCATCTCTCTGATAGGGATTAAAATCAGCAAAGCCACCTCTCGGGTAAGAGCCAAACAAAGCAAACCAAGACCCCCCAACTAGAGCCAAACCGAGCCCAGCAAGGCTAAACAAAACAAACACAGCTCCCCATTTAGAGCCAAACCAAGTCCAGCAGAGCTAGAACAAGTAAACACAACCCCCACTAGAGCCAAACCGAGCCCAGCAAGGCTAAACAAAACAAACACAGCTCCCCATTTAGAGCCAAACCGAGCTCAACAAGAACCAAAGCCAAACCGAGCCCAACAAGAACCAAAACCAAATCCAGCAATATTAAAATCCATGCCTCCTTATCAACAAAAAATAAAAAAATAAAGTTCTAGCCATTTCAAGCCAAAGCCGTGACTCCAAATCAAGCTAAGACCGAGCTCAACAAGAACCAAAGCCAAACCAAGCTCAACAAGAACCAAAGCCAAAACCAGAGTTCGAAACAAGAACCAAAGCCAAAACCAGAGCGACAAGAATCAAAACCAAAGCCAGAGCTCGACAAGATTAAAAACAGGCCCAAGCATTGATATAAATTCATATTTTAATAGAAATTAAAGTTACAACCACCTGTAGGTAAAACCGAGTCATCCAAAGCTAAGAAACAATCTGCATATCTAAATATGATTTCAACAGATATTTGAACAGGGGTGAGGCATCACGAGGGGCTAAGTCAAGCCCTCAAAACAAGCTACACCATTTTCAAATTAAATAAATTCCCTCGTAGCATACATTTCGAGCCAAGGAAAGCAACAGGAAGCCGAAACCGAGCCTCCAAACATGTGTAAAACAGTAAAATACACTCCTTAGAATTCATTTTAAGTGAGAACAAGTCATAATATGCCAAAGCCGAAACCTCCAACATGCTTGCAAGAGAAGCAAAAAACTCCAGAGTCATGTCTTAACTCCTTAAATATTTCTAACATAAACATGCCACAATAATCATAAAAATGCCACAGCCTCCCTAGTTTAAGCAAGTAATCAAGTTTAGCTCTTAGGACATGCCCACATTTCCATTTTTAAATGCACCTGAAGTGAATATCTCAACAATATGTTAAAGTAAAAATGAACTAGCATGTTGTATTCACCCAATAGAGCTAAGCTCAAAAGCTCGGCAGAGAGGAAAACCGAAAGGAAACAGGGCACCGAAGAAGAGGGGGGAAGAAGGGATACCTCTATAATTCCAAAGTAAAGCCCTGCAACACAAGAGTTCACCCCAAAGAAGTGCTCTCACAGAAATTCCCTCTCCAATCTCCTCACAGCCGAAAATTCCTACTTTCTTTTCTTGCCAACCTTTTCAACAACCACCCCAAAATCAAAAGAAACTATCCTTATAGACAGAGAAGAGAGGAGAACAGAGAAGAGATCACACACACGACCCACGGCACTCGAATCTGGCCAAAAAAGAAAAGGACACGCTCCCTACTCACAAAAGGCGAAGCCTCTCGGACCGAGCGGCGAGACTAGTGGCAGCGAGGGAAGTATCGGGAAGAAGAGAAAATTTGTCATTCGAGTGTACCGGGGAACAAGCTTCCCAAAGTCAAACTACCAAGAAAAGGAAAACCACAGCTCAGAGGGACTGGCACGGCTTCGGGAAGGAAGGCCGCGGGCAGAGAGTGTCGGGCAAGGACGCATAAGAAGTTAACTTTCTCTCGCGTGGAGGAGGAAGAGCTCGATTGGCTCGAGACCGAGAAAGGGAAAGAGCCAGACACACGAATGGGAGAGGGAAAGGAGGCAGAGCTCGGGTGCGTGTGCTAGGGATTTAGTGTTTAAAGAGGAAAGGGGGGGTAAAAAGGTTTAATATAAATTAATATATATATATATA
>JXCR01148108.1:19261-36210 GCA_002079205.1 Phalaenopsis hybrid cultivar
ATATATATATATATACATATATATATTAAATTATATGCGATTTACTCGCGCGCTGCGACGTAACAAAATGGGTGTCCTCCCTGGGCAAAATCGACGTTCCGGACGCGCCGGTGCAGTCCGTTTCGTCATCTGGGGTTGCTCGGACGACGTCGTCGACAATCGGGTCAAAAACGCGTAAAATTCAAATTCCACAAAATTTCGACCCGCAATCGATCGTCTCAAAAAAGTTTACTCGAGCATTCGACAGGTAACAGTACAAACGATGTGAATCGTGGCAATTGGACGTGTCTACTCTCCAAATTGCAAAGTTTCGTGCGCGCGGGAGTGCGAATTGTGCAAAAGGTCACCCTAAGGCTCAGAAAGGTCCTATAGGAATCCCTTTTGGGTTTTCTCATGTCGGTTTCATCCTTCTAAGTGCTAGAAGTCGATACCATACACGCGAAACTCCAAAAAGAGACAGAAGTAGGTCGAACTTCTAAAACGATGCGGGTCCCATTTCTAAGGTTCTAAGATAGTCAAAGGGAGACCCCTAAGGCTAGATCCTAAATCCTAAGAGAAAGACTAGACCTCACTAAAAATGAGGTCAACAATAGTCAGTGGACTATTTTGGTACTTTACTCATGCTAAAAATGGTTTCCCAATTGCCTAATATGGTTAGTTTTCACCAAAAGAAAAAACTATAAAGTTCTTAAACCATCTGCCCTGTGACAATTGGCATCAAAACCCAAGAGTTGGAAGATCTCAATGGCCGGAAGAATTCAGTTCATGATAGAGTTACATCAACAGTCAGTTATCCTTCACCAAGTTGTTGAGGAAGAAGTGGTATCATTGACTCAACAATATGATGACTTGCTATAATAAGACTTTAGAAGCATCAACCAAGAAGGTATAATCAAATGGCTGATGCCCTTAACAGGAAAAAAACATTCTGTCATCTTTATGCTGTGACTACTTTAGGGATGGAATTAAATGATAATCATAACAATAAGGGTGCTAAAGATGATGTATTCTACTTGCAAATGGAGCAGAAAATTCAAGAAGGATCTATTCGTCAATTTTGGATTGAGGGCGGTCTAATAGTTGTAAAAGAAGGAAAACTCGTGACTTTCAATAGAGAATCATCTAAAAGAGAGAATGTTTGTGCTCTTACCTCGAATAATTTATTGGCCACACACAGAGGGTTATGATGAAGCCTATGTTTGAACGTGATTGGTACAGCAACAAAACATAATGAAAAATAGAAGCAAGTTTATNTAAAGAGAATGTTTGTGGTCTTACCTCGAATAATTTATTGGCCACACACAAAGGATTATGATGAAGCCTATGTTTGAACGTGATTGGTACAGCAACAAAACATAATGAAAAATAGAAGCAAGTTTATTACAACCTTTATCAATTCCCATGAAGCCTTGTACATTAGTTTCTGATTTTGTTGGAGGATTTCCTAAGGAAGCATGTCCTCTACTTTAGGGGCCAGTCAAGGTGGCATAATTCAGGGTTGATAAAATCCGATTTGCTCTTTTCTATAACAATGTACCCAAAGAAAAAAAAACAACCAAACAAAACAAATCAATGCATTTCTTGAAAAGTATATGAGAGATTATTAGGGGTGCAAAAAAAAAAACTCAACCCGAACCCGACACAAAAAGTCCAGGTTCGGGTTTGAGTTGATTTGATTACCATTTTAGTTAGGTTTAGTTCAAGCATTTAGAACTGATTGTCAATCAGGTCAGGTGTTAGGGCTGACCCGAATACCCAATGATTATTTGGGTTCGAGTCAATTTAATTGGATTAAACGGATTATATTCAAGTTAATCAGGTTACTTTGATCTAAATACTTGTATGATCCATACAATAAATGCGTTAGACAAGTTGATTACGTTTCAAATCAAATATTTTAGCCCATAGATGAACGGTTCGATTTAGTAAAGTATATTCATTTCAAGTCAACTTCAGGCCAAAACCAAACCCTAACCATCAAGCCGATTTGACACCTCTAGATAATATGTCACTTCATGAAAAAAAAAAGTAACTAGAGTTGTTAGATTGCGCCAAATTTTATTATAGTTAGTAATGGAACAACAACCCCTAACATCTCAATGTAACAAGATAAAGAATTGGCGAGAAATGTTTTCTAGCATGTCAATCGCCAATAGATATAAAGAGTTGATCAATGAAGCACATGATAACCTTGTAAAAGCAAATCGAGGAATGATGAAGTATGCGGACAAGAGACGAAGCTCTTTGGTGTTTAGAATTGGCAATAGGGTGTTATTGAAATTGGATACTTAAAATTTGAAAAAAAAAAAAAAAAATTGAAGCTAAATTGTAAATTACGAATTGGTTTCCAAGTATTACATCCCTTGTTTAATTTTAGCAAAATATAAAATAGCGCTTACCAAATTCAACTTCCTAAAGAACTCAAGGTACATACCATATTCCATGTTAATTATGTGAAGCCATAAAAAAAAGTCGAGAAACCCTCCTACAATAAAACCGTTATTTGATAAAGTGGTAGAAAAGATCAATCACATTGTTCAAAGAAATAGAAAGAAGAATATAACAAAATTATTGGTCCAATAATAGAGCATGCAAGAATGAGATGCCAATTGGGTGGACATTACTTTTGTGGCAATTTGAAGAGAGAATTGGTAATATTTCCATGCCAATTCGACAAGACATCAAATTGTTTTAGTAGGTGAGATATAATTAAGCTTGTATCAAAGGAGGCACTAGAACAATGTTTTGCACCTTTTGCTAGTCCAAAATAAACATTTTAAAGTATGTCCTTTGATACAAGCTTAATTATATCTCACCTACTAAAACAATTTGATGTCTTGTCGAATTATATCTCATTCTTGCATGCCCTAAACCCTAAAAATGGGTCAAACATAAATAAATATTTTAAGAACATACTTTCGATAGATAGATATAACCAAACAAATGTGATGAAAATGTGTGTGTCGTCGATAGATAGATATAACCAAACAAATGTGATGAAAAACTACCGCAATGAATAAATCACACATCGATACATTGTCCCTGCTATAGAGTCGAAACATTTGAAACAAGCTCTAAAAAAAATCAAATAGCTGAAGTTCAAATTTCATTTGTAGAATATACCANTTAAATTTAGACCCACGATTGACCACCTCAAAAAGTCTACTCGAGCATTCAACAGGTAACAGTGCAAACGATGTGAATTGTGGCGATCGAACGTGTCGACTCTCCGAATTGCGAAGTTTTGTGCGCGGGAGTGCGAATTGTGCAAAAGGCCACCCTAAGGCTCAGAAAGGTCCTATAGGGGTCCCTTTTGGGTTTCCTCATGTTGGTTTCACCNAGGTCCCTATTTCATTGCAAAAAACTAAGATAGCTTTTGTCAGAAACATCATTTAAAAATAACTTAAGATGGAGAAACAAGTGCATAGATTCATGAATTCTTACCAAATTCTTAACCAGATTTACACGTTATTCTGCAAGGTCATAAATGATTGCTTCTGCAACCAAAATAAAAGTCGAGTTCATGTTAACATTACTCAAACATCATATGATCATAAGATCCTCTCCTATATCAATAATTTAAAAAAAATTGTAACGCATAGCAACATCGAAACTTGAAGTCTCCAAATCATATTTAAAATATTTATATGGCAAGAGTTGAAAATTAAAGCACACCACCTCCATCGAGGCCAAATTTATAGGAGAAGGTACTTTTAGCTATGTTTAAATTATTTATAGCAATTTTCCCCTCAGGTATATAATTTCATGAAAAGAAATATTTGGAACTATCCATTTTCATTTAGAATTATTACAATTATAGCATTCATGTTTTTATTAAAATTTATCCAAATTTAAATTTGGAGTAGTTTGAATCATTCATGTAAATGGTTTGTATAGATAAGGATATGGAACATAGAAAATAATGAACTAAAACTTCAATCAAGATTTACGATGGCCTAATTGTACCATTTTATTGTGATTCATATGCTTTTTAGATGTTAGTCATATTATTGTGATAAATATATATTTTGGAAATATTAATGTTATACAGCAGCAGCAACAACAACAACAATAACAAAGTTTTAATCCCACTATGTGGGGTCGGCTACATGAGTCTTTTTTCTCCATTGCGTCCTATTTAGTGTCATATTTTCATTTAGTTCTAGTAAATTAAGATCATCACCATTGCGTCCTATTTAGTGTCATATTTTCATTTAGTTCTAGTAAATTAAGATCATTTTTAATATTGCATCCTATTTAGTGTCATATTTTCATTTAGTTCTAATAAATTAAGATCATTTTTAATAGCGTCCTATTTAGTGTCATATTTTCATTTAGTTCTAGTAAATTAAGATCATTTTTAATACAATGAGTCCTATTTAGTGTCATATTTTCATTTAATTCTAGTAAATTAAGATCATTTTTAATACAATATCTATTTAGTGTCATATTTTCATTTAGTTCTAATAAATTAAGATCATTTTTTATACAATAAGATTTTTCTCCATTGAGTCATGTTTAGTGTCATATTTTCATTTAGTTCTAATAAATTAAGATCATTTTTTATACAATAAGCCGAGTTTTCCTAGGTCAACCTCAGCCTTTTCTTAACACAAGTCGAATCTAAAACATCCACTCTCCTAATCGGATCATCAGATGATCGACGTTTAATGTGACCAAACCATCTAAGACGACTTTCTCTAATTTTGTCCGTCATAAGAAAATGGTCGACGTTTAATGTGACCAAACCATCTAAGACGACTTTCTCTAATTTTGTCTGTCACAGGAGCAACACCAACCCTATCATGGATATATTCATTACGCATTTTGTCTCTAAGTGTAAAGCCACTCATCCACCTAATCATTCTCATCTCGGCAACAATTAACTTATTATTATGCTTCTCTTTTAAAGGCCAACATTCAGCGCCATAGAGCATTGCAGGTCTTACCACCATTTATTATGCTTCTCTTTTAAAGGCCAACATTCAGCGTCATAGAGCATTGCAGGTCACTTAACTTATTATTATGCTTCTCTTTTAAAGGCCAACATTCAGCGCCATATAGCATTGCAGGTGTCTTACCACCGTCTTATAAAATTTTCCTTTCAGTCTAAGCGCCCGAAGCATTCCTCCACTTCAACGAACCAACTTGAATTATACTATTAACATCCCCATCCATATCACCATCGCTTTGAACAAAAGACCCAAGATATCTCAATCATTCACACCTTTTAATAATTTGATCACCCAAAGTCACACTTCTATCACTAGAGCTACTACTACTAAAATTACATTCCATGTATTCAGTTTTAGTTCTACTTAAACGAAGGCCTTTAGACTCCTCCAATGCACCTCCATAATTCAAGTTTTTCCTGGGCTTTTTCTCTCGTTTTATCCACGAAAAGGATATCATTCATAATTCAAGTTTTTCCTGGGCTTTTTCTCTCTGAAGGCCTTTAGACTCCAATGTAGACCTCCATAATTCAAGTTTTTCCTGGGTTTTTTCTCTCAAAGGCCTTTAGACTCCAATGTAGACCTCCATAATTCAAGTTTTTCCTGGGTTTTTTCTCTCGAGACCTTTAGACTCCAAAGTAGACCTCCATAATTCAAGTTTTTCCTGGGCTTTTTCTCTCGTTTTTGAGAAGAATATCATCACCAAAAAGCATACACCAAGGTACATCCTCCTGTAGATGTCCAGTAAGACCATCTCCAATGTAGACCTCATAATTCAAGTTTTTCCTGGGCTTTTTCTCTCGTTTTATCCACGAGAAGATATCATCAGCATGTTTTTCCTGGGCTTTTTCTCTCGTTTTATCCACGAGAAGAATTGCAGACCTCCATAATTCAAGTTTTTCCTGAGCTTTTTCTCTCGTTTTATCCACGAGAAGAATATTATCAGCAAAAAGCATACACCAAGGCTCTCCTGGGCTTTTTCTCTCGTTTTATCCACGAGAAGAATATCATCAGCAAAAAGCATACACAGGTGTTTTCTCTCGTTTTATCCACGAGAAGGATATCATCAGCAAAAAGCATACACCAAGGTATGAAGGCCTTTAGACTCCAATGTAGACCTCCATAATTCAAGTTTTTCCTGGGTTTTTTCTCTCAAAGGCCTTTAGACTCCAATGTAGACCTCCATAATTCAAGTTTTTCCTGGGTTTTTTCTCTCGAGACCTTTAGACTCCAAAGTAGACCTCCATAATTCAAGTTTTTCCTGGGCTTTTTCTCTCGTTTTTGAGAAGAATATCATCACCAAAAAGCATACACCAAGGTACATCCTCCTGTAGATGTCCAGTAAGACCATCTCCAATGTAGACCTCATAATTCAAGTTTTTCCTGGGCTTTTTCTCTCGTTTTATCCACGAGAAGATATCATCAGCAAAAAGCATACACCAAGATACATCCTCCTGTAGATGTCCAGTAAGACCATATGTAGACCTCCATAATTCATGTTTTTCCTGGGCTTTTTCTCTCGTTTTATCCACGAGAAGAATTGCAGACCTCCATAATTCAAGTTTTTCCTGAGCTTTTTCTCTCGTTTTATCCACGAGAAGAATATACATACACCTAGGTACATCCTCCTATAGAAGTCTAGTAAGACCATCCATAACTAAAGCAAAATGATAAGGGCTTAAAGCCGATCCCTAATGTAATCCAACAAAAATAGGAAAATATTTGGTCAATCCTCCTTCAGTCAGAACACAAGTAACAGCTCTAGTATACATATCTTTAATGACTAGAAAATAACTCATATCAACACCTTTCTTCTCAAGAACTCTCCAAAGGATATCTCTTGGAACCTTATCGTAAGCTTTTTCTAAATCAATAAAAATCAAATGTAGATTCTCTTTATTATCTCTAAACTTCTCCATCAAACCTCTCAATAAATGTATAGCTTCCATAGTAGGCCTGCCCGACATAAATCCAAATTGATTATGAGAAATCTTTGTAATGTGTCTTAACTTATGTTCAATTACCCTCCCATAACTTTAAAGTATGACACATCAACTTAATTCCTCTATAATTTACACACTCTTGTGCATCCCCTTTATCTAAAAAATGGGGACCAAAATACTCTTCCTCTACTCCTCAGGGATCTTTTTAGTTTTTAAAATAATATTAAAGAGTTTAGTAAGCCAAAAAACTCCCAAATCTCCTAAATATTTCCAACTTTAAAAGATATCATCAAGTCCTACAAACTTTCACCCTTGGTTTTCTTTAAAGCCTCCTCAACTTCTTTTTTACTAATGCCACAGTAAAAATGAATCGTTTTATTATTATTCATGATATTAAGATCACTAAGGTCGATCGTATTTTCAGAAACATCATTAAAAAATTTATCAAAATAACTCACCCACATATGTTGAATATCTTTTTCTAAGAATAGTACTTTTTGATATTCATCTTTAATACACTTGAGTCAAATATTTACTTTTCTTTTCTCTTTATTTGGCTAGTTAATACATATATTTTTCACCCTCCTTAGTATCTAATATATTATAAAGATCATTAAAAACAAAATTTTTAGCGGTACAAATTATTCTTTTAGACTCTCTGCAAGTCGTTTACTATTTTTCCAAGTTTTCTAAGTTTTTAAAATTAAACAAACTTTTATAACATAACTTCTTATATTTTATCTTTTTTTACACATTATTGTTCCACCACCAACTAGTTTTATTTATAAAAAATTTTTCTTTTGATTCTCTAATCACATCTTTTGTTAATTGTTTAATAGTGTTAGTTACTTTATCCCACATAACATTTGTTTCTTCATGAATATCACAAATTTTAATGTCTTAAATTTTACTTATAAAAATAATTTTATTAGTGCCTTTGAAGTTCCTCCATCTAATTTTAAAATGACGAGTCCTAGTATTCTTTATTATAGAACACTTCATCTTAAAATCTAGAATTAATAAACGATGTTGGGACTTAAATTCTCACTTTGAATGACCTTACAATTTTTATAATCTCGACGATCTCTTTTTCTCGTAAGAAAATAATCAATTTGTGTTTTATTAGATCCACTCTTATAAGTAATAAGATGTTAATCTCTTTTCTTGAACAAAGTATTAGTAATAACAAAATCATACAATAAAAAAAAATCTAAAATAGCTCTACCTTCTTCATTAGTTACTCCAAAACCATAGCCACCATGAGTATTTTTGAAGTCTTCTACCACTCTACCGACATGTCCATTTAAACCTCCAATAAAAATTCTTTCTTCAAGAGGTATCATTTGTATTAAATCTTCTAAGTCATTCCAAAATTTATCTTTAGATCCTGTATCTAAACCTACTTGAGGAGCATAAGCACTTAAAATATTAAAAATCTTAGTATCAATGATAATCTTAAGGGCTATAATTTTATCTCCAACTCTATTAATTTTTACAACATTATCTTTCAAACTCTTATCTATAATTATGCCTAAATCATTTCGAGTGGGACTCTTACCACAATACCAATGTTTAAAACCTAAATTATCAATCTCATTAGCCTTTTCTCCAACCAATTTAGTTTCTGGATTACATAAGATATTAATTTTCCTATGAATCATAATATCAACTAATTCCATTAATTTACTATTGAGAGTACCTATATTCCAAGATCTTATCCTAATATTAGTTTCATTAGTTTCATGGATTAACATTTTTACTCGTATTCGAACGTAATGTGGGAACTCTTGCTTATTTGACACTACACCAGGGGCCGGTGTAGCGGCCCTTGCACACTTTTCACTGTATTCAGAATATACAGCTCGTCGCTTCCAGAAGACGCCCTAACACTTACACAAAGATCAAAAGGATTCATATCATGATTTTTTTTACAAGTTTTATGTTGTTTGTCGACTACCTAACGCAACCCTCCACTTTTCACATCCGGGCTTGGGACCGGCAATGACAGTGTTATTAATGTTATACAGCATTTAAACAAAAAATGAATGAAAAGAACATATGAATGATATGAACAACATAAACTCATTTTATGTGCATGCTTGATAATATTGAAGTTCACTGTTCTATGATACAAGCGGAGCAACACTAAAGTACTCGTGCACGTAAATGAAAAATGATACTGATAATGAAGTATCTTAAATAGTACAAGTTTAGAAGGTGGTCCTGAGATGATTTTATATATATATATATATATAGATAGATAGATAGATATATATATATATATATATATATATATATATATACACACACACACACACACATAGTATGCAATAATAAAGGACTTGAATATATTGATCGATCATGTTCATAAATATAAATTTCTAAATATTTTTATACCGATTTATTAAAATTTTAACTGACGCGAATATTGTTTCAATTATTGTGATTTAGAAATAGATGTACTCACTGGCCTTTTTAGCTTAATCTTGTTTTAAACTGAAATTATAGGTGCAATCATTTGATTTAAAGATAAGAAATAGAAAAGAAAATGTATACAGAAGACAAACAACATGAGCTAAGGAAAAATTTTAATTCTATTACTTTTTTGAGTGGATCATTCATTTTATTGAATTATAAACTATTAATGATTGAAAATAAATAATAACAAAGTATGATTATCATCGTTCGATCGTCTGTTCTAATCTTAGTTGATTCCAAGTCATACGTTGGGTCATGAGAAAAGTGGTATCAGAGCACAAAATTTAGGAATAAGTAATACAATCTTAATAAAACAACCAATGCGATAATTATAAAAAATATAATAATAATAATAATAATAATTAAATGTTTAAGTTAGCACTAGTTAAGTAATTATTTTAATTCAAGCAAATGGATGTCCTCGAAATAACAGAAGAAGTTAATGTGGTTGGAAATGAGGAAGTACCTCCTACTATATTTGTGAACATGAATACCCTAACACAATGGCTGCAATAACGCAATTGAATCAGAAGTCCAGATTGCAGTCTAATGGAAGTGATAAAGTTGTTGTGATTAAGTATTTATGATCTGCGTCCGCCGTTATTCAAAAGAACTGAAAATCTAATTAAAGCAGAGAATTGACTAATATTAGATAGCACGTTATGCCCATATGAAAGAAAAGTACTATTAGGTACATTTGTGCTAGATGAAGCTGAAAACTGATGGCGTGGACAACATCAGGATAGGTTAGGGTCATACTTAGCATGATGGTAAGTTTGGAGGATTTGTAGAGCTTTCAGAGAGTGGTTTGTTCCCGCATCCGCTCAAAGATAGATCCATTAAAAATTTATCAAATTAAAAAAACGGGCATGCAGTACGAAGCAAAATTCATTGCAATGTCAAGATATGCACCACAGTTGATAACTATTGCAGAGAAAAGTGCTACAGATTCCTTTCTAGATTGAATGATTCGATCAGGTAACCATTGAAGATTGATGATTAGTCAATGTTATTGGAGCGGGACAGACTAGTGGAAATTAAGTATTAGCTTACTCAGAAAATGTAAGGAGATGCACAAAAGAAAGAATAATGATGAAAGAGAGCATGCAAATCAATCAGAAGCATCCAATGGAAAGAGGCTCATATTTCGCTCAAGTCAATTTAATAGAGGTACAACTCAAAGTACTACAATCTCATATCAAATACAAAATATAGCATAAAAAAAATGTTTGATGGGTTCTAATACATGCTACTGGTGTATCTAGCCATGTCACATTGGTAGCTATTGCCCTTCACTTGGCCAGAAAACCTCGAAAACACCTGGAGCTCCTTCACAGAAGACTGCAGGTGGGTAAACAAAGAGATAGTTTACAGCTTCAACTCCTACTCAATGTCAATTAAGACAGTCAGTTGGACCTCGAGTTTATGCACTTACAAATAGAGAGCTTATTAAACATGTTGATTATAATGACATTGATGCTAATATGATTAGTGTTATGTTTTCTTGCACATGACATAAATGCTATTCTAGTGTATTTTCTATTTCAGATGGTTTGTCTTATTTTAGTTATGTAATTTTGCTTTAGATGTGATGTTATCATATTTCAATTGATGAGGGAATGTTAGTTAAGTTACCTTGTGTTAGACTTTTGTTTTGTTGTATTCGATTTTCATCTTAATGAATGAAATCTAGAGTTCTTAAAACATTTATAAACGATTCATTGTTCCTGCAATGGTGTAAAGCTTGGGGTAGATTTGCAATTTCGAGAATGAAATTTTTTTAAGCGACGAAGATTTTAGCGCCCAATATTTTTTTTGTTGTAAACATCTCATTATATCAGAAGGGGTCATATCGATCCAGATGAGGGCTCCCCAAAACTTTTTAAGAAGAGACGAAAGGAAATTGGGGAATGTAACTGAAGAATCAAAGCAAAGACATGATCGAGAATAAGAGAGAGCAAGGCGAGGGTGACGCCAACTCCAATCATGAACGCAAGCATACCTGCAGGGCAATCGAAGGCACCAACGGAGGTGTGAGCGGCTCGCACATGGATTTGAATGTCAAGGAAGGCTCGCCAAAGTAGAAGCAGTAGAATACCATGTGACACTGAGACTTGCAAAGTTGCTAGATATTTGATGTTGGAGAAGTGTCAGAGAAGGAAGGAGAAGCGATCAACGGAGGTGTGAGCGGCTTGCGCATGGATTTGAATGTCAAGAAAGGTTCGCCAAAGTAGAAGTAGAATACCATGTGAATGGTCGTACATGTGACACTGAGACTTGCAAAGTTGCTACATATTTGGAGTTGGAGAACTGTCGAAGAAAGAAGGAGAAGCGATAGGATAGGAAAAGAAATTGAAGTAACGCGCAGTGGGGCATGTCGTGTGTTTCTCACATGAAGGAGGAGGTGAGGGAGAACCGATCTAAGCTAGGAAGCAGAAGAAGAGAATTGATGGTTTCTTGTGCATGAGAGGATGAAGAATCAAGTGTCTGTTGTGCAAGTTCGAGGAGGAAGGAGAGAGACCTTGCACGTGAATAGAAAAGAAAAGAGGAGAGGCGAAGATTGTGAGGTTAATCCCATTCTGAGGATAAAGATCATATCGAACCGAACCAATGTTTTATAAAGTTAGGGTTGGTTTTAAATTTGGGGTTATGTTTTATATTTAATTGAATACTATTAAATATTGTTTATAAATTTAAAAATTAAAATTAGAAAGTATAAAAACACGGTAAATTTGGTTTGGATCAAGGAAATTTAGCTACAATTGAGGTAAAGGTTCGATATTCTTTTTATATAAGTTATTTTACTTCATTAATTAAATGTTATTAAATTATACTGAATCTCATGAACTAATTAGTGATTAAATCTGGATAAGCGATCAAATTAAAAGAAAAGGAGATCGAGGTTGGATTGTGCTAAAAAAGAAGATATGAGGTAAGATTTATGTTTATTTAATTATCATTTATAGTCAATTTAATTATATACTACAACATATTAATGTTATAATATTATGAAATATAACCACATGAGAAACTTTAAGCTGTGAAAGAGATAAAAGGATTTGAAATGATCATTTCTTAAAGTAAATCAAAATGAATCCTCTTACTTTTAAGTTATAGTTGTTTTTGTTTCTTCTAGTCGAATTCATTGATTGTTGTTGAAAACAGATTAAACTATTTTATTGTGTTATACACTACACTCTTTCATATGTTGGTCATATCACTGAGATGAATATATATAAATATATTTTAGAAATACCAATGTTATGCATTATTGAAAAGTAGAATTAAATGAAAAAAAAAAACATGTGAATGATATAAACTGCATAGAAATTGTATGTTTATACTTGACTTTGATAGAGTTCACCCTTTTTATATTACTACTTAAAAAAAGCTGAGGTACTTATGCACTTAAATGAAAAAATAAATTGATAATGAAGCATCTTAAACGATAAAATTTTAGACGGCGCTCCTATAATGATCGTATATAAAATGATATATATATATATATATATAAATAAAGCCCNTTACGTGTTAATTTCAAAATATACGATTACAAAGAATTTTGAGAAAAACAGGATCCCCTCTATAAAATAAAAACAAAGCATCCTAGGGGTTCCGTTTTCCTCAATACAACTTCACCCAAAATGATAAAAAGCGTATCCAAAAGGAGATAAACCCAAAAAATACATGTATCAAACTAAAACATATACCCAAATAAATGACATATACCCAAAATGAACATGTATACAAAAAACAGCAAGGTATGAAAACTTGTAAGCCGAAGAGCAACTTCATGAGGGCAGAGACCCGACAAAGCAACCTCCAAAAACCTGCATCTCATAAGGGCTGAAACATGAAGGCATTGGTTAGTGTAAATGGAAAGAAAGATCATTGTGGTCCAATTTCCTCCAAAAATCCAAACAGCAAAACAGACAACCCTAGGCAAGACAAGCACCCTGCAAAACTACCACCAAAATCCAGCAAACATAGCCAGTGTAGCCCACCCAAAAAATAATAGTGGCAAAGAATATTGGAGCCGTGGCCTCCAAAAATAAAGGATACTGTCCTTTGAAAATATCCAGCCATGAAAACCATCAAAGCAAACTGAAAATAGTGCCTCCCATACTCCATACCCCTCATAACAATCATCCCAAAACACCTCTCAAATAAAACAAAGGAGCCTTGCGCCTCCTCGCACACCGAAATGCACCATGAGAGGTATCTGTAAATAAGCAAAGCAGCAGTAAAAGCCACCCACCCCGTGGCTCCAAATGACCTCCACCGCATAATCCAACACCTGCAACCCCATAGAGGGAGCCAAGGGCCTCCCAAAAATAAATTGAGAGCCCCCCAATCCTTTGGCTCGAGAAGACTTCCATGTCACAAAATACCAACAGCAATTCCAAAAAAGGGAGCCCTGGGCCTCCCTTATAAACCCGAGAAGACATTGCAGAGAAGTCCTCGAGCTCCTTGCACCAAATATAGCATAACAGAGGAATATAGATGTCCACAAACCGCAAAATCCAAGTCTCCAAAGAACACAAAGATAAGAAAAGGGTAGAGGAAATAGGAAAGGCCGATCACAACCTCACGGCCACCTAAAGCGACTTAAAAAGAAACAACCCTGCGAATATAAGGAGCATCAATATTATTACCAACCAACAAAGTATGTAAAGGAAAAGGGGGAATAGATCCCACTCTACAAGTTTGAGTAGAACTCCCTAATTTAGCGAGCCAATTAGCGGGTTGATTGCCTTCCCGGTAATTGAAACTTCAAATAACATTCGCATTGGATATTAACCCTTTAATCCTCCTAATATAATAAAGAATATCCCAAGGGGCATCGGCACAATTATCTAAAATGTCAATTAAGGTACGATTATCACACTCAAAAATGATGGACCTCCAACTTACATAATGAGCCAAAATAGCAGCGGTTAATATAGCCCGAGCTTCCACCTCGATAGGAGAATCCGCATAAGGAGAAGAGAAAAAAAGAATGCAGTCCCCCACATAATTCCTAACAATGCCCCCACAACCAGCTCCAGAGACATTCCAACTTCCATCAGTATTAATTTTAAACCAACCTGCAGGAGGTGGGCACCATTTTACTAAAATAGGAGGATGAAGGGGCCTCCCCTCCAAATTCATATGCCCCAAGCAAGAAAATAATTGATGCCCGAAAAGAAACTTTTTTTGGGATTCCCCAATCTCCATAATTTATTAATGTAAGAGATGATATTAGAGAAAACCATAATATTATGAATCACATTTTCTTCATGAATAGTGTCATTCTTTGTCATCCATATGAACCAACAAATAATGTAAGGATAGATTTGCCAAAAGTGTTTCCTCTTACGTTCTGGATTGCACCTCAAAGAGGTAAGCAAGAGGTTCCTCTCCGGAATAATAATGTTACCAAAGCACAAACCGGCCCTTTTCCAAACCAATAAAGAAAAATGGCACAAAAAGAAGATATGCTCAAGAGTTTCATCCGCCGAATTACACAAGCAACAACGGAAGACAATTCTCAAACCTTTCATCTTCAGGGTGTCATTGTAAGGTAAATTTAAGTGAAAAATAGGCCAAGCCAAAAAAGACATTGACGGAGTTAAAGCCCAACTCCACACATCTTGACCCCAATGGGTGTTATGAAAGCTATACCGAGACACATAAATAGATTTGGTAATAGAGCTAGTCAAAGGTAATTTCAAAATAGGAATATCATGCATATGAGAGCAATAGGAATGTTGAAAATGTAGGTGGCTCCCTCCATCCCCAATAAGGTAATAAGAAGAGGAAGATTCCAATGACCATCAACCCAAGTGTCAGACACTTTGAGATTAGAAAACGTAGCATCCCTCAACTGAAGAGAGACATGTAACCAACAGTCATGCCAGAATGAGAGATTTCCATAACCCACATCCCAAAATATGAAATTCTTCGCCCAATTCCTAACTAAAAGCAGTCTCTTCCACAGGGTGGAGTTACCGAGCCTCTAAATGATCAAAGCAGGATGAGAGAATCGGCAATATTTCCCATGCATGGAATTGGCCCATAAGGACTCATTTTTCCTGAAATTAAACCATTGCTTAAAGACATTAATATCAGCGATATCTTAGAAGGATTTGAAACCCAAACCCCCAACGCTAAAAGGTTTGCAAACTTCCTTCCAAGGAAGTCATCTTCTACCAGAGTAATTTTTCAACCAAAGAAACTTATTAAAGCATCTTTCAAGATTCAAAATAGTACTTTTTTTGGATTGGAGCACTTGAAGAGTGTATAGTGGAAGGGAATAAAGGATACTCCTAAAGAGTGTAATATGGCCTCCAAATGATAGGAAATTATTTTTCCAATCAAAGATTCTTTTCCAAATCTTCTCTACAACCTCATCAAACTGTATCCGTCTTTTTCGGCCCTTAAGAAGAAAGACCCCCAAATATTTAAGTGGAAGGGTAGAGAGGGAGAAACTCGTATAATTGGCAATCCAGGAAGTATTAGAACGATTAATCGTGTTCCCCAAATATATTTTGCATTTACTAGCATTAAAAGAGAGGCCGGAAACAAATTGAAATTCAACCATTAACTTATGAATCTCCTTCACCGTGGACTTGCTTGCATTAGAAAAAAGAATCATATCATTCGCATAGGCTAAGTGAGATACCATCATATTAGACTTATGAGAATATTGCAGCTTTGGATTCTGCATGAAAAGGTTATTAAGCATTCTAGAGAGATAATAAAAAATGATAATAAAAATTATCGGGGATAAAGAATCACTCTGTTTAATCCCACGACCCGCACTAAAAAAACCACAAGAGTGGTCATTAATAAGAATGTTGTACTTGTTGCAATGAAGCCAAGAAGTTACGAGCTTACAAAACTCCTGAGAAAAACCACGGGCTTTAAGAATATTCAAAATAAACTCTCAGCTAATAGTATCATAAGCCTTGTGAATGTCCAGTTTAGTAATCATATTGCCACCTCTACATTTTTTATCAATATCAAGAATAAGCTTCTGAGCCAACATAATATTATCAGTAATCCCCCTCCCCTAAATAAAAGCAGATTGATTCAAAGAGATTAAATTGTAGAGGTAGGGTTGTAGGTGTTTGACCAAAATCTAGCTAATCACCTTAGAAATCAAAGAAGTTAAAGAGATTGGTCTGAAATGATCCCAAGAGCTTTTTTGGGTATTCTTAGGGATGAGAACTATAGTAGCAGCAGAGAAATAATTCCCAAGGGTTTCCCCTCTAAAGAAACTTTGGACAACCGAAACCACATGATCCTTAACAATAGTCCAGCATTTAATAAAGAAAGCAGAAGTGAAACCATCAGGTCCCAGAGCTTTATTACAGTTAATGTCATGCAGGGTAGAGTAAACTTCCTCAGCCGTAGGAATGCCACAAAGATCAATATCCCTCATATGATGACGAACATCATCAAATAAAGAGGCATCAACAGAGCCTGAAGTCTCATGATACTCAAATAATTTAGAAAAGTACAGAACAGCATTCTCCCCAATGTCCTCATCCCCAGTAATCCAGTTTCCGTCGTTGTTTTTAATTCTCACAAT
>JXCR01148108.1:36702-58079 GCA_002079205.1 Phalaenopsis hybrid cultivar
ATTATCATGCATGAATATCAAAGTATTTTGAGCAAGGAACAATTCCAAATATAAATTCATGATTATCTAAGCTCTAGTTTCATCAAATGTATAGTCAAACAGACTACCTCAACAAGGCAAGCCCAATGAAGCCAAAATTGGGGTTCAATCCGAGTCCGATCAAGTCATTTAAGCGCAATTGGAGGTCTTGAAGGGGCAATTGAATGATCAAATAGATTCCAAATATGACAAATTTATAGTCAAATCGAGCGTCTCATCGAGCTGAATCCAACAAGCCCAAGATCACCAGATTTTGACATCATTAAAACACTCAAATACTCATAGAATATTCATCCAATCAAAGATATTGTTATAGTCATTCGATAGAGTATTCCAGATTCATGCAATATTTACAGAGGATATTAATCACAAAATATATGAATATACCCCCACATCTTTCTTGAAATGGGGACTTAGGACCTAGACTGAGAAGATAAGGCTGGAGAGAGAACCAAGATCCTGAGGATTCCCGAGTTCCACCGTCGTCGGGCCACCACTATTGAGGCACTGACGTAGTTGGACCACCACTACCACCTAACCACCGTTGCTCAGCCACCGCCGCCGAAGGACCATAGCAACCCGACCGCCACCGATAAGGTCCACAACTGTCGAACCGCCACCCTCGTGTTAGAAATGGTGGAGCCCAGTCCACTATGCTTGGGCGGTTACTTTGCTTTGGAGAGTCACACCTCTTCACAAATAACCACTATCGCCTTCCTCTTTTGTGAAGTGAAGCATCTCTTCGCTCCCCCCTGTTCGTGATAAAAGCTTCGGATGACTCTCCTTGGGTTTAGAAATCACGCTTTGAGTTCTTCTTCGATTTCCTCGGGATAGAGGAAGGTTTCCTCGGGGCAAAAGAAGAGAATTGCAAGGAGGCAGTTCCTTGTGGCAGAAGAAAAAAGGAAGAAGGAAGAAGAAGAATATTGTTATCCCTAGGCTTCTTCTTGATGGTTTGTGGCAGAAGAAAAATTGAGTTTATTTCTCTTGTAAATTTGTTTTCTTCGGTATATCTCGGTGTAGAGTTTTCTTCGGTGTATCTCGGTATAGAGAGAGAAGAACAGAGAGAGAAGAAGAGAGAGAGAGCAACGAAGAGTGAGAGATTCCTCTTGTAAGTCGAGGTGATCGACTGGTATAAATTCCTCAAGTAGTAAAATCATCTGCAACTCCGTAGACGTAGGCAATTTGTCGAACCACGTAAATTTGTGTGTTTCGTTGTGTTGTTCTTTTTTGGTGTAATTTTTTCTCGTTCTATTTTTCACTTCGTCGATCGTTCTCGTGTTTGATTTATATATATACCACATCAACTGGTATATCTAGATCTCGCAATAACAACTGATATTAGAGCGTGGTTTCGGATCTGAGGAAGAATGATGGCTGCAGATGAAGTGAAGATCTCAGGGATCGAGAAGTTTGATGGCACGGATTTTGGTTATTGGAGAATGCAGATAGAGGATTATCTTTATAAGAAGAAACTTCATCTTCCGTTATTGGGGAAATGACCTGAAATGATTGATGAGGCTGAATGGAATTTGTTGGATCGACAAGTTTTGGGGATTATTCGATTGACCTTATCGAGATCTGTTGTACACCTCGTCATCAAGGAATAGACAACTGTAGATCTCAGGGCAGTCTTATCAGGTATGTATGAAAAGTCATCGGCGAATAATAAGGTGCACTTGATGAAGAAGTTATTCAATTTGAAGATGGCGGAAGATGTTTCTGTTGCTCAACATTTGAATGTTTTCAATACTATCACAAACCAATTGTCGTCTGTGGAAATTAATTTTGATGATGAGATATGTGCACTGGTCTTGTTGGTTTCATTGTCAGATAGTTGAGAAGCAATGAGGATAGCAGTTAGCAGTTCTGTAGGTAAATCTAAACTAAAATACGATGATATTCGTGATTTGATTTTGGCTAAGAAAGTTCGTAGAAAAGATTCTGACGAGGTCTCAGGTTCGAGTTCGGCATTGAATGTTGATTTCAGAGGAAAATGACATTACAGAAACACAAGTATTGGGAGATCAAAATCAAAGTTTAGTAAGTAGGCAATTTATTGGAATTGTGGCAAGACTGGCCACATAAAGAGGAACTGCAGGAATCCTAGGAAGATGAATAATGATAACGCAAATGTGGTATCTGAAGAATCACAGAATGCACTATTGTTGGCAGTTCATAGCTCTGTTGAAGACTTGATATTGGATTCAGGGGCTTTGAATGTGGTAGGAAATCTATCAGAGGTCACAGTACGGGGCAGTGATGAAAGTGAAGAGGAAAGTGGGTCCGGGGCACCCATTCCTATTGTTCTACATACAGATGTTGAAGAACCACAGAGCTATGAAGAAATCTTGTAAGATAAAAGTTCGAGCAAGTGGAGCTGACAGAACTTCCACTAGGGAAGAAGGTATTGCACAACAAGTGGGTGTACCAGGTGAAGACTGAGCGTGATGTCAGTAAGAGGTACATGGTTAGACTTGTTGAAAAAGGCTTTCAGCAAAGACAGAATGTTGCCCATGTGGTGGGAGTTGTAAGAAGAGACAAGAGTGACCCAGGAAATAGCTTGGAGAAGCAAAGCTATGTGGAGTCTGCTGATATGTTGACTGAGTGTGTTACTCTTGAGAAACTGAAGTTGTGCAAAACTTCAGTTGGTCTTCTAGAGTGAAGACAGATGCTTTGAGTTGCAGAGGTGGAGGATTCAAGGTGGAGGATACATATTGAAGAAAAAGGCGACACCGTCAGTGGAGGATATCAGTTTGAGGAAGGAAATATTGCAATATGTGTACCGTTCTCCAAGTGAGAGAATTGTTAGAAATGATGGAGCCCGGTCTACTATGTTTGGGTGGTTACTTTGCTTTGGAAAGTCACACCTCTTCACAAATAACCACTCTCGCCTTCCTTTTTTATGAAGTGAAGCATTTCTTCGCTCTCTCATGTTCGTGATAAAGCTTCGGATGGCTCTCCTTGGGTTTAGAAGTCACACTTTGAGTTCTTCTTCGATTTCCTCGAGATAGAGGAAGGTTTCCTCGGGGCAGAGGAAGAGAAGTGCAAGGAGGAGCAGTTCCTTGCGGCAGAAGGAAGAAGAAAATTGTTCTCCTTAAGCTTCTTCTTGGTGGCTTGTGGCAGAAGAGAATTAGGTTTATTTCTCTTGTAAGTTTGTCTTCTTCAGAGTATCTCGATTTAGAGTTTTATCCGGCATATCTCGGTATAGAGAGAGAAGAATAGAGAGAGAAGAAGAGAGAGAGCAACGAAGAGTGAGAGATTCCTCTTGTAAGAAGAGGTGATCGACTGGCGTAAATTCCTCAAGTAGTAAAATCCTCTGCAACTCCGTGTATATAGGCAACTTGTCGAACCAAGT
Organism: Phalaenopsis hybrid cultivar; assembly: GCA_002079205.1. Classification (NCBI taxonomy): domain Eukaryota; kingdom Viridiplantae; phylum Streptophyta; class Magnoliopsida; order Asparagales; family Orchidaceae; genus Phalaenopsis; species Phalaenopsis hybrid cultivar. Next base: position 40,097 of record JXCR01148108.1, read on the forward strand.
AAATTTCTGTCATGCTATGTTGTTCTTTTCTGGTGTGATTTTTCTCGTTCTATTTTTCAATTCGTCGATCGTTCTCCTGTCTGATTTATATATATACCACATCAATTGGTATATCTAGATCTCGCAACAACAACACCTTGGACCGCCACCACATGATTGCAGCTCCTGTCGCCATCGGAGTACCATTGCAAGGTCATTGTTGTAGTCATCGCCATAGCTGTCGTCAAGACACCGTCATTTCCTTAGGATATTACGCCACTCCCTAAGAGAAAATCATATTGCTTGTAAAAATTTGTACCCGACCAATTAAGGGTGTGTAAAATTTTGTAACTTATATCGACATAGTGGAATCATTAACTAGATCAGACACCGTGGTTTTTGCATCTTCAGTTTTTTCATGTCAAAACTCCCAGTCTTTCAGTCGATTTCTTTTTACAAATGTATGTGTCAGATCTAATGTATCACTTATCGCCACAAATTTACCAACACGCAACAAGAGCATAATTTATATATTCCACAAAAGGAAATAAACCATTATGAGATGTGGACATACTACCTAAGGTTGGATAAAATCCGTTGAAATTTTGCATGATAGGGCAATATCGACGTATGCAACATGTCCGGGTTTGTAATCAGCTGCAGTGATGGACATCTGTTTAAGACCAAAGAAAAGTGGAAATTTACATACCTAGCATACAAATCTTATTTATTTACATATCTCACATCTAAACTTTCATCTTTGATGTTTTAAACCTATGCATGATAAGGTGTATTTCACTTTTAAAAGTGGCAATAGTGCTATTTTTTATGAGATATTAAAAGTTTGAGTCCTATGTATGCAATTATGAAAGTTTAGGTGTGAGAATTGTAAAAATATTAGAATTGTGTGCTATATATGTAAATGCCCCAAAAAATGTAGAGAAAAATCACAAGCAGTTGAAACATCAAGAATCTCCCAACATACCACTCGAGCATTATCACGTATCCACGTACGATCCATTTGAGCAGTATCCCCATCATAGATACTGACATTGAAGCCAACGTCCAACCCACTTGTCATCTCTAACAACGCTCTCATTTGATCCTGTGCTAACGCCTGCACGAAAAAATGTATTGCACCAGAAAAAAGAAACCAATAATCTGTTCATTATTCATGCAACAGGAATATCTTCGTTCATGTCTCTCACATCGGATCATATAATATTGGTTTATATTATGAAAAGAAGGAAAAGATAAGCTACCTTCGTAGGAAATATATAAAGAGCACAGGCCTCCAAATCTTTTGAGAGCGCCTCAATAACAGGAATATTGTAACAAAGGGATTTTCCACTAGATGTTGATGTAGCTACAACAACATTCTTTCCAGAAAGAGAAGATCGTAAAGCTTCAGCCTGCTAAAAAGGAAAGGTAAACAATGGCTGGTTTTACAGAACTACTCATAAAATAGGGTGAAAATTTACAACAATACCTGATGGCTGTATAATTTGGTTATTCCAACCCTCGTCAGAGCTGCCTTCGAAACATCTGCAAGACTACTGGGAACATCCGCATAGACAGCCAATCTTTCGTTAATCTCTTCGATGTAAACTATCTATTAAAGCAAAAACTATCCAGTCTCAATCTAAATGCTCTTCGTTAAAATATAACGAGCTTTGAAATGAATTAGTGGAGACAAACCTGCCCGAATATACCCAAGCCCTTTCTTAAGTGGTCAACCATCTCAGTAGGTTTCAGATGAACTGTACCCTACAGATAAAACTGTATATAATTAGGTCACAGAAACCTAATCCATAAAATATACCGAAATAAGATATCAGTTTTAACAATAATGCATTCGTTGCTATTTGTGCCCAATTGATGTATACAGTTTTCCAGGATAAGACCACAGGTGGACCAAATGGCTGAACAAAGCTCTAGAAGGAAAATGGAAAAAAAAAAGAAAAAAAAAACAAGGCCAATATAAATACCTTCATTAAAAAATGCATAAAACATTTTTGGACCAAATCTTAATATGAACCTCTAAGCAAGAATAACTATATTATATCATTCATTTTATGATGGAGATCTGCAACTTCATACTCAATGGCAATGTTGAGAAATAAAGGATTTGTGCAAAAATTATTTATTTCCATTATTTGGTAGTTGTTTCATTTCATAGTATTCACTTTCATTCTATTTTGTACATGCCTATGATGAATTAATTTCACTTTGTAAATGTTGTGGGCTTCCATGCGTTGTTTATGCTCACTGTTTTGGACTTTAAAAATCACATGGAAATCTACTCTTCTATGGTTTATGGATGTTGTTAGGGCAGTCAAAAAGCATGTAATTCAGGGACAACTCGTGTTTGGTTCGTTAAGTAGCTCGTGTTTGGTTCGTTAAGTAGCTCGTGTTAGATTTGTTCATTGAGCAAAAGAGCCGAACACAAACAAAGGTTTGCCCGTTCATGTTCGGCTCGATTTAAATTGAAAGAATTAAATAATTAAATTATAATATTTATTTATATTTTTTTATATTAACAATTTATACTGCATTTAAAAAAAGTTATATTTAATTATTTTTAAAAATTACTCGGATGGTATAATTATAAAATATATAAACATATGTGTTAGATAAGTAAATACATAAGAATTGGGTAGTATGTATGAAAATTCCCTTAGAAAATTACCCCCGCCCTATCAGTCCAGTCACACTTGCGTGGCTGCATTTAGGTGATAGACCATGTAAACACATAAGAATTGGGTGGTATGTATGTAAAAGTCCCTTGGAATATTCCACCCGCATAGAAAAGCAAGTTTTGATTTGTTAGTCTCCTACATCCGGACTTTTTATGTGATAAAAACACTTTAAGGGTATGTTTGGGGCCGCGCTTTTTGTGCGGCGCGGCCCCAAACCGCTTTGTGCATTTTATTACTCCTGTTTGTTTCGTAACTTCACGAGGGCAGTGTGTTGAAGCTTTCGGGAAGCCGGTCGCGGGATCAAGCCCACAGCCCCGCGTTCGCCTCTAATATTTCTTACCTTTGCCATCGCGACACTTTTGCCCTAAGTGTCCTCTTCGACGCCCCCTTGTGTGAAAAAAAGAAGCTCTGCTCCTCTGCTCCTCCCTTTCCTCTTCTCCCATACGAATCAAGGCATGTGCATCTCGAACACTTTCTCTCTCGAGTCTCCCTTGCGTCTCTACTCCTCCCTTTCCTCTTCTGCGAAGTGGTTACAGGAAGGATCTCTTTTCCTTGCTCATAGTTAATCTACAGATGAAGGAATTTTTTTTATTTTTGTTCTATGTAGTATGACATACGAAAATGGATTTGGATTAGTACATTACTATGCATTTCTTACCACTAATATGTTCTAGGAAATCGATTTCTTACCAGTACTATGTTCTATGAAATCAATTTGTGAAGAAGTGCATTTAACTGTTGCATACATTGGGATGTTTTTCGAGTGCTATGGAGTCATTTCGTGAGATGGTTGAAATGCAAATATAATGGTATTAAAACGCTACGGGCTATGCTTCGAAATCTATATATATCAGTGCTCCTCATTCCCGTATCAGTCCTCCCAAAATCAAATTATGATATATTTGATATTCTTCTCTACAATACTACCCTTGCTCTTGGATTTGGCAGTGGTTTTTATATAACAAAAAGGTTATTTGTTGTTTTCTTGAAAAGTTATTTGATGTTCATTAATGAAAAAGATTATTTGTGGTATGCATCTTTAAAGTGGAGAAGTGCAATTTTTTAACTTTAATCTATTGTTTAGCTATCTTGAAAATTTTCTATGTAATGCATCTTTAAAGTTAATCCATTGTTGCATTTGGTATTCTCTCTATCACACTTGTTCCTCTAGGCCTATGCTTTCAAAATGTGGAGAAGTGCATTTTTTTTTTAAATTTAAGCTATTGTTTAGCTATCTTGAAGATTTTTTATGTAATGCATCTTTAAAGTTGATCTACTGTTGCATTTGGTATTCTCTCTATCACACCTATACAATCATTGTTTTGCCTTTCATTAAATTCGGACATATGTGAAGTTGAGTATACATTACTTTATGTTTGAGTACATCATGTTAGTAGGAAAGTTGAGAACCCTTTAATTAAATTTATTACATAATTAAAACTTTGAAGTTTCATTAATTTATTACATAATAAATTTTGCTTTTGGAGTTTCAAAAATTTTACTATTACAGTCNTATTAAATTCGGACATATACGAAGTTGAGTATACGTTACTTTGTATTTGAGTACATCATGTTAGTAGGAAAGCTGAGAACACTTTAATTACCCAACAATTAAATTTATTACATAATTNCATTAAATTCGGACATATATGAAGTTGAGTATACGTTACTTTGTGTTTGAGTACATCATGTTAGTAGGAAAGCTGAGAACACTTTAATTACCCAACAATTAAATTTATTACACAATTAAAGCTTTGAAGTTTCATTAATTTATTACATAATAAATTTTGCTTTTGGAGTTTCAAAAATTTTACTATTACAGTCCTCTTTTAAACAGTTTTACCAAACAAGGGCAGAATAATCATTTTTCCAGAAACAACTGCTCTGCAGCTGTTTTCACACAGCTGCACCAAACAGACAGCCAGCTTCCCCGCAGTAGCTTCCTGGGGTAGCGCAGCTGCAGCTGAAAAGTTGGGACCTGCAGCTGCGCCAAACAGAGCCTAAAGCAAACGAAATTATTCATGTGTGAAGCAACGAAACAATGGAAGGTTGTGAAAATGTGTAAAGTAGGTAGCATTATTTAATAATTTATTTAAAATAATAATTTTTTTTAACTTAGAACAAAAACTAAACACGAGCTTAGTTCGAACAAATGAATTTAAATCGAGCTAAATACAAATAGGTTGTTCACGAGTCATTTTGAACACAAGCTGAACACGAACAACAAAAAAATTTCAACGAGTTGAACATGAACANATTTTTTTTTAACTTAGAACAAAAACTAAACACGAGCTTAGTTCGAACTAATGAATTTAAATCGAGCTAAATACAAATAGATTGTTCACGAGTCATTTTGAACACAAGCTGAACACGAACAACAAAAAAATTTCAACGAGTTGAACATGAACANTTTTTTTCTTTAACTTAGAACAAAAACTAAACACGAGCTTAGTTCGAACAAATGAGTTTAAATCGAGCTGAATACAAATAGGTTGTTCACGAGTCATTTTGAACCCAAGTCGAACACGAACAACAAAAAAATTTCAACGAGTCGAACACGAATAAGCCTTGGGCTTGCTCAAACTCGGACCTTTTACACCCCAAGATGTTGTGCCTTATGGTTATTTGCAACTCATTCTTTTAATAAAACACTTTATTACTATTTGTGATACTTTTGGCCTAATAGCTCAAGTAATTTGCCTTTGTAGCAACTTTATGAGCTCTGGATAAGAATTTCTCGGTGGCTTCATGTGTGAGATCTCTAATTGTCACTTTAATGAAATATATAGCTTTTTGCTTCATATACATGTTGTTTAAATTTGAGGATTTTGTCATAAATTTGTGATTGTTAGCTTAGATACCTATGCATGAAAACTGAGACTTGAATTTTAGGGTAGTAGAATTAAACATGGCTGAATTTGTGTCAACTATATATATTAAGGTTTATGCATTTCAATAAACAGATGATTTGAGGCATGTAAATTTTGCTTTTATTGAGTAATATTCTAGTTTTCAATTTTCAATCTTATGTGCCCTTTAAATTTGAAATTTCTTCAAGTGTGGCGAAGTGCGGCTACTCAATTTTGGAAGAAATCATCTCCTTGTATTGGTGTAAGACCAAGATCTTCTACGCTATAGTGATCTCTTACAATTACATATTTTCTTTCTATTTTTGTTTTATTGATAATGAAAGAGTCCTCATTTTGGTCAAAATTAGATTTTCAAATGTAGCATAAAATTTAAATTGCTTGCTACTTTGTGGTTCAATTTTTTGTTAATTTCTTTGAATTAAGGTTCTGATTTTATTGATATCAAAAAATCTAATGAATTATTCATTCATTGAATGATAAATTACTACAAGCGAAGGAGATGCACAATTTAAAAAATGGAAGATCCAATATTTCACAATTGTATCTAGAATCACCGGAAAAGTGGAAATAAGACCAGATAGATTTGCTCAATCTGAGCCAATCCAAAATCATTGTAGATTGAGCCAATCATTTGTTCCCAACCACGAGTCGAGTGAAATCCGATCCATAAATCAATAACTAAAAGAACCAAAAAAGCTTTAATCAATTATATATTAAGATTTATGCATTTCAATAAATAGATGGTTTGAGGCATGTAAATTTTGCTTTTATTGAGTAATATTCTAGTTTTCAATTTTCAATCTTATGTGCCCTTTAGATTTGAAATTTCTTAAATTGTGGTGAAGTGTGGCTACTCAGTTTTGGAAGAAATCATCTCCTCGTATTGGCGTAAGGCCAAGATCTTCTACGCTATAGCGTTCTCTTACAATTACATATTTTCTCTCTATTTTTATTTTATTGATAATGAAAGAGTCCTCACTTTGGTCAGAATTAGATTTTCAAATATAGCATAAAATTTAAACTGCTTGCTACTTTGTGGTTCAATTTTTTATTAATTTCTTTGAATTAAGGCTCTGATTTTATTGATATCAAAAGATCTAATGAATTATTCATTCATTGAATGATAAATTACTACAAGCAAAGGAAATACACAATTTAAAAAATGGAAGATCTAATATTTCACAATTGTATCTAGAATCACCGGAAAAGTGGAAATAAGACCAGATAGAATATGATCAATCTGAGTCAATCCAAAATCATTGTAGATCGAACCAATCATTTGTTCCCAACCATGGGTTGAGTGAAATTTGATCCATAAATCATTAACTAAAAGAACCAAAAAAGCTTTAATCAATTGTTACATTTCTATTATGGTTCAACTTCTTATACTTTTTAACTTGCATTTAAAGAAGTTTTACGCATTGATTGGACTTTGATATGTGAATCCTAAATTACTTCATATCATCAACACCTATTACACCATTCAAATTACATTAGAAACCCAAAATCCTAAGGGCCTTACATCAATTTAGTTCCCTAATTAGCAAAATGACTTGTTCAAAAGTTTATCACCAAAATTTCCGTGGTGGTATTAAATATGACTAAAAAATTGAAGACCCAAAAGGAACTCCTAAAAGCAACTAAAAAAGGTAGCCTGGACATTACGTCAAACAGATGAATTATTTCCCATTATTCATGCGAAATTATAAGGAAAACACAAACATATCGAAGTAGTAAACAACAATCATCCAATATGACTTTCATTTCAAAATAGTATGAGTATCATTGATCATTGCATTTACCACAGACAAGCTAATATTTTGCAAGGCTATCTCAACTACGAACACAACTAACACGAACATAATATTTTTAAGTCCTGAAATAAACTCCAAGGACAAATCTCAATACATCTATATATTGGAACAAAGGTTGTCATTAACAAGATTAGATCTGCTTAAATAGAAATATAGCATTTTTCAAAAAGTATACTGAGAACAAGAAAGATTTTTGCAATGAAACTAATAAATTTATTACTCAATTACTGCATAACCTTAAAAAATAAAGAAACTTATATGCTATTGATAACATAAATTATAATATTAAGCTCATAAGCATAACATAATAGAAGAGATTAGCATGTTACGGAAGTAGAATGGACACTTCCAGAGCAAAGGAACTTCTAAGCAACCAATTTTCTCTTAACTAGAAGAAACTTTATAAAAAGGGGATTGAAGATAATTCAAACTCGATCATATACTTTGGAGGGTTTGAAATTAGATATAAAAAAAAATAGATTGAAAAGTTAACATGGATAAATAGTAGTTCTTGACGTGAAACAAATAAAAAAAAAAAAAAACTTTACCATCTATAACTTCAATCTTATTTCCCTAATATGATACAAGAAATCAAACTACAAAAAATAAAGTGTACAAGGGAAAAAATATCTAGAAAACCAACACAATGAAGGCATGTTCATAAAAATATAAATGAATATTAGAACTAGTGCGAGAAGAAAAGAGACTAGTAGTGGAAAAGATACAATGAAAAAACCTACACGACACCTTGACGTAGAATTTCCATAATTTGATTTTCTGACGTTAATGCATCTTTGGGCAGGCTCAGAACCTTTCAAAGTTATAATATCTTCCAAAGAAGGCATACTAGGCATGATAGGTTTAGAGCGTCTATTTTCCTGCATACGAAAGACAATCAGAAAAAAGTTATCCATAGCAAAAAAGTTATTACTCAACACCAAAATCAATTTTAGAATAATATATTCCTATTTGTTGTTGTATATATTTGAGAATAACAAAAACAAATAATACATATACTTTGCAGTTGATGGAAATACTAAGGAAAGCACTATTTTTACATCAGAGAACTGAAAAAAATATATCCGGTTAAATCCCTACACCCCCACATAGGACTATAGTCAAAATCTGACAATTTAAAAAAAAAAAAAAAAAAAANACCCCACATAGGACTATTGTCAAAATCAAAGTCTATTCTAAGAGAGTATTTGATTTGGAGAACTCGCGCTTTTATTTATTTCCCCAATAATAAGACACACCTAAATCATTCATTAGAGCACCGCTAAATCAGAGTCAGCCTTCCCCTTCACCTTCATCATCACTTGTTGCGCATCATTGTTTCCATTCAACTTACACCTAACAACCCACAGCACGAGTTCGCTCACACAACACTCCTCTCACACACGTTGCTCGCCCATTTCACACCCAACAATCATGTCCCACTCATTGGTTGCTGATGGCAAAGTCACTTTGTGGTAGCTTGCACACACCGCCCATTCTTAGCTACACACTTGCCACTAATAGGCACACTCATTCGATCGTTGCTAGCAATCATTGCACACATATGCAAGCTCATTGCTTTCTTTTATTTACTAAAACACCCTCAGCTCAATTGCACCCTGCACCTCAATTGTGCCCAAATAGAGCCATACTACCATAATTTCAGTATGCCCAATCCGCATGGGTCACCCTTAATACTCTTTTGTTGTTCTCTCCCCACATAACTTGAATTCTTCATAGCTTCTTTGCGCATCTCTCATCACAATGTTATAGATTTCAATGAGACAAAACTTTAGACCATCATTATCACCATCAAATTTAATCGTACTAACTATCTTACATAAGTCAAAGGACTTCAATTTTATCATTGCTTCACGCAATAAATTATATCAACATAAAATGTCTCATCCATATAATAGTGACAACAGTTTTTCCAAATAACATCATTGCCTAGTTAACAATCTTGAACCTCCAATTGCCTCAACTTTCATAATTCAATATTTTAACTAAAAAAAAGACAATTTATTGGTTCGGGTTACATTCTGATGTTCATGATTCATACTCTAAAATCTTCACTCTCTCTCTCTCTCTAACAAGATAATGCAAAAATCTAGGAAAATCATACTCTGCAAGGTTAATGAGTTGAGTTTCTTCAACATTTCTCCTTGCAACTGAATCGACTGTTTGGCAATGGTAAAATAAAGAACATATTGTCAAATTTATCATCGATCTACACCCTTTCATGCAAGGTGTATAATCTCAATTAATGACCAACTCCACCGTGCCTCATATTGTGACCACTTTGTGGAGTTCTTTGCCTCTCTAAACTCTCCAAGTCCCGATCTCTAGCTTCTAATCAATTAGTTTTGATAGTTGTTTGAAAATGTTACAATGGTAATTGAGAACATGACAAGAAAATTAATATGGATGTCTCCATAATCAGAATAAATTTTCTCCTTAAACTCATTGTAATCTCGCTAATTATACCCCAATATATTGATAAAAAAAAGTCATTTTATTCTATTCATTGTTCAACATGCTTCAACATACAGTCTGGTTCTTCCTACCCTTTTTGGTGCCCCTCTTTTAGATAGAATATACTTTATCAAAATAATATGACAAACTACTTGAACAATAATAGAAAACTATCTTCACCTCTCATGTTTTCTCCTATTTCTTCTAAACCCACTACAAATGCCTATATTGATAAATCCTTAGTTTTAGATTCAAATGCCTACTGTCATGTGACAAGTAATCACCCTGATTTTCATCACATCACTTTAGTCTCTACCTACTTGTCATTTTTAATGATTCATTTTCTCCCATCTTTAGATTAGATGTCGTACATTCCTCTAAATCTCTCTTTCAAAGGTTTTATGCGCTTAGAAGTTTCTATCAATTTATTGTATATTCCTTATCCTATCAAGACTTGTAATTGTTAAATAACATTTATCTTTCCCATTTTGTAATTAGAATCTCAGCTTGAACCAGGTGAATGGTGAAGGTTTTGAAATCTACAACATCATGTGACTACTTACACTCCCGCCCTCTTCTTCCACCACTACTCTATATGATTGACATTATCAATCGGATCATCCTCGTCATGCAAACTTCAAGATTACATTTTTTATTCATCATTACTCTCCAAATTTGAATGCCTCATGTGATCTTTCCTTTCTCTTACTAATCATCGACATCATTCTTTGGAACTTGCCCACTCAAACATTTAAGTTCATGATCTAATTCTTCATCACTAGGGATTCAAATATTTTGCCACATTCATTAATAATTACTCTAAAGTTAATTGGCTTTACTTGCTTATATGTAGATTTATTGTTCTACATGCATTTAATGCTTTTATCAAGAAATACAAGTCCAATTCTTTATATTAATTAAAAACCTTGCATACTAACAATACTCTAGAATTTATGTAACCTTGATTTCAAACTTTCTATTCAAATAATGGTGTTATTCTTCAGACCACTTGTCCAAATACGTCTCAATAAAATAATATGCCTAAATGTAAAATTTACCATCTACATGATATCATTCAATCTTTAATGTTTTGCATAAATCTACCTCAACCATTCAAAGGGATGCTATTTGGCTACTTAATCATCAATTGGGTTCTTCTCTCCTCTTTAACTATTAGTCTTGATTTCAAACATGTTACTGAAAGTTAATTATTAGGTGTGTTCCCAAAAATTAAGAATAAATATACAAATTAACAAAAACAGCCTAGAAATAAGAATAATGTCAAATCAGCCATAGAAAATCATGTATCTCAACTATGCTTCATAGAAATGTTAAATTATATAAGAACAACCCGAGGAATCAAATCCACATGCACTTCTTTGTCAATAATTGGGAAAGGATACATCAACAGCCTTAGTCCTGACCGGAACCAGTGAAGGGCCATCTCACCATGAAATCGAAGTATGAATGAAATGTTTAAAGCTGTAGCAGAAAGAATTTAAAAATCCAACTAAAGTCCCTAAGCTTAACTCTAAAGCACTTCTTTCAACTGCTTGTACTTGGTACCATTTGGTGTACTTCTCCGGCAATATCTGCACACCTGTCATCCTAAATGTACAATTTTACCATTTGATGTAATGCTCTCTCAATATTTGCACAATTGTTTTGTTAATAGAATATTATTTTCATAGGCAAAATTTGCACATTTGTTATGTTATTTGGAGACAATTTTGCACATTTGTTATGCTAATAGTGTCATTGTGCTGAATGCAGCATCATGTGTACCACGCCCTGCATCCCGTACCAGTAAAGGTCGTTTTTTCTTAATGATGCAAGTGGGTAAGCTTTCCACAGCAATGCATGGCACCATTTTGGCATGGGTAATTCTAGAGGTTTCAATTCAGTTTTGTAGGTCAGGTTCGGGTCTGATTCGAAATTGAACTAATCTAAAACCATTTAACCCAGACCGGACCCAAAATTATTTGACCCAAACCTGACCCGAATATTAAATGGATTAAAAAGACCAACCTAAACTTGACCCCAACCAACCTTCAACCTGTTAGAGACAAACCCGTAACCCATTTATAACATAAGGCATAACGAATATTTGGGATAATATCGGGTCAAATTTGGATCAATTTCGGGTCAAACTCGTTTGATTTCAGGTTGGCAAGTCGATTCTAAGTCAATTTCAAGTTAAAAAATCAATTTCAGGTTGGAGTGGTCAACTCGAGACCAACCCGAAAACTTAAACGGGTTAGGATTCCTAACTCGAACACGACCCCAAAATTATCCGAGTCAACCCGAACCCTGCTTTTTCGAGTTAAAACCGAACCCTGATTTTTCGAGTTAAGCTCGAGACGAGTTGGCACGGGGTCAATTTTTGACACCCACATGAAATCCTCAGTCATTACTACAATAATTGAGTTACTCCATTCCAGTAGTGAATATATACAACATATAATGATATCAAATAATATAAAAATGGAAGAATAATTTCAAGTTTTCTACAAATAAACATAGACTTTCCACCTCGAGAGCATATATATCTCATCTTTCACGCATGAGGCTGAAGGCTGGTTGGCAGCAAGATTCAAGGATTTCGATACATTAAAAACATGGATTTTGTTCAAAGCATGCTGCAACAATAGAAATTTTTCATTCAAAATAAAGTATAGAATTCTGAGACTTGTATTGAATTCTTGGTTTAGATTATATATACCATGAAGGATTTGAGGAGCTTCCACAAATCCGTTCTGAAGGCTATCATTCGTTTTTCAACAGCATTGATAACATTGGAAATAGACAACCTCCTAGCTACAAAAAAAGCAGGATTAAATATAGTTGTGAGAAATTGAAACTTGACGAATTCATTGAAGAAAGGAGACCAAATAAAAATCATACCAGTTCTCGGTTCTTTTGTAATTTTAGGTTGATTACTTGATTCGGTGGAAAAATCTTGAATGATAATAGCTGATCCTTGCGAAGTTATGACATTTTCCTCTTTGTTTAACACAACTACTACCTGGACATACTAAAGGAGATATTTCAAGCACGGCTATAAAAAGATCGACCTTCATAGATTTATAACATATAAAATAGGATGAATTTGTGTGCGTTGTTGGATTAGAAGATAAAATATTTCCCTCACCTAGTCATAGAAAAGATAACATTTTCAAAATTGTTGTATTGAGGATGAATATCATGTGTATAACAGAAAAGAGATATATCTGTGCGTCTAAGAGGGATGGCAAAAGGTTGAGGTTAGGATTCAGACTTTTAATATCTTATATTGTACTTTGAATTTTAGGGAAATTTACATAGCTAGCACACAATTCTTATGTATTTACAGATTTCACACATAACTTTTTATATTATTAGGTGTGAGAAATTTAAATAAATAAGAATTGTGTGCTACGTATGTAAATGCCCCTAAAATTCAAGAAACAAGAGTAAGAAAACCAGACCCAGTTCAGTGAAAATAATCAATGATTTACAAAATGACAAGATTAAATTTGGTTATAAAAATTAGATGAATTCCTGGAAGCAGCAGATACCATTTTCCCAATGGCCAAAAAATGGTGTTGTGCGGTTGTAAAATACGAGGAATATCAACATACAAGAGGACGCCAAAACAAACAGTTCCACAAGATAAATAAAGCTACTACAGCAATAAGTAATTAAATCTTAATATTAAAACCAATTGAATTTAACTTGCAGATTAGCAAACACATAAACCACGAAACTTGGTAGTTTGACTAAATATAAAGAGAAATTTACATCTATACCACACAATTCTTATGTAATTACATATCTAACACCCAAAGTTTGATATTTATACTTATAACACTTTGGTGTCACAAACCTATGCATAAAAAGGTGTATTTCACTTTTAAAATGTTGATGATGGTGGTATTTCTGATGTGATGTAAAAAATTTGAGTGGTATGCATGTAAATATGAATGTTTAGGTGTTAGATATGTAAATACATAGGAATTGGTTGGTATGTATGACGTTCCATTTAATTTTGTTAAGAATTCATGACAGAATAACAGAGACTATTCATTTCTCATTTCATATTTCTTAAGGAGACAAACAATGTGGATAAAGAATCTTCCTTAAAGAACTCTTAAGAATTAAAAACCAAAAAAAATAGCTAATAAAAAGTTTCAATTTAGTTAAGATAAAAATTACCTTTGGACAAAGAAGTGAAAGTTTCTCCACATAAGAAAAGCACAAGTCATCAAGCCCAAACATGTTAGGCTGCTTGAGCGCTCCTTCTAAAAAGCCCATTGTCAAGCATTTCCTTTGTAAATGGAAGAAGGCATAAAGAACATTTATCAGAGTGAAAGTCTTAAGAACTCTCCTCAGCCACAATGGGCAAGCACACTGATCGTCCCCAGGAAGCCCTTTATCAAAGTATTCTTGTAAAAAACACATTTCTGTAGTAGGATCTGATAAACAGTTGATGGATTCCACAAGATGGCAAAATTTAATGGTTTTCCGTTGGTCCAATATATCTTTGAAGTCGGAGCACAAAATATCATGAATGCTATAAAAATTGTCCGATAACTTCCTCCGCTTCACGGGTTTTTCAAACTCTGGACTCTCCTCTCCCCTTCGTTGTGATGTACCGACAACATTATCACTCGAATCATTTGGTGAAATGTTATTCAAAGATGAAATATCACCCATGATGTCGAGCCATATAGAGTCAGCGATGGATGATACTGAGTTTCCCTTAGACTTTGAAGGACAAGAATCCTGCGCATTTGAATTATTTTGTGATGGAAGTTGAGAGCTTCTCTTGGTAAATGGGACGAGAACCATGAATTCACCCCCTTCGATTTGGTGGTTGTCTATGCGACTATCCGAATTCAATTTTTCACCCTAGAAAGGAGCATTGAAGAAAAGTATGCAAAACAAAGGATAATTTATCAAATAAACCGCCTATATTATAATCATCAGTCATTAGCCATATCTCAATTATATGAAGTATGNGTCACCCTAGAAAGGAGCATTGAAGAAAAGTATTCAAAACAAATGATAATTTATCAAATAAACCGCCTATATTATAATCATCAGTCATTAGCCATATCTCAATTATATGAAGTATGCATTTATGAAAAGCCTCGTGAATACAGAAATGACATGAAAACTATATATTTAGCGAGAGGGAGAGGGAAAGTGTCTCACTAAAAGCATGTGGTAAGGAGAGAACTTCATATTGAAAGAAAATTCACAAAAATTATTTTTTTTTAATTTTATTAATGAAGTAAAATATGGAAGGATACTAGAAATTTAGACGCACAAGAAAGGCCCCTACATTCCTACATTCATTATAATAGAGATTTTATCTCCTTAATTAAATTCTAGAATAAAATTAAACAAAGTTTCTCACCTAGCCATTAAAAGTTTATCCAAATATTAAATATAATTTAAAATATTTCAATTTTGGCATAAAAGAATACGTAACTTCAATTATTTATCTAAATTTAATTGATTNCTTAATTAAATTCTAGAATAGAATTAAACAAAGTTTCTCACCTAACCATTAAAAGTTTATCCAAATATTAAAAATAATTTAAAATATTTCAATTTTGGCATAAAAGAATACGTAACTTCAATTATTTATCTAAATTTAATTGATTATTAAATATTCTCGTACTCAACAAAGTTTTTATGAATGGCAAAGAATGGCTCGATTTAGTTCAAAAATATTCAAAAAATAAAATGAACAAGACGCTTCAAGAAAGGGAAAGAAATGAATGCAACTTAAATAGAAAATAGACAAAATCGCCAAATACACAAAAATTTATAGAGTATTGCTCATATGGCCTACCTAATTTGTAAGGAAAAAAAAAAAAATTTTAGTGCAATTGAATGTAACATGAAAAGAATAGTACTAATCAAGAGAAAATTCCCAACAGAAACCTTTAAGAGAAACCTCTCATTCCCCATCCATTACGGCTTCTATAGTCTTTTAGAACATGTTATAGGCATTACATAGAGATTGAAAAGTGAATTGACATGGCATGAACGGTTATAATTAATTACAAATAAGTGTCAAACTTTATCAATGCAAATGATTGGAAATAGTTGTCACTTACTTGGNCGAATACAGAAATGACATAAAAACTATATATTCAACGAGAGGGAGAGGGAAATTGTCTCACTAAAAGCATGTGGTAAGGAGAGAACTTCATATTGAAAGAAAATTCACAAAAAATTATTTTTTTTTAATTTTATTAATGAAGTAAAATATGGAAGGATACTAGAAATATAGACGCACAAGAAAGGCTCCTACATTCCTACATTCATTATAATAGAGATTTTATCTCTTTAATTAAATTCTAGAATAAAATTAAACAAAGTTTCTCACCTAACTATTAAAAGTTTATCCAAATATTAAAAATAATTTAAAATATTTCAATTTTGGCATAAAAGAAGACGTAACTTAAATTATTTATTTAAATTTAATTGTTTATTAAATATTCTCGTACTCAACAAAGTCTTTATGAATGGCAAAGAATGGCCCGATTTAGTTCAAAAATATTCAAAAAATAAAATGAACAAGATGCTTCAAGAAAGGGAAAGAAATGAATGCAAGAATGCAACTTAAATAAAAAATAGACAAAATCGCCAAATACACAAAAATTTATAGAGTATTGCTCGTATGGCCTACCTAATTTGTAAGAAAGATTTTTTTTTTTTTTGGCCACGTAATAGTGCAATTGAATGTAACATGAAAAGAATAGTGCTAATCAAGAGAAAATTCCCAACAGAATGTTTTCCTTTAAGCGAAAACTCTCATTCCCCAAGACTCCTTCCATTACGGCTTTTATAGTCTTTTAGAACATGTTATAGGCAATACATAGAGATTGAAAAGTGAATTGACATGGCAGGAACCGTTATAATTAATTACAAATAAGTGTCAAACTTTATCAATGCAAATGATTGGAAATAGTTGTCACTTACTTAGTTCGAATAAACTAATAGCTAAAACAATTGATGGTTGAATCTAGTTTGCAATTGGTGCAATAATTTGCCAAAGCGGGTAAGATTTTAAACCAAATAAAAAAATGTTTGTTTAGAAACTACTTGATTGTTGTGAAGAAGAAAACTTTGTTGTCTGGGTGGCAGCATTTAGAATAGACCAGAGAGACCTTCTAAATGACATGAGAGAAAAAAAGGCAAAGAATGGAGCAAAACTAGAGGAGCATACTAGCATTGCTCCGTTCCTGCATAACATACCCATATGGTTCACAGGACGCGTGGAAGCAAGCAAAGTGTCAAGACCGTAATATTGAGTTCCATTAGGTGCAACTAGAGGAAAGAAAGGGGTGGAGACTGAAAATGGAGTTGAAAAAAATAATATAGGGGATCAAATTTGAGCACCTCTAAGAATGGATGGACGGAAAACACCAAGTGAAGGTGGGAGGGGAGTCCGCGACAAGCTCTAGCTAAGGATTGAAGTGGATGCGATGAGCGAAATGAGGAAAGAAGGAGATCCTTAGCTCGTGAAAGTCAATCCCTCATGAATTTATGAGATAAAGATGGCCCATGGAAATAAGAAATAATTAAGTGAGGCTTAGGAAAACTTAGATGAGGCAATATCGCATGTGCAAAGTTAGGATGGACCTCGAGAGAGATGCCTACGGAGCATATTGGGGAAGAGAAAGGCTCCAAAGTGACTACTAGGAAGTTGTGCAGAAGGAGCGTACTGTATGAGGAGTTTGTTTTATAATTATTGAGGTTGTGCCAATAAAGAAGAGTAAAGAGCACAGTAAAATAACTAACGAAGTATAAATTTTACATGGTTTGGCATTGTTGTTCACATTTATGGGGCAGTAATGGGTAGTAAGTACTAAAGAGAATGGAGAATATCCACTTTGCTTTGCCAAATGACACCAACATGGAAGGGAGAAGGGAGGATGTTGACCTCAATTTTCGTGAGGTCTAGTTTTCCTCGTAGGAGTTAGGATCTAGCCTTAGGGGTCTTCCTGCGACTATCTTAGAACCTTAGAAATGGTGCCCGCCTCGTTTTAGCTCGACCTGTTTTCGTCCTCTTTTGGCGTTTCGCGTGTGTGGTATCGACTTCTAACACTTAGAAGGATGAAACCGACACGAGGAAGCCCAAAATGGATTC
>JXCR01148108.1:98172-129583 GCA_002079205.1 Phalaenopsis hybrid cultivar
CAGAACTTCCACCAGAGAAGAAGACATTGCACAACAAGTGGGTGTACCAGGTGAATGTTGTGCTTGATGGCAGTAAGAGGTACAATGCTGGACTTGTTGAAAAGGGTTTTCAGCTGAGGCAGGATATTGCCTATGTAGTGAGAATTGTAAGAAGATGCAAGAGTAACCCAGGAAAGATCTTTTAGGTACAATGTTATGTTGACGCTGATATATCGACTAAGGGAGCTACTATTGAAAAACTGAAGTTGTGCTCAGCTTCTGTTGGTCTTCCAGCGAGAAGACATGAGCAATGAGTTGCATAAGTGAAGGAAAGTGGAGGATATCATGTTTGAAGAAAATGTTGGTACAACCAGCAGATGATGCAGGTGCAGTCAGTGTCTCAGTCTCTAAGTGAGAGAATTGTTAAATATATAGAACTTGTAACTTATCCACCTACATCTCTCCCACCTACGTCTCTCCCACCTACGTCTCTCTCACCCACCTCTCTTCACCTATCTCTCTCCCGTTTTCTTTAAATAACATCTTTTGACATGTCATAAGTGTTAAACCAAGTCCTCTTGAGAGCTAAGATAGAGAAATGAAAAGATAAAGATAAAATAAGTTTTCTTGTAAACGTCGAGGCGTTCGACGGTGTAATTTCTCGAAGTACTAAAATCCTTTGTAGCTCCATGGACATAGACAAATTAGCTGAACAATGCAAATCTGTGTGTTATTTTCTGGTTTGCAATTTTTCAATCCAGTTTTTTTACTTTATTGCCGTCGTTTTTCATAACGTTGAAGATGCACTGAGATNGAAAGATAAAATAAGTTTTCTTGTAACGTCGAGGCGTTCGACGGTGTAATTTCTCGAAGTACTAAAATCCTTTGTAGCTCCGTGGACATAGACAAATTAGCTGAACAATGCAAATCTGTGTGTTATTTTCTGATTTGCAATTTTTCAATCCAGTTTTTTTACTTTATTGCCGTCGTTTTTCATAACGTTGAAGATGCACTGAGATTAGACTGGTTGACTCTTGGGGATGCTCGACAAGATTGTTTAATACCACCGAGGAAATTGAAAAAAACTTGAATGAACATTCCCCTATACTTGGCAGTTGGTCGAACTTTGCAAGTTTAGGCCGCTTGAATGTNCTTGAATGAACATTCCCCTATACTTGGCAGTTGGTCGAACTTTGCAAGTTTAGGCCGCTTGAATGTTTTAGTTAATTTCGGTCTTATCCTGTCCGAGCTATTAAATTTCCTTGAGATTCGTGTCCATACTTTTTATGTGATTTATTTGAGATTGCTAAAATCAAATAAATAAATAAATAGGAAGACTTTGATGCTGAGAATCCGTTAAGTCTTTCCCTTTTTTTCCCTACAAAATTAAAAGGATTTGCAACTACGAAAACACTTTTTTGCGTGCTAAAAGCTTCGAGGGGCGTGCACAGGGTTTTACAAGTCTTCTAGTCAATAAATCATCATAAACAATATATTTATGGACCAAAGATTTGTATTTGTGATTGATGAAGCAAACATAATAAACAAATAGGATGACTTGGATGTTAAGTATCCATGAATTTTTCTCATTTTTCCCCTATAAAATTAAAGGATTTGTTTGCAGTGATTTGCTAATTATGATTTTTTTATATTAAAATATAATTTAATTTTTTTAACTATTATATATTATCACCTTAATTAAATAGAAGATTATAAGAAAACTCATTATTATTATTATTATTATTTTTTATAAGAGATGTCATTTATTCTCAGTATGTATCTATATGTGTGTCTATATATATATATACACACATCTTGAGTGTCGGGTTATTAGACAGCTACATTGCCAGTCATAAAATATATCAGACTCGAGTTCAATCCTTATGAGGATGAATAGCACGTATGTGAAGCAATATTCTAAAATAACACCCTTTAATATATATACACACACACACATACACACATACATAGATACTGATACTATTATGTAACATGCACAAATTGATTGCTATAAATATAAAGATAAAAGTTCAAGCGCTAGATTTGTAAATTCATAATAATTGCATGGTATGTATGTANATATTAAAATATAATTTAATTTTTTTAACTATTATATATTATCACCTTAATTAAATAGAAGATTATAAGAAAACTCATTATTATTATTATTATTATTTTTTATAAGAGATGTCATTTATTCTCAGTATGTATCTATATGTGTGTCTATATATATATACACATCTTGAGTGTCGGGTTGTTAGGCAGCTACATTGCCAGTCATAAAATATATCAGACTCGGGTTCAATCCCTATGAGGATGAATAGCACGTATGTGAAGCAATATTCTAAAATAACACCCTTTAATATATACACACACACACATACACACATACATAGATACTGATACTATTACGTAACATGCACAAATTGAGTGCTATAAATATAAAGATAAAAGTTCAAGCGCTAGATTTGTAAATTCATAATAATTGCATGGTATGTATGTAAATACGCCTTCTTTTTTAAAATGTATGAAATTAAATTGTTTTTTTCCCTCTATTTATACTCTCAGGCCTTTGGAACGAATTCACTCCGAAGAACAGAAGAAAGGAGGAGGAAGAAGAAGAAGAAGAAGATGGCGCCGAAGAAAGCAAATGAAGATAATCGGACGCTGAAGAGGATAGCTGAAATCGCTGCAGTGGCAGCCGCTGCAGTGGCAACCGGAGCTTTAGCGGTGGGAGTTTCTCGCAATTTCTTTTCTTCAAATGACTCAAATATCAACGACGAAAGCCACAGCTCAGAAGACGAAGCTGTTAGTCATAAGATGATGAGAGCTCCAGGGCGTCCAGATCAGTATATTGACAGGGATGAATTCGAAAAGAATCCCAGAGACTATTTCAGCGAACTTCGCAAGAAGTAATTGACTAGATAGTTTGCATGCATGACACGTGAATATATAGATATTTACATATTAACCATCAAAATCTTTCTATTTATATTTTGGTATCAATGTTTATGATGTCATGCATGTGATGGAACTCGTATATTATATATGTTAATCATAAATCACGTTTATGTGCTATGTGTCATGTGGACTTTGATCCAACTATCTTTCATATATATAATTAGTTCATATGTTGAGCCGGCTGGCGGTTTAATTATCAGATGTATTATGAATGATTCATCGGTAATAAGGAATTGATGTGCACCGGAGCTCTTCTGTTCGAGTAGCACCCGCATATGTGTGAGCTGCCAGGTGCTTAGTCTCCATAGCCCAATAATGTTCACAAACAAAGAATTATTTTGACAATCATATCAAGCAGTCATAGAATATTAAGGGTGGAAGCAAGATTTAAATCCTATTATTTATATTAAAACATTATAAATCTTTGTTTCGAGCAAAAATGAGCTGAGCACGAACAAATAAATCTTGGTGTTCAACTCGTTTATACATTAAATGCAATATATATATATATATATATATATATATATATATATATATATATATATATATATANAAATTTTTATTTATGTTCAACTCATTTATATATGTAATGTAAAAAAAATTATTCATGCTCAACCATTTACTTAGTGAATAAATTAGACACAAATTTCTTAATAAATTTTACATGAATTATTCGCAAAGAAAGAACAGTTTTAAAAGCCCTGCTTACCACTATCAGTTGTTCGCCTAAATAAAATAAAGTTAACTGCGAGCACATGGCAGCTTTTCTCAAAGGAAGGATAATATATATATATATATATATATATATTTATATATATATATAATGGAAGATGTTTATTTATAATATATTGATGTGACAGTCCTATCCAGAAGAAGATGCAATCTTATAAACGCCCAATGATATTATATCTTTTACATCAAGTATTTTAGCGTTGTTGCCAGAAACATTTTGGTACGATNGCGTTGAAGAAACAAATCTTTATTTATGTTCAATTTATTCATGCTCAACCATTTACTTAGTGAATAAATCAGACACAAATTTGTTAATAAATTTTACATGAATTATTCGCAAAGAAAGAACAGTTTTAAAAGCCCTGCTTACCACTATCAGTTGGTACACAAAGGAAGGATAATATATATATATATATATATAATCGAAGATGCTTATTTATAATATATTGATGTGACAGTCCTATGCAGAAGAAGATGCAATGTTGTAAACGCCCAATGATATTATATCTTTTACATCAAGTATTTTAGCGTTGTTGCCAGAAACATTTTGGTACGATATTCCAGCGAGCTCACACACCACAGTTATGCATTACAAGAGAACACTGTATACATAGGGACTTGTGATATTTTAGCAGAGCCGGATTTAAGCCGGATTTGATTAGAAGGTCGCATGCGGGAGATCTACAGTAACCAGTGTTTCTGTTCAGGATTAGGTTGAGGAGCGAAGCATCCATGGCGGCAGGCTGATGCTATTCATCTGNGTCGCATGCGGGAGATCTACAGGAACCAGTGTTTCTGTTCAGGATTAGGTTGAGGAGCGAAGCATCCATGGCGGCAGGCTGATGCTATTCATCTGAAGAAGCGTAGGATCTTCAGCCTCCTCGCCATCACTCGCCGGGTATGTTCTGTATTTCAGCAGGAACAAGTGTTTCTCTTCAGATGCTATAGCCAAAATTATGCTTCAATTTTTTAGATCTTTTGTTTTGTTTCTTTATTTATTTTTCTGCAATTGTTTTTATATCTCTTTGTTGTGTTGAGATCATGCATATTCGAGTGAGAAGTGTGTTACCCTAAATTCAGGGTTGGAAGGTGGTTTGGTGGTAGGAAGGGAGACAGCGAGGAGTTTACTTGGTCTTGTTTTTGTTGTTTCCTGTTTGGATTCTGGGTAGCAGTCTCGGTGATCTGCGNATGTTGAGATCATGAATATTCGAGTGAGAAGTGTGTTACCCCAAATTCAGGGTTGGAAGGTGGTTTAGTGGTAGGAAGGGAGACGGCGAGGAGTTTACTTGGTCTTGTTTTTGTTGTTTCCTGTTTGGATTCTGGGTAGCAGTCTNGTGTTGAGATCATGAATATTCGAGTCAGAAGTGTGTTACCCCAAATTCAGGGTTGGAAGGTGGTTTGGTGGTTGGAAGGGAGACGGCGAGGAGTTTACTTGGTCTTGTTTTTGTTGTTTCCTGTTTGGATTCTGGGTAGCAGTCTCGGTGATCTGCGGATCAAGTTGGAAAGAGCACAACTTCGCCTCCAGAAGACTGTTATGTTCCAGCAGAGATTTCTCCTGAAGGGATCACTTACGAGAGATCATTATTAGGGAAAGAAATAGATGGCAGAACGTAAATATGCTCCAATACACATCAGTTGAAGGCAGGGCTCGTGATGTCTGAGCCAAAAAAAAATAAAAAAAAATAATATATATATATATATATATATATATATATATATATATATATATATATATCTNTATGGGTACTAGGCGTTATAGGTGTTCTTATTTTTTATCATATGTAGGGTTGTCTCTCTTGTATCTTTTTATAGCTTTTAGATATTGATTGATGATGAGGAGATCAAAACTTGGAAAAATGGACGTAGGAAAAGCGGAGAGGACTGGAAAGCTAAAAAGGTGATGCCGGGAGTATTATAAAGTTTTTAAGGGAATTTAGGGCCGTGTTGGGCTGCTACTGGGATCTACGTAAAATAGGATTTAGTAAATGGGATAAATCCTGTGATGGATANTGTAGGAAAAGCGGAGAGGACTGGAAAGCTAAAATGGTGATGCCGGGAGTATTATAAAGTTTTTAAGGGAATTTAAGGCCGTGTTGGGCTGCTACTGGGATCTACGTAAAATAAGATTTAGTAAATGGGATAAATCCTGTGATGGATAAATTCATTAATTTCATCTTTCATTTGGCTTTATTAATTNGATTCCTTAATTTCATCTTTCATTTGGATTTATTAATTTCAGATTAACGTCATAATAGAGATGGAACGCGATGAAAAGTGACAGAATGCGAAATATTTTGATTAAACAGAGCCTTGGATTTAATTTTCATTTTTTTTTCGGTGTTTGGCTTGATTTAAGTTAAATGCATCCCTAAATCCTGTTAATTGTATGCTGTCAAGCACCGCCTTATATTTGATTATTTTCGGGTTGAGTTAATGGTTGTTCTCAAATATAGGATCAACTATCTTCAAATATTTGCTTATGTTGCAAAAATAAATATGATAAAAATCTTATTTTCCGTAGTATCAAACCGCGGCTTGAGTTTGTAGCAGTGCAGTGCAAACGAACTTTCTAATTGTATTGAAGGTAAATTAGATAAGAAGAGCGTGTTCAAAAAACCTACTTTATGGCATAAATTAGTCCCTCAACATTTGTTTAGGCTGATTTTATAGGGTAATGAAAACACATATTACAAAAAAAATCCAGGATACCATTAGTCTTCTTGAAGAATTGAAATTGCATTGTTTATCAAAAAAATCATCTTACATGAATTTACTATTTTACTAGTCTAACTGGATGACAATAGTACAAGGAGATGACTTGCAAAGAGTGAAAGCGTGGAAAAAGATTGTTTATTACAAGAGTTAAGATAAAGAACTGGTCTGTTAAGATACTTTCTCAACATTAAAGTTGACACTGCAATATTGGATCTTTGTCTTAACTCATGTAATAACAAAATAACCAGGGCAAATTCCAATAGAGAGACACATTGAACATATTCACAAACTTTATGAAGCTCGAACAGATGTGTTGGGTTTGTGAAGCTGAAGTACCTACAAGAGATCGAGCGTCCGAGTATATGCGCCGATTTGTGGGCGCTACTTAGTCGCTAGTCTATAGTGCATATGCGCCCACTTTATGTGGGTGTGCAGTAAAGTTAGCTCATAGGCACCAACTTAGGCACTCAACCCAGAGGCCTTGACGCTTAGGCACCATGACCAGGCATCTATGCGTCCCGAGCAGTTTTCACACGATTTTGGTTTTAATGGTCAAATTCAAGTGGCGCAAAGTGCTGACTTTCTGTGCGAGTTCTTCGACAAGTTTTTGATGTATGAAAGAAGTGCTTAAAAAAGGGATTTCTGTGTTCTTGACGTACGTTTTTTTGCATCGGATTACAACATGAAGAGTTTGGAAAGTGGTCTTGTAAATTTCCTTGAGAGCGGAGAGGAAATTTGACAATATTCTCTGTGTAAACTCTTTGAATTTCATAATGAAATTTTATGACGGTAAGCTCCTTAGTTTTTTTCCCGTTCTCGGATTTTCCCACTTTAAATTCTAGGTGTTTTTTTGGTTTGTTTTGTTGTACTTTTGTTCATAAATTTGTTCCGGTTTTCTCGAATCCACGCGATCCTATTCTGTGATGGTGTGGTTTAGATTTTCGAGTTTAAGCTTCGGTGAATTATGAGAAGGGACTTCTTCAGAGAGTTTTGTTTTCTCCCAACAAGATGCAATGCTAGATCATGAATTCTATGAGAGATTAGCAGCAAACTAATATACCTTTCTCATAACATATCAAGCATAGCCTATATGGTAGGTGCGGTGAGTCAATTTATGCAGTGGTGAATACAAAATTTTAGAAGTTGTTTGAGGGAAGCAATGGTTTGAAATTGGAGTCATATATAGATGTAAGTTTTCCTAAATTTCTTAAGGATAAACTATGGACTTTTAGTTATTTTACATTCCTTAAGAGTCAATTTTGTGATATGGAGAAGAAAGATGCAAAATATAGTTGTAAGATCAAGTTCAAAAGCCGACTTCTTAGCTGTTACTATAAGTTTGTGAACTTTTATGGGTACCAATNCGAACCGTAAATTATCTGATTTACGGTCTTCATGTATTTCGGTGGGCCCCATCTAAAATTTTTTATTTTTTTTTTAAAAATTGAAATAATCCTGATCGTAGATCACCGTGATCTACGACCAAGATCAGACACCGCATGCAGAAAATATAATAATTTCTCCAACAATATGATATTTTTTTACATCAATTATTTTAGCGTTGTTGCCAAAACATTTTGGTACGATATTCCAGCGAGCGCACACACCACAGTTATGCATTACCAGAGAACACTGTATACATAGGGACTTGTGATATTTTAGCAGAGCCGGATTTAAGCCGGATTTGATTAGGTCGNATGAGAATCAACCCGCTGTAAGTTACCTCAAGGATTGGGCGGTTGTTAGCAAGCAGAGAATGAAAACCATCCACACACTAGCTTGAAGGGGGTTAGAATTTGCAAATACAGAAGGACCGTTATACCAAATCCTAGCCTAGCAAAAAGGGAAAACAGTGCAATTGCAACTGTGTATTTGTTGTGATTAAATGTAGACAACATTTCTAATTTATGGGATTTGGGCTTTAAAGAGTTTCTTTCTATTTTTCGCAGTCTCTCCCATGTATATTTTTATAAATTCTTTGTTCATAGAAAGAAAAATTATTGTTCCTCTGTTGGTTCTAAAAATGTCCATGGAGACGCCACCTAGGAAAGAGCCGTGTAAAGTGGGAATAATTAGAAAAGAGGACCAAAAAGAGGAGGAAATATCTCTTGGTATTTATTATTGTCAAAAGAGTGGTTACATGAAATTGTTTATGAAATTTCTAGTAGTCTGCACGTGCTCAGATCTTCTAAAATTTCTCTCAGAGGCTCCTTCAAAGTTCTTTCCAAAAAAGTCCCCTCATACATCATGGTAGTCACGTCTATTTACAGGTTGGGGTGGCTTGAGGTACTCTACAAGCAACCCTACACAAGTAATAAAAAAATACTATATGCAGTACGTAATAAAAATAGAGATCAATATAGCTAAACATATGACTTGCACATCTTGTCAGCTTGTTTTACTTTTGGTCGAGTCGATGAAATCCTGTTTTGATAGATTGGCTAGTCTAATAGACTATTTGATTCATAACTTGACTTGAAACTTGACACGTGCGGCACACCTCACCTCAAAAAATTGCCAAAATTTTGAGCCTATCCGTATTTCTCTTAAACAAAACAAAAAAAGAATATCAATATACTTCATCTATTAACATTTACACTTCATATATTAAATAACAAGAAATAAAAAAAGAGGCATCCATAAAAATTTGTAGTTTAAATTCTAATTATAAATATAGTTATTATTTTGACTAAAGTTTTTATTGATGATTATTAATCATAATTGGGATTAAAGATAATAACAAATGAGAGAATATAGATATGATTAAAAGATAATGCATGAGAAAAAAAATTCATTATATCGATGATCTAATGAATATCAATTGGGTGACCAGAGTAATAAAAACTTTAAAATAAAAAAAATTCAAATGTTGATTACTTATATTCATGTTTAAGCCAGGATAGTAGCATTCAGAGGGAAATATTATTGCTGAACTTATTTTTATTGTTATTGTTCGATGTTTTAATATTTTATTTTAATATCTTAGCTTCTTGACGTAGGGCTCTATTGAACCGAGGACTAATTTAATTGGGAAAGTTGAACCGGTTTAGGGAAGATGGGTAAGGAGGCTGGTCAACCCAATTATTTGGGTTAGGGTTGCCTCCCAAGTGCTCCTGGCTATCTATTAGTATAAATATGTTCTTTTCTTTATTTATGATTAATTTTGAATTTGAGATTTTTGTAGAGAAAGCCTCCGAAATAAACCTTTGCATTGGGTGGGTCAGGCTTGGCTTGGTCGGGCTTACTCGGGCTTTGACTAGTCATTGCGGGCTGGGGCTGGGTTTGGGTCCGATTTCTATTTAAAAATGCATGGCCAAGCCTGCCAACACTAAATGTCGAGCCGGGTCGGGCCAACCCACGGGTCTTAAAAAGAAAATTATTTTGTTTGAAAAAAGGAAGCAAATGACCTCTATAATCATCATGATTCACGAATAATACATTCTAAACAGTAAAGATGAAAAATGATAAATAATTTTGCATCAATTAACTCGAGTTACATACCAAATGTCAAATGACATGATAAAAAACAAAATATAGGGAAAATATGGAATTAACAAACTACCAAAGATTGAAAGTTGGCATCTCCATAAAGATGACATTAAAAAGGGTGTGAACCAAACTCTAATTTCACGAACGACAAAGGTTAAACAAACTAGCCTAACTTAATTAAGGTGCATAATCAAGCTCAG
Source organism: Phalaenopsis hybrid cultivar (assembly GCA_002079205.1). Classification (NCBI taxonomy): domain Eukaryota; kingdom Viridiplantae; phylum Streptophyta; class Magnoliopsida; order Asparagales; family Orchidaceae; genus Phalaenopsis; species Phalaenopsis hybrid cultivar. Next base: position 108,249 of record JXCR01148108.1, read on the forward strand.
TTTGTTAATTTCTCACAAAAAAAATTTAAGAATGAATAAAACATTCACTTTTACTATGTATATTACCAACTAAATAAGCAAAAACAACAATAAAAAATATAGACAAAGCATTCTCTAATATTTTTATGACGAGGAAATTCTTATTCTACGCCATTTTGACAAATCCACAACACTCGTAGCCTTCTAGTTAGATCTGCTAGCCTTGCAAGCACCTCCTTAGATAAATGTAATGCCAACTAGCTATGTGATTAGCTACCCTCACAAATTCGCAATTCATCGACTATGTGATTAGCTACCCTCCCTTTAATCATGTCATCAAGAATTATACAATTCAAACTATGTCAAACTCACATTCTAATAAATTTTGAGATTTTTTTGTTTGGACCGGATTAGGTTGTGCCAGGCTTTGACTAAGTCAAAGTGGGCTCGGGTTGGGTAGAGCCTGCAAAAATTCTATTTTTCTACAACCAAGTCCGCCCATTCTAAGCAGGCTTATGGAGAGTCCGTCGGGCCACTCGCATGATGTGTGAAAAATTTGCATGAATTTCTGTATGTTTTGTGCATATTTTTGAATGAAATTGCACTTAAAAAGTGCATTTTTATGTTTTTCTTGCAGGTATAACATATATTGGAAATGGAACAAACTAGAAGAAATATGGAGCAAAAATGAGAGGATTTGGAGAATAAGACAATTGTGAAGACTGAGGTCATGACGCCAGGAATTGGGCGCTTAGACGCCAACCAAGTGATGGCAACCTCAAGGCTGAGGCCATGGCTCCAGGAACTGGGCGCCTAGGCGCCGACCAACTAAAGGCCAAGGTCATGGTGCCAGTCAAGTAAAATGCAACCCGAGAGGTTGACACTTATGCGCCAACCACTGGGCACCATGGCACCAGTCCTGGAGGCCAAGGCCATGGCGCCAGAATAAAGCGACGCCTAGGAGCCAGTACCAAAATCTAGACGGTTCAGAGCAGTTTCAGAGCGATTTCAAGATAGTTTTTAGGGAGTTATTATGAACACTTGTAGAGAGGATTCCTGCGCTCTCTCTCTCTCTCTCTCTGAACCCTTGAAGCCCCAAGGAGGCGAAGGAGTCGTAGGTAGAGTTAGGGTTTATAGATTTTCATTTTTCTTGAGAGATTGATGAGGGGTTTTGAGAGAAATCTGTAAGGGGATCATTTCAGCTTTACAGGGAGCACTTAGATACATTGCTGGAGGGACTTTTCATCTCTTTTCAGAGGATAAAAGCTAAGTATTGTGGTACCATTTATTTTTTACTTACTGTAAATGCATATTTAGTGAATTTGCTTTGTTAAATGATGAGGATTTCTATGGTATTCTTTATACTTTGTGAGTAGATTTCCTTTACCTTTCTCTTGTGATGAATAAATAGGATTTGTAGGAACTTAGGATGCTTATAGAATTGGTCTTAAATCGTTAATGTGATGATTTTTCCTTCTGCACATAATTTACTTATCATTTTGGTCAAATGATTTGTTAAAATTCGTTGTGAACTCATAATGATTTCGAAGAGTTATGACATAAACAATTAGGAAGATCACATTATACTAGTGGGTGAAGGAAAAGTAGTCTATAGGGTAATGCAAATAGATAGCGAGATAGATTTTGATGGATATAACTTTGGGGTTTTTAGGGTGACAAACATGAACATTTAATAAGTTAAAACAAACTTACTTACAGGCTCGGAAGAGGGTAAACATGAGATATGTTTCTATTTGTCACTAGTTACAATAACAATTTATATTATTCAATCCTACAATTCACTTATGCAATCACAAGAGAAAGGTAGCTCTTACATCTTGATATTCATCAAACTAATTGATCTAGTTAGGTTTAGCTTTAGATTTAATGCTGTAATTTATGAGTAGTATTTAGAAAATCGCCTTCATTGACATTCCAAACTAAAACCTATAAGTAGTAGACTAGAACTTTTGTCTTAAAGGAGTCATTACCTAATTCTCTGTGGGATCGGCAATCCGGACTCAATAAAATCTTATATTATTGAAACGATACGTACACTTGCGTGAGAAACCCCAGTGTGCAAGAACATCTAATTTTTAGAATTCAATTAAGTTGCTAGTGAGCTGATCAAGATTTCTGATGTTATTACTATGACTTACATTATTGTAATAATCGCTGAGACAGATCAAGTTTCTGGTGTCGTTGTAGGAGAAATTTAGTTGAGCCTATAAGACTTATATTTGAAACTTGTAGTGTTATTATAATGTGCTTTTAAATAAAAAAAAAAAATTGTGTGCTTGATTTGTGTTATATATCATATTAGTTAAATTTTAGCATTGAATGTGTAGTTCAGGACTTACAGACCTTGAACCTTATGACCTTATGAATTACAACTAGAGAGAACTTTTAGGAAGATTAACGTCAGGCGTACGACGTCAAACCAAACGATTCATGGGTGGCAACCCTGATTGTCTGTGTTTGTTGTGAGTTGTGATTGTTTGTAGTGTGTTATGTTCGTTGTATTTGTGGAGTGATCTGTTTGATGATGTTTTTGGACATTAGGATTGTGAGTGGTTTGCTTTGATTTCAGTGTGTCACGAGGGAGGTGATTTCTTAATTTTTCGCTGTGACTAGACTGACATTTGTTCTATGGTAGTAGTTGAATTAACTAGTTCACTATGACTCAATTTTCAAATGAAGGTGAGGATTTACTGGAAACATATTGAGTTTGGACATATGACAGGTCCATCTTAATCCCGTTGCTTTCTTTATCTGACCTTGTTTTTTTAACGATGGTTCAATAAACTAGTTTGAAGAGTAACATGAGGATAACCTTACACCATTCTTATTACTGTTAGAGGTATATACTTAAGAAGATGAGGCGATACTTGAGGTTGGCGACACATGAGCCAATATATCAAGGATAATCTTGTCAATAGGCTTGGCCCTACAAAGGCATTTGAAAGTACCCAGTAGATCAGTGAAGAGATTCCGTTAGAAATTGGAAATAAGGAAGGGAGGTGTGATGAAATGAAGGAAGAGTTGATCTGATTTATTTATCAAGTTTGTGTCTTACAAGAGCAAAGTAGGACCTGGGGAAGACCAAAATATTCATTTTAAAATGACCAAAACCAAATTCGGATCGTGCACGAAGGCCTGGAGACCCCTGGCATTAAAATGTAAAAAGTGTAAACCATCACCAGAAAACAGGCGCCAAGAAGTTGCACCCATGCTCCTTGGCGCTCAGTTCGCGGCGCCTAGGCGCTAGACCCACCTGCTTGACTATAGTGAGCTAAACTACCCGATCTAGGTTATTTTTGCTCGATCTCTACTCAAACTCCTTTCAGGCAAATTAGAGGCGATTCTTAGGGATTCTTTTCTCCTTGCATATTGTTGATGCTGTGATGATGTATTTTTATTTTTCCCTATTGTAATGTATATTTTATTTGTCCTTATTGTAATTTTGAGATATCTGGACATATGTACTATTGTCTTATATTCCTGTGCTGATATCTATTATGATATTTAAAACCTTTCTTTAGTTTAATTTCTTCTAGCATGTTTAGTTTAAATTTACTTTCTGTTGTATATTATTCTGTCATGATGTATACTTGTAAATATTTTTGATAGACACATATGATAGATTATACTTCTGAGTTGTTTTTCTTTCCGCTTATGTTAAATGTTACACATGTTAAAAATTAAGTTTGGGGGGAGAAAACTTTGTAAAAGCTTAATCTTATTTGTCCTCAATGGGCTTCATTTAAAATTGTTATTAATTTAAAATGATAGTTGTGGTATTTGGTTTTGGCTATAAATTACTACAATTTTAATTTTAGGGATGTATAAAAGGTCTTAATTTAGATCCTATGTAAAGAGGATTATTCTAAGGTTGAGGTATTATGTCAGAGACATGTAGAAAAATGATTTTACTATTAATTGTAAAAAAAAAAAATTATATTTTTGAAAACAAATAGGATTCTTAGATTTACAAATTATAAGAATTGAGTCTGTATTGAAATCTATTTTAAATTAATACTTACGATTAAAAGAAAAAGGAGAATAATGAGTTTTTAACTTTAGGGAGAGAATAGTGAAATTTAAAACCATGAAAAGTCTAACCAGATATAATAATCCTCACATAAAAGTATTAAAGATTGAAAAAAATCCTATAAAAAATATATATAAAAAGTGAGAAGAAGCATGAGAAAAAGTCTAATAAAAAATTGTTTCACTTGAATCTTTTAAAAGGAAAAAACTTGAATACAATCCTAAGTTTGTTTTTATTTTAAAAAAAAGTATTTGTCAAATTTTTATAAATAGTGTTTAAGGTCTATTTTTATACTTTTTATTAATCCCTAGTTTGACAAATTATAATAATTTTTGAAGTAGATAGAAAATTAGGATTCCAAATATGAATACAGGATATTCTTACACCCTAATCCTAGGTTGATTTACTAGAATTTCAACTAAGTTATATTATGATATTTTTTAGGTAAAATTGTAAGAAATTTTATTGAAACTCACTACCTCAAATCATCAAATCTAGTTTTTAAAGCTGAAGTGTTATTTGAGGACAAGTAATATTTAATTTTGGGAGATTTTGATGCGTGAAAAGATTGCATGAATTTTTTATGTTTTGTACATCTTTTTGAATGAAATTATACTTTAAAGAAAAGTTTTTTTATATATTTTTTACTAGTATAACAAATATTAGGAGTGGAACGACGTAGAAGAAATATGGAGCGAAAATGAGAAGATTTGGAGAAAAATACATGTGAAGGCTAAGGTCATGGTGCGTAGGCTAGGCGCCAGTCAAGTAAAATGCAACCCGAGGGTTTGGCGCTTCGGCGACAACCACCGGGCGCCATGGCCCCAGTCCTGAAGGCCAAGGCCATGGTGCCATAATAGAGTGGCGCTTAAGCGCTAGTATCTAAATCTGGATGGTTCAAAGCAGTTTTCGAGTTGTTTCAAAGCAGTTTTCAGGGAGTTATTAAGAACACTTGGAGAGGGGATTCTTTCCCTCTCTCTCTTTATGAACCCTTGGAAACCCCAACGAGGCCAAGGAGTCGTAGGTAGATCTAAGGTTTGTAGATTTTCATTTTCATGTGAGATTGGCGAGGGATTTTGAGAGAAATCTTTAAGGGGGTCATTTCATCATTGCAGGGAGCACTTGGATACATTGTTGGAGGGACTTTTCTTCTCTTTTCAGAGGAGAAAAACTATGTATTATGTTACTATTTGTCTTTTACTTGTAAACACATAGTGAATTTGCTTTGTTAAATGATAAAAACTTCTATGATGTTCTTCAGGTTTTGTGAGTAGATTTTATTTACCTTTTTCTTGTGTGACTAAGTGTGATTTGTAAGAAGTTATGATGCTTATAGAATTGGTGTTAAATCATTAAAGCTATGGTTTTTCCTTCTGCACTTAATTTATTTATAGTTCTGGCCAAATGATTTGTTAAAATTCATTGTGAATCTATAATGACTCGGGAGAGCTATGACAAGAACAACTAAGAAGATCACATTGTACTAGTGGGTAAAGTAAAAATAGAGGGCAATATAAATATATCGAGAGTTAGGTTTTGATGGATATAACTTGGGGGTTTTTAGGGTGACAGATAGGAACATTTACTAAGTTAAAACAAACTTTTTTACACACTCTGAATAGGGTAAACAAGATATATGCTCCTATATGTCACTATTCACAATTCTAATTCATAGTATTCGATCCTACAATCCACTTATGCAATGACAAGAGAAAGGCGACTCTTACATTTTGATATTCAGCGAATCAATTGATCTATTTGGGTTTAATTTTAAACTTAGTGCTGTAATTTAGGAGTAGTTGTTAGAAAATCACCTCAATTGACATTCCAAACTAAGACCTATAACTAGTAGACTAAAACTTTTTCTTAAAGAAGTCATTACCTCATTCTCTGTGGGATCGACAATTCGGACTCAATAGTAACCTTTATTTTTGAAACGATACGTATATTTGTGTGAGAAGCCCCAGTTTGCAGGAAGATCCAATTTTAAGATTTCAATTAAGTTGCTAGTGAGCTGATCAAGATTTATGATCTAATTACTAGGATTTACATTATTGTGATAATCGTTGGGGACGATCACAGTCCAACGCTATGCCCAGGTCTACTCTGACATTTTTTTTCCTTTCTAGGGATTTATCCGACGGCGAGAAAGTGTTCCGGCTATAACTCATCACGAAGTGGTGTGTATCTTTTCTTTACTGTTGTCGTCGCCTTAATCTATCCCTCCACACAAGCTGTCGTTAACCCCTTTCCTCCCCCGCACAACCCAACTACACCTTCCCTTACCTTGCAGTCCAGCCACACTCCCCTTTTTCCCTCCCCACCATAACTCAGCCAGCTCTCCTCCCTCCCTACTTATACCCACTCCAAAGTAGTCCTCCTCCACCAATTTCGCTCCTTCCTTCCCGTAACTGCCATATACCATTCCACCAAATTCACCCATCCAACCTCTCAGTTGCCCATTCGACCAGCAAACCCTCTATCGCTATCCCTACCTCACCCATCCCTTCACCAATTTCGCTCCTTCCTTCATGTAACTGCCATGTACCATTCCACCAAAATTCACCTATCCAACCTCTCAGTTGCCCCTTCTATCGCTGTCCCTACCTCACCCATCTCTTCACCAATTTTGCTCCTTACTTCATGTAACTGCCATATACCATTCCACCAAAATTCACCCATCCAACCTCTCAGTTTCCCCTTGGGCCACTATACCCTCAGTTGTTGTCACTACCTCATCCATCCCTTCCTGTTACTCAACCACCTCCTTCACCCTAGCCCTAGTTTGGGTCTATGGTTATCCCCTTTCGTTGTTATGTTCTATTGTCGTATCTTTTGGTTGTAACTCTATTTAATTTCAGTAATAAAATTGCAATTACGTTGTTGTTTTGGTTAACTCCAGTATCAATTAGTAGCAGAGCTAGCCCAACCATAATCTCATCCTAGGGTTTCTTAGCATCCGTCTTACTCAAACCACCCCCACAAAAAATTTTCTTTTCTATCCTTAACCACCTCGTCCAATCCTTAAATTCTAATCATTCTACCAAGGAGATACATGTCATAACCTACCGAGATGAGATACAACGAGAAATCTATCGGCTTCAGCAGAGGCTTGCGGAGACTGATGATGAAACCTAGAGGAAATTACTCTTGGTTGTGATCAGGAAAGTCGAAGAGGAGAAAGGGACGAGGACTGGAATCCCTTGCATACAGACTAGTTCAGTGATGAGGAAGACAAGCCCCGACGCTTTGGAATTCAATATCAAAATAGGCCACGAGAAGAGGCTACATGTGGAGGATATAAGGATTTTGGCATTAAAGTGGATCTTCCTGAGTTTGATGGAGTTATGGATCCAGAAAATTTTATCAAATGACTACAGTCAGTTAAGAGAATCTTCTACAATGAGGTGTCAGAAGACAAGTGGGTGAAGCTTGCAGCCATCAAATTGAGGAAGAAAGTCTCCTTGTGGTGGGAAAACTTGTAGAGGCAGGGAAAGAGAGGGCAATGACAAAATTACTAAATGAGAGAATGAGGAAAGAGTTGCAAAGTACATACGTACCTCATTATCGTCGGGATATGCTTCTAAAACTTCACCTTCTATAACAAAGAGACCTGTCAATGAAGTTTACTACACAATTTAACCAGTTGCAGAGGAAGTCAATTGGTTGAGCCAAAGGAACATACCAAAGTTTGTTTTCTGAGTTGAAGCCTGCTCTCAGCAATGTCGTGTAGTTGCAACTTTTTTGGTCATTTGGAGATTTCCAGACCTTAGCTCTGAAGATGGAAAGACAACAGAAACAAAACAATCAACCTCCCCCAGTTAGGCAATCACTTGCAATTGGAGACACTAGCAGGAGCACGCCTTAGGGAGTTGAGAAAATTGGTTCAGATAAGGACAGAGTCATTTCACGTGAGAAGAAACACGAGAAGAGTAACACGCCTTCTACAGTTCCCGTTCGAAAATGCTTTAGATGCCATGGATTTTGGCACATTGTCTCCAACTGCCTGACCAATTGAGTTGTGTTTTTTACTGAGCAGGGTGTCGTGGAGTTTGTTAGCGACAAGAAGACAACTGAGGAACAAGGTGATGTCTATCATCTTCCACCAGGCGAGGGTGAGATGCTCGTGTTTCAACGAGTCATACAGACTGAGGATACAAGGGGTTTGCAGTAGCTTCTCTTCAACATATTCTACACCTATTGCATTGTGAACGAGAATGTATGCAGTCTCATTATTGATGGGGGGGCAACAAGAATATGGAGTATATGCAGTGATGGATAAATTGGGTTTTATGACTTAGATGCATTCCTAACCATATTCTCTGACGTGGTTGAAGAAGAAGAAGCATTGAACAGAGGTGACTAGTGAAGTTTTTGATTAAGAGACAACTGCGGGATCACGTGTGCCTTGACGTGGTACCCATGGATTCCTATCATCTTTTTTGGAAAGATAATGACAACTTGATTGTGGGACTCAGCATGATGAATTCAGAAACACTATATTCTTTATCAAAGAGGGGAAGCGCATCGTTCTCTTTCTTTGGCGAAGCCCGAGATCACATGTGTCCTTGGTAGCAGGGCAACGCCGATGAAACTAGTTTTGGTGACGAAAGAGGATGATAGGACTGAGACACCAATTCTAAACATTAGAGAATCAAGATAGAGCATTTCAAGACATCATGATCGATACCTCACCGTCATGGCCATCACCTAGGGGAGGTTCAGGTTACTCTCATTTTGGATCAAGTTGAACTAACCTTGGATTACTTTGAGAGGATTCAGTAGTCTATGAATGACACTGAGACCCAACTCAGCTCCGTAGTGAACCTCCAAAAGGGTGGAGCAATGTGGATGTATGCTCGCAAGTGGGAAAAAATTCTCAGGTGTTTTGGGTGATGGTGCAGTGGCCAGTGGGATTCAGGTGCATCTCAAACCACAGTAGAAGAATCGTCAATCCCGGAAGCTTACGACTATTCTGTCATCGTCAACGTGCATCCAGAAGCTTCCACGAATGATGTCGAGTTTCCCTCAACCCCGGGGGACTGATCCAGGACTCTACTGAACCAAAGACTGATCCAACTAGGAAAGATCAGGAAGGGGGGCAAGGGAGCCAACCGACTTAATTATTTGGGTTAGGGTTGCCAGCCAAGTGCTCCTAGCTATCTATTATTATAAATAAATTCTTTTCTTTATTTAATGTTAGTTTTGGCTTTGAGTTTTTTGTAAGGACATCCTCTCACATCTCTTTTTTCTTTCTAGGGTTGTATCCAACTGGCGAAAATATGTTCTGGTTGTAACTCATCCTAAGGTATTGTGTATATTTCCTTTACTATTTTTGCCACCTTCACCTATCCCTTTCTGGAGGCTGTAGTTAACCCCTTTCCTTCCATTAACTACCACCAAACCTTCCACTAAATTCACCCATCCAACCTCTCAGCTGCCCCATCCAACCACTAAACCCTCTATCGCTGCCTTAACCACATCCATCCCTTTTTGTTACCCAGCCACCACCTTTTCCCTAGCTTTAGTTTGGGTGTATGGTTGTCCCTATTGTTATGTCTTATTACCCATTGTGTGGGTTGTAATCCTATTTAATTTCAGTAATAAAATTGCAATTTTGTTGTTGTTTTGGTTAACTCCGGTGTCACTTATTTTGATAATTGATAATTTAATGTATGTATAAACTATCTTATTTCATAATTTGATGTTAGGATATTAACATGTTCTAATTTTACGTAATTTATTATACTTAGTATGGTAAACTACTTTTTAATGTATTGATAAATTAAAATATTAATAAATTATTTATTATTTCACACTTTATAATTTATGTAATATTTATTATTTTACATAATTTTTTTTTAAATTATGGCTTACGCCTTAAAGTGTCTTGTGGCTTGCACCTTGTCTAACATATGAAAAATGCCTCAATACCCGATTGCGTAATTTTAATCATTAGAGGTATAGCATAATTTCAAGAAAGTTTTACTTACATACTACTCAGAAGTCTAATGAGTTTGGGTTTGTTTTACAATTCAATTCATGTTCAATGAGCTTATGAGTGAGAAATGATCTATTTACCGACGTGCTGATTGTTGTTGGGGAACCGAACTTTAATGAGTTTGCATCTGGAGAAGTCGTCCCTTCTCTAGCTGAAGTGCCAAAGAAGGTGATGCTCGAGCTTTCTCACTAGATTGAGGCATCAACCTAACAAACACTGGATTCTGTGGCTTGTGGAATGCTCACGATAGTGGGAGTGACGAGCTGCTTGTTAAGAACTTAATTTTGTTAGAAATTTATTTATGTGTTATTTTAGTGGAGCTTTCACATTTCTAGTGACGAGCTGCTTGTTAGAAATCTATTTGTGTTNACGGTGTCACTTATTTTGATAATTTAATGTATGTATAAACCATCTTATTTCATAATTTGATGTTAGGATATTAACATGTTCTAATTTTACGTAATTTATTATACTTAGTATGGTAAACTACTTTTTAATGTATTGATAAATTAAAATATTAATAAATTATTTCTTATTTCACACTTTATAATTTATGTAATATTTATTATTTTACATAATTTTTTTAAATTATGGCTTACGCCTTAAAGTGTCTTGTGGCTTGCGCCTTGTCTAACATATGAAAAATGCCTCAATACCCGATTGCGTAATTTTAATCATTAGAGGTATAGCATAATTTCAATAAAGTTTTACTTATATACTACTCAGAAGTCTAATGAGTTTGGGTTTGTTTTACGATTCAATTCATGTTCAATGAGCTTATGAGTGAGAAACGATCTATTTACCGACGTGCTGATTTTTGTTGGGGAACCGAACTTTAATGAGTTTGCATCTGGAGAAGTTGTCCCTTCTCTAGCTGAAGTGCCAAAGAAGGTGATGCGGGAGCTTTCTCACTAGATTGAGGCATCAACCTAACAAACACTGGATTTTGTGGCTTGTGGAATGCTCGCGATAGTGGGAGTGACGAGCTTCTTGTTAAAAACTTAATTTTGTTAGAAATCTATTTATGTGTTATTTTAGTGGAGCTTTCACATTTCTAGTGACGAGCTGCTTGTTAGAAATCTATTTGTGTTTTTTTTTCTTGAGACTTTACTTTTTTTGTGTTATTTAGATATTATATTACATGTTTTACTCTAAAGAGTGTTGTATTTTCTTCTCTTTGCAAGTGGTGTCTGTATCTTGCTCATGAATGTGGTGAAACCTCCTTGCCTCTTTTACATCATCATTTAGCTCTTTCTATTGTTTCCAGTCGGTAAATCGTTGAACGACGCTTATCCCCATAAAAATACCGCTAAAATTGCATATTATTATTCCCTTGTCATTCCAAAATCACCTCCTTATTAAAAACCGCTTCCCAAATGCCTTTNTGTTTTACTCTAAAGAGTGTTGTTTTTTCCTCTCTTTGCAAGTGATGTCTGTATCTTGCTCATGAATATGTGGTGAAACCTCCTTGCCTCTTTTACATCATCATTTAGCTCTTTCCATTGTTTCCAGTCGGTAAATTGTTGAACGACGCTTATCCCCATAAAAATACCACCGAAATTGCATATTATTATTCCCTTGTCATTCCAAAATCACCTCCTTATTAAAAACCGCTTCCCAAATGCCTTTTAGGAGCTATAGGAAGGTATCATATGGTATCAGAGTCTAATAAATCTTAAATTTTCAGAGATTTGTTCTTTTTGCACCTAAACTAAGAATCCATACATCCTAATCTAACACGCCCACCAAAAAAAATTTTCCCCAAATTATCTACCTAGCCCTAGCTCTAACCCTAACCTTAAACCATATCTTTATTTTCTGTTAAATCTTCCATTAGAAGAACAAGACATCATGTCACCAAGAAAAAACCCGTAACGAGGTGTTCAGGAATTCACCATGGAGGACATGCATCATGAAATCCTCCAACTACAACATTTTTGTCGCCTTTGAGATGAGACAATCTAGTGATGTCGCCCAATGCCACAACAACGACTAGGCAAATCAAATGGAAGTGAAATTGATACCAGAGTTAACCCGAAGCACAATAATAGAATCAACTATTATTAAACAAAACGATTAGTGTTACAATCAAGACTCAAACGAAAATGAAAACACAACAAAACACCAATATTTGGCTAGGGTCGAGTAGGAATACCATGGACAGTTGTACCGAAGCTTGGTGGTTGGTGGTTGGTGATTGAGCAGGGAAGAGATGGTGGTGGATGGTTGGAGATAGTGAAGGGTTGGGTGTCTGGTGACTGTAAATAGGAAGAATGGGAGGGGGCGGCTGTTGGAACCAGGTAAGGGAGGCGAGGGTTAGCGGTTGGAATAAGGAGAAAGGAAGGTGGCCGACTACTGGAAATCGGGTGAAGGTAAAGATTGGGGCCAACAGTTGGAATAGAGAGAAGGGAAGGTTGTCGGCGGCTTGAAACTGGGAGAAGGTGACGGTTGGGACCGACGGCCGGAACGGGAAAAAGCGAGGTGTGGAGGGAATCGTAGAGATAATCACCATTTTGAAGCAGGATACAGGCGGAGCCCCACCTGTAACTGAGTATGTAGTGCCTCTCGTTGTGCGTGCTCCAAGACATCCATAATCATTAGTATTGTTTGCTCCTTAATCTCATTCCTTTGTTGCACCATGAATGCACTTAATTACTTGGTTCTACTTCATGAACAACTCGTCTAGTCTGTGGCATATCTACGCTCATTACACGTCCGAGAATATTCAATCCTGAAATATATGTGAATACACCACCTAGAAAGGCCACGTAATGAGGGAAAAACAAAAAAAGATAACCATGGAGAAGAAAGAAACCTCTTGGGATTTAATTACTGTCAAAATATTGGTTACATGAAATTATTTATAGAATCTCCAGGAGTCACAACTTCCCAAGCTCCCCCAAAATAGCTCTCCAAGGTATCTTCAAAGTTCTGTTAAAAAAATCTCATACATCATTACGATCACCTCTATTTATTCACCTCTATTTATAGTTTGAGCTTGCTCGATGTACGCTACACACAATGCTATACAAGAAATAAAAATATATTGTACACATCACCAAATAAAAGTACGAATCCATATAGCCAAATACCTGACATGCATCGTCAGCTTGATCAGCCCATGGGTGAGTCAACGAAGTCGACCTGACTTCCTGGGAGAACTCGCAGCAGAATCTGCTGTAGATGACTGACTGAATTAGTTGGTTGAGATTATGTATCAAATTGACAGATCGAGAGCTTAACCGAGGTGTCTGGCCAAATTGTGCCACTGAATTGTCTAGTTGGGTGTTTTTTTTGGATCGCTACCTGACTCGACTCAAATCTGGTTAAGGGTTTTTGCTATACATCCCCAGAATTTGCCAGGTGCACTATGAGGAAATTATGAAAAAAATGGAAAATGAAGATTCTAATTCCAACTCCAAATAATACTTGGGAAGCTATATGGATGTTCAAATACGCTATAAATATCTTTTTTTTTTCCTATTTTGTGCATTCAATGAAAAACATCATTCATTTCAGATCTTCCATGATAGTTGCACTTAAGAAGCATACGTGCCGCTCAATACATGCCAGATTCAGCACACTAATCTGAAAAAATTTGAATCCAGATGTAAGACCTAAGCCCGTGTTTGAGGGGATTTGATTGTAAGAATGGTACTTTAATCTTAAAAATAAACGAATGAAGAAGACAAGAATAAAAAACTTGCCTTTCTCTGAAACTCTGTTATGCAATTAAGGAGTAGCTGGATCTGCATGAGAATGATAGATACACACAGCCTGGAGATTCAACTTGATGCAAAAATTTGTACATCTAAAATTCGAGTATTGAAGTGAATGATTTACCCTTTGGGTTCTTATATGCTTCAGAGCAGTTTCAAGCTGCTGCTCCAAGTGTTGAAGCTCTTTAATGCTTAGACTGTCTAGCTGCTCACCCATGAGATGGCTAAAATAATCTCAGCAAAGCCCACAAGTTAGCAAGACAATGAATTCATAGCTGCAAGGTTTTCTTAATACAAAATGCTTACCTTCGGCTTTTCTGCAATGCTTCAATCTTATTCTTAAGCTTTCCGTATTCATTGCATATGTCCTCCTTCGAGAAACAAAAAAGGTTGCAGAAAGCTATAAATGTAACTGTTTTTTAGTTATTTCTGTAGAAGTGTAAACAGATAGGGATATCTTACTAAACCGGTTAGCAACCAAATAAAAGGTCCAGATATATTGAAGTTGCTGATAACAACATGGGAGCTGATCCATACCTGTGACTCCGGTTCTGTAATCTGGAGCGCTTTTTCGGCATAGCAGTACCGCTCATAACGGTCAAGAATCCTATCCATGCTAAGTAGCACGGCAAACACAGACCAGCATCATAAGTACACTTACCCAAACTACTTGGGCACATTTCAAGCTTCATAATGTTTCAAATTTCAACAATACAAAAATATGATATAAACAACCAACAAGTTATCTCTCACTCTCTCTCTCTTGCGGATGATTTACATGCATAACACTCAATATTTACATATCTAACACCTAAACCAAAATGCCACATTACCTATGCATTAAAAGGTGCACTTCACTTTTTAGAAGTTATAATAATGTTATTGGTGTTTAGATATTTAAATACATAGCAATTGGAGTGGTATGCATGTAAATGCCCCATGTGTATGTATGCATATACGCGTGCACGCATACAAATGCATGTTTTTGACCGAATTGGTTACGATTTACATGTCTTGGCATAACATATAATCGGTTCAAAATCATTAAGTTGCAAATTGATCTGGCTTCCGAGCTAACATATATTTTGTGTGAGACCGCACAGAAAGCCTAGGCTGAATACGGCCAGGATTTGCTTGCTCTCAACGCATGCCAGTTCTGTAGAACATCTTTGCCGCATTCACTCAATAACTAGATTTTTTAGATTTGGTTCTACAATGCAATTCAGTTAATGCTCAGTTTCCCGTTTGAATCAGTAAACGAACAAATGCCTTCTTTATCTACTTGCCAATGTTAACAATGCAAAAGCCAACCTTGAACTACATGTTCATATAAAAACGTGTAACGAACTAAACCAAAACACAATATTGAACCCACCAATCCGTACTCCATGATTGATTCAACCCAGCTATTCGACTAGGGTTGTAAACGAGCCGAGCTTGAGCGAGCTCAGGTTTGACTCGTGTTCGGCTTGTTTGAAACTGCTCGTGTCTGAAATCGGCTCGTGAATAGTGTGTTTTTGTTCGGCTTGATTTAAATTTTTGTCTTCGTGTTCGGCTCGAAATTGAATCTTTAAAATTAAATTGAAAAAAATAAATGTAAAGTGTTGGATTCGAACCTAGGCCAAATATATGCAAAAGAAGGCATTAATCACATTATCATACAAGGTGTTACGATTTAAACTTAAATATAAATAATATATTATTATATAAATAATATATGTAATATATTATTATATAATAATTTTTTTTTTATTTCGAGTTAAAACGAGATGAATACAAGCTACTTAACGAGTCAAACACGAGTTGTTCGCAAACAACGAGCTTTTTTGACGGCCCTATATTCGACTTATTGGACCAGCCATCACCCTTTGCCATCACCTCCTCTTCCATGATCAAAGCGGAGATCTCAACCTTTTTTTTATTTCTTCCTTGTCTGGATCCTGATTTATTGGAGACAAAAGATAGGGCATTATAGACCGGTCTATCATCTCAACCACTGCCAGCCTCCATCTCCTTTTGCTGAGAGCCCGCAACAATGCAGCCATTGCGTTTTTTCTTTCCTTTCGCTATGAGTTTCTTCCACACCAAAATTTCAACTATATCTCATTTTTACTTCACTGCTTCGGAATGCTAGACAAGCATTCTTTACTCCTTTCTGCATTTTTTATTGAAGTAGCAAGACATTAAGCAAGAGAAATCACCAATTTCATCGTCTCTATTGACTTCCACCTTGATTATTGTACACTAAAAATATGCCAATGTTAATCCTGAAGAAATCTACTGAAAGGTCATCTCGGCCAATTGAAAGCCATCTAGCAGATCGAAGGTCAGTTAGACGACCGATAACCAATCAGATGATCAAAAGAAATCCAACCAACTGAAGGGTTTTCAGATGAGCGAAGGCCAGTAAGACAGTTGATGACCAGTCAGACGACTGAAAGCCATCCAATTGACTGAACGGTTGTTGCACAATATGTTCTGATATGTTAAAAAACCAAAATACCAGCCATAAAGATGTTCATAAAATTCCAAAGGAAAGGATAAACAGACTGCCTAGTACTGTATCTGCTCTGCGCCATGGGGAGCATACCTCTCTTCGACATGTCGATGTTTCTGTTGAGACACCCCGTCTTAAAGTATCACCGTTAAGGAAAAAGGTGTGGATACCCAAAGTCTCCGTACAATTCTGTCTCAGTGAGCCCATAAGACAGAATTATGGAATAAAGCAGGGGTCTGAAGTATCCGACATGGTAACAACAATTGCAAGCGGAGAATATGCGCAGGTGAAGGATGCCCAGCAGAGGCCTCCGAATCTCAAAGTGACACAAGGGTCAATAATCAAGGAAAAGGTTGAAAGGCTCAGAGTCAAGATTTCAGAGTTAGCCTGAGAACATGAAATTCTCGTTGATGATGACAATGAAAACTCTGAGGACTACCTCGAGGAAGATTGCATGGATATTAATGTTATCGAAACCAGGGTCATTACATCTGCGCGCGACACCCAACCTCCTACTGAAGAGAACGTCGTAGATGAGCTGCGTAGGGATGTCTTCCTGAGGGATGAGCAAATTAGCCAAATGGGGAAAAGAATGGAAGAGGTGGCCGCTGCCATGACTGCTATGGCTGCAACTCAGGGACAATCTCAACCACAACAGTTAGCACATTTTCGAGTTAGTTGTGTCAATACAGGAGGTAACGAAGCATTCTTTTGCTGCTAATTTGTCAGCAATTTATCAGGAATAACATTTGATTGGTATGTCGAATTACCTAACGGATCAGTAAGGACATTTTTCGATTTAGAGCAGTTCGTGAAGAGATTCGCCGGAACACAACACCATGTTTCTATTGGAGATCTCGTGATAGAGAAGCAAAGGCCTAACGAGACTCTAGTAGGTTATATTTTGAGGTGGAGAAACCTTAGCATGAAATGTGAACCTCAGCTACATGAACATCATGCGATTGAGATCCTACTCAAAAGTATTCATGAACCAATAGCTTTCATGCTCAAGGGACTCACCATATCTGGGACAGTGGCGACGGTCAATAAAGGAACACAACCGATGAAAATTTATGCAGAAGATTTTCGTCAGGATTCTCAGCCAACACCACAACATAACCATCAGCAACGGACGCAACAGTATGGCCAACCTGGCCAGCAAACATGTCAGGGAGGATCATACCGAGCAGAGAATAAGAGAATATCCTTGGCAGAACGACAGAAAGTAGTGTATTCCTTCAAAGACGAAGCATTACCCAAGCTGTTCAGAAGTCTAGTGAAGAATTCTGAGTTCAGGCTACCAAATCCAAAGAAGCCACAAGAGGTCGATAAGAAAGATCAACCCAATGATTGCCCATACCCCAGAATGCTTGGACACACTATAGAGAATTGTTTCATCTTCAGAGATTGGCTCAAGAAGAACTTTAAAGAAGGGATTATAATAATCCCGAAAGAATATTTAAAAAAACCTGAAAGAGGTTCTATAAATATGATTTCGGCTGAGCCAACCACCCCAACAGATCTGTACTCAAAAAGAGATGAATGGACTACACTTTGGAACACTTTGGAACAAGTCTTCCAAAAAGATATTGGATCAGATTCATATCGACTCAGTTCAGGCAAGCATTCAGAGTCTACGACATGTTCAACCGAAGATTGAAGTTTCATCAGAGAAGTTGCCACAACCTGAGAAGAAAGAAAAGAGCGACATCACGAAGACTGATAGCGTAAGGGGTAGGATAAGGGCTGCCTATGCTAGATTAGTTATCTCAGATTCGGGGGAGAAAATTCTCGAACCCCTGACTATGTATGATTATCTTTTTGCCCCTCCGATGTATTATGAATATAGTGATGATGATTTCGGCTACGTTTTAACTGTTTCTGACAATAGGGTAGCTGATTTTGGTCACTCTAGCTTGTACTTGAGTTTGATGAACCCGTTAACCAAGGCAAATAAGATGTCAACAGCACCGGTTACAACAGTTCGGGAATTGACGAACCAGTCTTTGAATGTAAAGGAATATCGATCGCCATCAACTGTGATTCTTCTGATCCAGAATTGACACTTGAAGAATCAACCACAATGCCAGAAGAGAAAACAGAGGTATATTTGAGAAGAGGAAAAATGTTACCCTCGGGAACGACTCCAATGGAAAAAGGAAAACAAACAGTTACTCTGCATGAGCACCTCCAGCGATGGAAGAGACACATGCCCGAGGGGAAACTGAAAGTTCAGACAAAGTGGATTACAACGTACTAGCACATCTTAGTAAGTTGTCGGCCAAACTAAGCATTTTTTATGTTCTGATCCTGTCAAAGGAGACGAGAGAATCTCTGATCAAGACTCTACTTGATCCTGAAATTTTCTTAGCTCAGTTAGCTAGCACGTTCTCGAATGGTGTTTGTTCGTTGAAAGAACAGTCTGGGGTAACTTTCACAGATGAGGATTTGATGTTTGGTACCGCCGACCACAATCGTTCGCTCTATTCGTTATCCAGAGTTTTGGTGGATCCTGGAGCATCGCTTAACTTAATGAATATACGGACATTAGCATATTTAAATATTGAAACTCAGGAGCTTACAACCGATAAGATGATGTTAAGAGGATTCAACCAAAAGGGAGAGCCCTCGGATCAATTACATTGCTTATGAAAGTTGGAGAGCTAGTGACAACCGCTAAATTCCATATCATCAGTGTCGAGACCTCTTTTAATGCTCTATTTGTCCGACTGTGGATTCACGAGCATGACATGGTTTCGTCTTTCCTACATGAATGTATTAAATATTACAAGGAAGGACAAGAATATTGCATCAAGGGAGATTTACAACTATTTTCAATTCATGAAGACGCCGCTTACTACTCGCCTCTAAAGAAGACCGTCTTCTCTCGTGAAGTTGTGGCGAATGAAGTGGAACATTCAGAGGAGTCACAAAGAAGAGGTCATTCAACTCTGTTTCGACAGTCTACTATCATCTCTTCACAATGAGGTGGTAGGGGTTCTCTTAGCCCATATACCCAAAACCGAGGCCGGGGACGTGGACGAGGAAGAGCCAATGTGATTGTTAAACGTACTATGCCGGCCATCAACATTGATGATGAAGACGATTCTGAAGAAGAAATAATAACGATAAAACAGAAGAAACCTCAGTATGAGATATCTTTAGAAGATGCGGAGAATAGTGAATACGATACAATGTATGTCGGATAAACCACTATGTGAATGTCATGAACCTTACTCCAGTCCTCTCTCAAAAGGTCGAGAGTTTAGAGGTCAAGGAAGTCCGTAGCGCTGGTTCAAAATCGATCAAAATTCTACTGTGCTTCTACTTCTAATAGTCTTGAAAATCATATAAATTTGGATGAGAATTCTGATGAATTAATGGAATTACCTTTTGGTTACTTTTCGCCTTGTGTACAAAAGTTAATTTAGCAGGGACATTTGTCAAAACAGATGTTGAAAGATAAATTACAACTCTTTGAAAAATTATGTAATATTAGAAGGCGAATTCCTAACTCGAAAGAGGGTCTCGGATTTGACACAGTCGAACCAGTGGATGATTCAAGATTTTGCATGGTTGTTACCCGCGAATCGAAAGAGGATTGCCTTGATATGGAGGATGACTCTACTGATCAGCTAATAGAAGATGTTCTGCCAGAATTTGAGGAAATTAAATCAACTGTTGATGAATTAAAGGAAATTAACATAGGGACTGAAGAACAACCCCGACCTACATTTATAAGTTCTCTACTCAAGGATGAAAAATTTCTAAAATTGATCAAATAGTTAACAGAATTCAAAGATTGCTTCGCATAGAACTATGATGAAATGTCAGGACTGTCAGCAGACGTTGCAGTTCATAAACTCGGGATGGAAAAGAATATAACCCCAGTAAAACAAACTTCAAGAAGAATGCGTCTCAAAATAGAGGTGAAGAAACTAATCGATGCTAACTTTATAAGAGAAGAGCAATACCCCACATGGTTAGCTAACATCGTGCCAGCTAAAAAGAAAAACGGACACATACGTGTCTGTGTCGACTTCAGAGACTTAAATAAAGCATGTCCAAAAAATGAATTCTCACTGCCAATACCGGAGATGATGATGGACATCACTTCGACACAATTTTCTCTTTGATTTATGGATCGTCAAGATACAACCAAATCAAGATGGCTCCAGAAGATATAGCCTTCACAACGCCTATTGAGATTTTCTGTTACACAGTTATGTCATTTGGATTGAAGACTGCTGAAGCAACATATCAACGTGCAATGACGAAGATTTTTGACGACCTCATTCACAATCAAGTGGAATACTACGTGGATGATTTGGTCACCAAAAGTAGACGGAAAATAGATCATTTGTGCGATTTGAGGATTGGTTCGAACGATTACGACAATACAATCTGAAGATGGATCCCTTAAAGTGCGCCTTTGGCGTTACATCCGGGAAATTTTTAGAATTCGTTGTCGGTCATCGTGGAATCGAGATCGACCCAGATAAGATTGAAGCTATCTTCGAAATGTCTCCTCTCAAAACCTTGAAACAACTATGTTTTTTCCGAGGGAAGTTGGCATATCTGAGACACTTTATTTCTAATCTCTCAGGTAAGTGTCAGCACTTCTCGGCATAATTAAAAAGGACGCCAAATTCATTTGGGAAGAGAAATGTCAGCGGGCTTTCGAGGACGTTAAGCAATATTTAATGACACCTCCTGTTTTGGCAGCCCCTATCCTTGAGAAACCGTTGATACTTTATACCGTGGCCCTAGGCGACTCTCTCGGAGCCCTGTCAGCTCAGGTCAATGACGAGGGTAAGGAAAACGGACTGTACTACATAAGTCAGCATCTAATACCGACGGAAGTAAAATATCCGTCTATTGAGAAGCATTATCTAGCATTGATTTTTGCTGCCCAAAAACTTAAACACTATATGCTTTCTGTCGGCACTAAAGAGTCGAAAAAGGATGATTTGGAGGAAGTTGCCCGTAAGAAGCTGTCGGTCGCAAGAATCGAAATCTCGTTCCCCGCTTCGGAATGACGTTTTAATTTATATATATATATATATATATATATATATATATATATAT
>JXCR01148108.1:134602-153833 GCA_002079205.1 Phalaenopsis hybrid cultivar
GGGGGGGAGAAGAGGTACCTTCTTTAATGCAAATGTAAAGCACTACAACGCAAGAAATAACTTTAAGGAGGTGATCTTACAGAAATCTCCTTCCTAAACTCTTCTCACAGCAAAGACCTCTACTTCTCCCTTAAAAATTTTTTCAACCACCACCAAACCCCAAAAGAAACTATGTTTATAGGCAGAGAAGAGAGGGGAAGAGGAAGAAGATCACCCAACCCACACTCGGTACTCGAATCGGCCCAAAAGGGAAAAAAAACGCATTCTCTGGTCACAGAAGTTGTAGCAACCGAAACATCCAGGACCAAGTGGCGAGCTTAGTGACAGCCAAGGAAGCATCGGGAAGAAGGGAAAGTTGCTATTCGAGTGTACCAGGGAGCAAGCTCCTCAGAGTCAAACTACCAAGAAAAGGAAAACTGCAGCTCGGGGAGACTGGCGTGGCTTCGGGAAGGAGGGCCACGAGAAGAAAATGTCAGGCAAAGACAAACAAGAGGTCAACTTTCTCTCGCGTGGAGGAGCTTGGTTGGCTCGAGACCGAGAAAGGGCAAAGGCCAGGCACGCGAACGGGAGGGGAAAAAGCAGGGGAGGTAACCTCGGGTGCGTGAGTTTAGGGATTTAGGGCCGGACCCAAAAAGGAAACGATGACTCATTTTTTTTATATTTATATATATATTAAATCATATGTAATTTATTCGCGCGCGGTGTCGTAACAAAATGGGTGTCCTCCTTAGGCAAAATTGATATTACGGATGCGCCGGTGCTGTCCGTTTTGTCATCCGGGGTCGCTCGGACGACCTCGTCGACAATCGGGTAAAAAAACGCGTAAAAATTCAAATTTCACAAAATTTCGACCCGCGATCAATCGTCTTAAAAAGTTTATTCGAGTCTTCGACAGGTAACGGTGCAAACGATGCGAATTGTGGCGATCGGACGTGTCGACTCTCCGAATTGCGAAGTTTGTGCGCGCGAGAGTGTGAATTGTGCAAAAGGCCACCCTAAGGCTCAAAAGGTCCATAAGAATTCCTTTTGGGTTTCCTCATGTTGGTTTCACCCTTCTAAGTGCTAGAAGTCGATACCACACACGCGAAACTCCAAAAGGGGACAGAAGTAGGTCCAATTTCTAAAATGAGACGGGTCCCATTTCTAAGACTCTAAGATTGTCAAAGGAAGAACACTAAGGCTAGATCCTAAATCCTAAGAGGAAAACCAAACCTTACTAAAAATGAGGTCAACACTTTCTTATAGGATAACCCTAATTTTGAAAGTTAATCTATTGCAATATTTGATGACCCGACCAACACTCTTTGGACGTTTAGCGAGGTGATCAATGATTTTATTGCAATTTCATATAACCTTTGTTCCTCTTTGCGCTATCAATGGACAAATTTTAACTGATTTTCTCGTTGCACACCCACTTCCAGCTGGATGCCCTCTTAATGATGAGTTACCATATGAGCAAATATTGCAAATGAAATTCTCCAGTGCACAACGCTGGGAGATGTACTTCGATAGAGCTTCGTCAGCCAGAAAAGACAACAGATTTGGAACAATTATACCAGGAAAGGCAGTGATTTGTTTGATCTTTATCACACCAGCTAAGGGTATATTGAGATTCTCATACCACCTGACGGGGGCATGCACAAACAACGAAGCTGAGTATGAAGCCTTGTTCACCGGATTAGAATTGACAATCTCAATGGATATAACAGATATCGCCATATACGGTGACTCTCAACTCGTCATCCAGCAAATCGTCGGACAATACAAAATTCTGAAACCAAGACTAGCAGAATATCACCACTACGCAATGAAGGTATTGGAGCAGATTCTCAATGTGACTTTCTACCAAATTCTTCGGGGAGATAATGCCCATGCCGACGCTCTAGCAAAACTTGCTAAGGAATTGACATGTCCCCTGGAGGACTCTATTGAAATCACAATACAAGAAAGACAGGTTTTGTCTTGAATCGACCTCGAAACTCTACACACTAGCTCGGAAAAGAAGAAAAACGACAATTGCAGTTGTTGATATCAACGAAGATTGGCGTAGACCATTTACAGAATATTTGCAAACTGGAAAGATGTCAGAAAACAAGTTTGAAGCTCACCACATTACAAAAATGGCTATGTTATACGCTCTAATAGGTGATGTTCTCTACAGAAGATCGTTCGACCAGATGTGGCTACGATGTCTACGTACTAGCACATCTTAGTAAGTTGTCGGCCAAACTAAGCATTTTTTATATTCGCCAAACTAAGCATTTTTTATATTCTGATCCTGTCAAAGGAGACGAGAGAATCTCTAATCAAGACTCTACTTGATCCGAAAATTTTCTTAGCTCAATTAGCTAACACGTCCTCGAATGGGGTTTGTTCGTTGAAAGAACATTATGGAGTAGCTTTCACAGATGAGGATTTGATGTTTGGTACCGCTGACCACAACTGTTCGCTCTATTCGTATTATCAGAGTTTTGGTGGATCCTGGAGCATCGCTTAACTTAATGAGTATACGGACATTAGCATATTTGAATATTGAAACTCAAGAGCTTACAGCCGATAAGATGATGTTAAGAGGATTCAACCAAAAGGGAGAGAGAACTCTTAGATCAATTACATTGCTTATGAAAGTTGGAGAGCTAATGACAACCGCTAAAATTCCATATCATCAGCGTCGAGACCTCTTTTAATGCTTTACTTGGCCGACCGTGGATTCACGAGCATGACATGATTCCGTCTTCCCTACATCAATGTATTAAATATTACAGGGACATGAATATTGCATCAAGGGAGATTTACAACTATTTTCAATTCATAAAGTTGGTATTCATGAAGACTCCGCTTACTACTCGTCTCTAAAGAAGACTGTCTTCTCTCGTGAAGTTGTGGCGAATGAAGTGGAAGATTTAGAGGAGTCACAAAGAAGAGGTCATTCAACTCTGTTTCGACAGTCTACTATCATCTCTTCACAATGAGGTGGTAGGGGTTCTCTTAGCCCATATACCCAAAACCGAGGCCGGGGACGTGGACGAGGAAGAGCCAATGTGATTGTTGAACGAACTATGCCGACCATCAACATTGATGATGAAGACGATTCTGAAGAAGAAATAATAACGACAAAACAGGAGAAACCTCAGTACGAGATATCTTTAGAAGATGTAGAGAAAAGTGAATACGATACAATGTATGTCGGATAAAACACTATGTGAATGTTATGACCCTTACTCCGATCCTCCCTCAAAATGTCGAGAGTTTAGAGGTCAAGGAAGTCCGTAGCACTGGGTCAAAGTCGATCAAATTTTACTGTGCTTCTACTTCTAATAGTCTTGAAAATCATATAAATTTGGATGAGAATTCTGATGAATTAATGGAATTACCTTTTGGTTACTTTTCGTCCAGGGACATTTGCCAAATCAGATGCTGAAAGATAAATTACAACTCTTTGAAAAATTATGGAATGTTAGAAGTCGAATTCCTAACTCGAAAGAGGGTCTCGGATTTGGTACAACAGTCGGACCAGTAGATGATTCAAGATTTTGCATAGTTGTTACTAGTGAATCGAAAGAGGATTGTCTCGATATAGAGGATGACTCTATTGATCAGCTAATAGAAGATGTTTTGCCAGAATTTGAGGAGGAAATTAAATCAACTGTTGATGAACTAAAGGAAATTAACATCGGGAATGAAGAACAACCCCGACCTAAATTTGTAAGTTCTCTGCTCAACGATGAAGAATCTCTAGAATTGATCAAATAGTTAACAGAATTCAACCATTGCTTCGGAAAGAATTATGATGAAATGTCAGGACTATCAGCAGAGGTTGCAGTTCATAAACTCGAGGTGGACAATAATATAACCCCAGTAAAACAAGCTTCAAGAAGAATGCGCCTCGAAATAGAGCAGCAAGTCATTGTCGAGGTGAAGAAACTAATTGATGCTAACTTTATAAGAGAAGAGCAATACCCCACATGGTTACCTAACATCGTGTTAGTTAAATAGAAAAACAGACAAATACGTGTATGTGTCGACTTCAGAGACTTCAATAAAGGATGTCCAAAAAATGAATTCTCACTGCCAATACCGGAGATGATGGTGGACATCACTTCGACACATGAAATTTTCTCTTTCATGGATGGATTGTCGGGATACAACTAAATCAAGATGGCTCCAGAAGATACAGTCCTCACAGCCTTTACAACGTCTATTGGGATTTTCTGCTACACAGTGATGTCATTTGGATTGAAAAATGCTGAAGCAACATATTAACGTGCAATGACGAAAATTTTTTACGACCTCATTCAGAATCAAGTGGAATGCTACGTGGATGATTTGATCACCAAAAGTAGATGAAAATATACCATTTGTGCGATTTGAGGATTGGTTTGAACGATTATGACAATACAATCTCAAGATGAATCCCTTAAAGTGCGTTTTTGGCGTTACCTCCGGGAAATTTCTAGGATTCGTTGTCAGTCATCGGGGAATCGAGATCGACTCGGATAAGATTAAAGCTATCTTGGAAATGTCTCCTCCCAAAATCTCGAAACAACTACGTTCCTTCCAAGGGAAGTTGGCATATCTGAGACGCTTTATTTCTAATCTCTTAGGTAAGTGTCAGCACTTCTTGGCGTTAATTAAAAAGGACGTCAAATTCGTTTGGGAAAAGAAATGTCAGCGAGCTTTCGAAGACGTTAAACAATATTTAATGACACCTATTTTGGCAGCCCCTATCCTAGAGAAATTGTTGATACTTTATATTGTGGCCCTAGACAACTCTCTCGGAGCCCTGTTAGCTCAGGTCAATGACGAGGGTAAGGAAAACACACTGTACTACTTAAGTCGTCGTCTAATACCGACGGAAGTAAAATATCCATCTATTGAGAAGCATTATCTAGCTTTGATTTTCGCCGCCCAAAAGCTTAGACACTACATGTTTTCTCATAGGATAACCCTAATTTTGAAAGTTAATCTATTGCAATATTTGTTGACCCGACCAACACTCTCTGGACGTTTAGCGAGGTGATCAATGATTTTATTGCAATTTCATATAACCTTTGTTCCTCTCTGCGCTATCAATGGACAGATTTTAGCTGGTTTTCTCGTTGCACACCCACTTCCAGCTGGATGCCCTCTTAATGATGAGTTACCATATGAGCAAATATTGCAAATGAAATTCTCCAGTGCACAACGCTGGGAGATGTACTTCGATGGAGCTTCGTCAGCCGGAAAAGACAAAGGATTGGGAACAATTATACCAGGAAATGCAGGGATTTGTTTGATCTTTATCACACCATATAAGGGTATACTGAGATTCTCATACCACCTGACGAAGGCATGCACAAACAACGAAGCTGAGTATGAAGCTTTGATCACCGGATTAGAATTGACAATCTCAATGGATATAACAGATATCGTCATCTACGGTGACTCTCAACTCGTCATCTAGCAAGTTGTCGGACAATACAAAATTCTGAAACCAAGTAGCAGAATATCACCGCTACGCAATGAAGTTGTTGGAGCAGATTCTCAATGTGACTTTCTACCGGATTCCTCGGGGAGATAATGTCCATGCTGACGCTCTAGCAAAACTTGCTAAGGAATTGATATGTCCCCTGGAGGACTCTATAGAAATCACAGTACAAGGAAGACAAGTTTTGTCTTGGATCGACCTCAAAACTTTACACAAGCTAGGAAAAGAAGAAAAACTACAATTGCGGTTGTTGATATCAACGAAGATTGGCGTAGACCATTTACAGAATATTTGCAAACTGGAAAGTTGTCAGAAAACAAGTTTGAAGCGCACCACATTACAAAAAGAACTATGTTATACGCTCTAATAGATGATGTCCTCTACAAAAGATTGTTCGACTAGATGTGGCTACGATGTCTAAGAAAAGCTGAGGCACAAATATTGTTAAAGTATATGTCGGATTGTGTGGTGCTCACCAATCGGGGTCAAAAATAAAAATGAAGATTAAGAGACTCGGATATTATTGGCCAGCAATAATGTCTGATTGCATGGATACAACCAGGAAGTGTCATCAATGTCAAGTGCATGGGATGGTCTTACACCAACCTCCGAATGCGCTACACCCAACCGTTGCTTCGTGGTCATTCGAGTGTTGGGGCACTGACATAATAGGTCCGATAGACCCTCCATCCTCTAAGGGACAAATTTATCCTCACAGCTACAGATTATTTCTCTAAATGGGCAAAGGCAGTGTCGTTACAAGATGTTACAGCGCAGCACGTCCTCCAATTTTTCAAGAGTCAGGTTGTCTACTGTTTCGGTGTACTGCGCAGAGTAATCTCTGACAATGGGACAGCGTTCAAAAGCACCAAAATCAACAACTTCGTCAGATGACATGGGATAGGTTGGAGATATTTAATAATCTACTATCCCAGGGCAAATGGCCTAGTCAAAGCCTTCAACAAAACATTGGTACATATTTTGAAGAAAACACTAAATAAAAATAAAAGTGATTAGCACAACAAATTGTTAGAAGCCTTTTGGGCCTACCAGATAATATTCAGAATTCTCACTCAGTGCACACCTTACGCTTTTGTATACAGGTCTGAAGTCGTGCTACCGTTAGAAGTTTAGACGTTGTCTCTCAGAGTCACTGTCGATAATCAGCTCACGACAGAAGATTGTGTGAAGCTTAGACTTGAAGAATTACAAAGCCTCGAAGGAAAGAGACTAGAAGCACAGTAACATTTAGAGCTTTACCAAGCGAGGATGGTACAAACTCATGACAAGTTGGTCCGCCCAATGACGTTCAAAGTTGTTGACCTTGTTCTCGTTCTCAAAAGACATATTTTTGCACGATGCAAGATAGGTGAGAAATTTGTGCCAACTTGGGAGTGACCATTTGTTGTGGAGAAAGCCTATTCAGGAGGAGCTTACCAGCTGGAGGATTTCCGGGGCGAAAGATCCATGTTGCCGATCAACGGGCGATACTTGAAAATATATTATGCAGTTTGACACACTTGAATTGAAATTTTGAAATCTTTATTATTCTGAGATTATTTATTTGGCTAAATATCTATAACTCGGTCCAAAATTTTGTAATAAAATCAACCTCAATAAAATGAAAACTTTTGAAATTACATACTTTTGACATGGAATTGTTCACGATAAGTTCAGCATTTTACTAAATGAAACAAAATAATAATAAATGATATCCTCACCGATATAAACTGAAATTTACTCTAATAAACACATTGTTTTGTTCTTGTTCACGATAAGTTTCAGCTCACTGACATTTTTCATGTTGTCTGCAGAGAAATGTCAGACCAGAGACTGATCTTTGTTTTTAAAGATGGCTGGAACCTCACACTCAACAAGGAGATGGCACCGCAAGGCGACACTATAGATTTTGACATGGAATTTAATCAAGTCGACATGGATTATGACGGTCATTTACTGGATGTTGTCAGCCGACAGGAAAAGGAGGGGTTGCCCTCACTACTAAGGTTCAGTGCCAAAAATAATTCATCATTAAAGGGGAAAGAGGTAATGATACAATAAAGTCATATGGAGGGGACCAGCCGCCTGCCCTCCATGATAGCTACGCCAGCCGGAGGTCTAGTCGCCGCTAATGACGAAAGAATATCGAATGCACCACTGCGAAGGACTATGCGCAGAAACGCTAATTGACGCAAGCACAGGGCTTTCGTACGAGAGGAGAGAAGACGCCAACAAGAGACGGAAAACCTACTCACTCTTATTCCTGACGGGCATATTTATGATCTCGGCATGAAAGAGACTTCCTCTAGCCTGCCTACAACAGAAGACAAGCCCAGATTTGTTCCAGAGCCAGAAATACTACCAACTTCAGATGTTCTGTGTATGGGTTGCCCGACCTGCAACGCTGAGATACCTGCACGTGCATCATCTACAAGGGCCCTTCATAGAGTGCCCAGACTACAACGTCCTACACCTCCAGCACTACAGTACCTTAGAAGAGTATGCATCCAACGATGACAGATCTCAGACGGGTGATCACCAGATGGAGGAAGCATGTCCTGCTGGGTACAGAGCAATGTCCCATGGGGTACCGAGCCATATGTCCTGATGGATGCCGAGTCGTACATTCCACTGGAAGCAGAATCAACACCAGTTTGGGTTCCTGCCAACGTTGAAATGAGGAATACCCCAGACAGCCGCCAATTCTCAGCATTACAGAATATTACAAAATAAGCAAAATAAGCAAGAGGAATTTTGAATTCTACGAAGAGGTGCAAGGAGAATTCATCAACATACTGGAAGAATTGGAGTTATACACCAGGGTCTTCCCAGAAAGTGATGAGAGAAATATTCTCAACTGCATTTTTGATCTGTGGGATAGAGGTCGAGCAGACTTACTAATAGAAAGGACCTATTTCGAGTCGAAGAAGTGGATGTGAGGAAAGGGAAGGATCACTATACAGTGTGGCTGCTGCTACAACTTCACCAACGATAGACAAGCAAATCCTCCTGGGATTCTCAGACATGACCAAGTGGATCTACTACCTCCAATGATAAAGTGGATGATTAAAAGAATGATTCGATTGAGTATACTTCTTGCTGATTGTATCCCTAATAAATGCATTATCAACATTTATGACGAAAGAGACTACATACTTCCACTCATCGATCACCATGACTTCGTGAGATCTTTCTGTACGGTCTCATTCACGAGCAAAATTAGCATCCTATTTAGAAAAGAAAATTATGTCGTTGGCCCTGGTGAGTTCAGAGGATATGTGGAGATTCCCCTACCAGTTGGCTTAGTACTTGTTCTCAAAGGTAACGGTGCAGACGTTGCCAAGTACTGCATTCCAGGGGTACGACACCGTAGGGTGTCTGTGAAGATGATAGTGGTGCAACTATTGTACAACATCTGAATGATCTTAATACAATCACAACTCAATTATCGTCTGTGAAAATTGAATTTGATGATGATATACGTGTTGTATTATTGGTTTCATTGTCAAATAACTGGAAAATAATGAGGATGACCGTTAGCAATTCTGCAGGTAAATCTAAGCTGAAATATGATGATATTCATGATTTGATTTTGGCTGAGGAGGTGAGCAGGAAATATTCTGGCGAGATCTCGGGTTCGAGTTTAGCTCTGAATGTTGATTCCAGAGGGAGACCACAATGCAGAAACTCAAACAGAGGATATCAAAATCAAAGGATAGAGACAATAGCAAGTCAAAGCATGGTCAGAAAACAATTTGTTAGAATTATGGAAAAGCTGGACACACAAAGAAGAATTGCAAAAATCCTAAGAAAACAGAGAACGTCAGTGCTAATGTTGTAACTGATGAAGTGCATGATGCACTATTGCTGGAAGTTCAAAGTTTTGTTTATGACTGGATACTGGATCCAAGGGTTTCCTTCTAGACATCTTCCCACCGGGAGTTAATGCGAAATTATGTTGCATGTGACTTTGATAAGGTATATCTGGCTAATGGAGAACATTTAAATGTGGTAATGATGGGAGACGTTGACTTGCACTCTTTAATAAGAGCAAATGAACTTTACGAAAGGTCAGACACATTCTTGAGTTGAAGAAAAGTCTCATTTCTATTGAGCAGCTCGATGAGAGCGGTCATTCAGAAGTGTTCTTAGATAGCTCCTGGAAGGTTAAAAAAGGGGCACTAGTACTGGCTCGGGGTCAGAAAATTGGCACACTACATATGACTACTGGTTCAATTAACAGTGTTGATACTACCGCTATAAAGAACACATCAAATTTGTGGCATTGCAGGCTTGGCCACATGAGTCAGAGGGGTTTGAAAGAACTTTAGTCTAGAGGCAAGTTACGAGAATTGAAGATTGTTGATTTAAGCATGTGTGAGAGTTGCATCATGGGGAAGCATAAGAAAGTCAGTTTATTGAAAAGTGACAGAGCGCCAAAGATAGAAAAACTGTAACTTGTACACATAGATGTGTGGGGATTTTTTCTAGTAGCATCTCTTAGAGTCTCGTTACTATGTCACATTCATTGATAACCACAACAGGAAAGTATGAGTATTTCTTGAAGCATAAATCTGATGTATTTAATGTTTTCAGAATTTGGAAGGTTGTGGTTGACACAGAGACTGAACTTAAAACTGAAATATTTAAGGTCTGATAATGATAGTGAGTACATTGATAGTGTGTTCAAAGAGTATTGTGCAGCTCAGGATATCAGAATGGAGAAGACCATTCCTAGGACACCATAACAAAATGTAGTTGCAGAGCGCATGAACAGAAACATTAATGAGCGGACTAGAAACATGAGATTGCACGCTGAACTACCACAAAGTTTCTGTGCAGAACCATTCAACACTGTAGTTTTCCTGATCAATAGAGGGTCATATGTTCCATTATACTATAAATTTTCTAATGAGGTCTGGAGTGAGAAAGAGGTCAAATTTTATCACCTTAAGATTTTTTGTTGTCTTTCTTATGTTCTTATTAATCCTACAGCTTATAATAAGCTTGAGGCTAAGTCAACGAAAAGCTATTTTATTTGTTATGAAGACGAGACATTTTGTTATCGTTTCTAGGGTGATCAGAATCTGAAGATCATAAGAAGCAAAAAATATGATTTTCAATGAGAAGACCATGTACAAGGACAAGTCCAGTACAGTTTCTGAAGTGACCCCTCATGAATTCGAGATGGTAAGGTTTAATGATCTACCAGAGGTCACAGTGCAAGGCAGTGATGGAATTGATGAGGAAAGTGAGTCGAGGGCACTCATTCCTATTGTTTTGCAGTCAGCTTTAGAGTTGTCCACCCTTACAGCTACATTTCGCAGGTCCATCAGGAATAAACGTTCTCAGTGTTACTCACCAACCTTAAACTCTACATCATGTTGACAGATGATGAAGAACCACAGGGCTATGAAGAAATCTTGCAAGATAAAAATTTGAGCATGTGGGAGTTGGCTATAAAGGAAGAGATAGATTCTTTGTTAAAAAACTAGACATGGAAGCTGACAAAACTTTCACCAGAGAAAAAGACATTGCACGACAAGTGGGTGTACTGGGTGAAATTGAGCATGATGGAAGTAAAAAAGTAAAAGGCTAGACTTGTTGTAAAAGACTTTCAACGGAGGCAGGATATTGATTATTCTAAAATTTTTTCTCATGTGGTGAAGCTCATAACCATCAAAATGGTATTGTCCATGGTAGCTATTGAAAATCTATTCCTTGAGTAATTGAATGTGAAGACGGTTTTTTTCATGGAGATCTTGAAGAAAACATCAATATGCACTAGTTGAGGGGTTGTGTAATGGGGAAAGGAAGATTCAGTTTGCTGACTAAAGAAAAATTTGTATGACCTAAAGCAAGCTCCTAGACATCGGTACAAAAATTTGATAATTTCATACAAAACGCATGGTACACCAGATGTCATGCAGATCACTATTATTATGTCAAACATTTTGACAATTCTTACATTGTTCTATTGTTGTATGTGGATAATTGTTGCTATGTCAGACATTTTAACAATTCTTACATTATTTTACTATTGTATGTGAATGACATGCTAATTATAGAAGCTAGTATTTTTGAGATCAATAATCTAAAGAAGCGGATGTCAGAGCACTTAGCAATGAAAAATTTGGCAGCTGCAAAAAAAATTCTTGGCATGAGAATTATCAGAGATAGAGTCAGAGGCACGTTGAGGCTTTCACAGACTGAGTATGTGAAAAAGGTACTTGACAAGTTCAACATGGAGAAGGCCAAACCAGTTGACACATCTTTAGGCAGTCACTTCAGACTCAGCAATAATCAGTCACTTAAGTCAGAGAAGGAAGAAGACCGCATGAGTAAGATTCATTACGCTTCAGCTATTGGTTCACTTATGAATGTTATGGTTTGTACAAGATATGATATTGCCCATGCAGTGGGAGTTATGAGCAGATATATGAGTAATCCATGGAAAGAACGTTGGGAAGCTGTGAAGTTGATCTTGAGGTACCTAAAGGGCTCTTCATAAACATGCTTGTGTTTTTCAAGAAAGCGTTTAGAGATACAAGGCTATGTTAATGTTGATTTAACTGAAGACATTGATAGCAGAAGTACTACAGTGTATGTTTATACTCTTGGTGGCACTATAGTGTCTTGGGGCATTAATCTGCAGAAGACAGTTTTTTTTCTACTACAAAAATTAAATATATTGCAGTGTCAGTGGTTGCAAGGGAAATGATATGACTACAAAGTTTCTTAGAAGAATTTGGTGAGGAGGTTCAAAAGAGCACTCTCTACAATGATAGTCAGAGCATCATATTTCTTGCCAGGAATCCATCATTTTAATCCAGGACCAAACACATTCAGATCAGATATCACTTCATACGGTCATTGTTAGATGACGGACAATTGATATTTGAAAAAATTTGTGAAAGCAAGAATCTTGCTGATATGTTGACTATTGGGTGTTCCCCTCAAGAAACTGAGGTTGAACTGAACTTCAGTTGGTCTTCTAGCATGAAAATATGGGCGCTGAGTTGCTGAGGTGAAGGATATCAAGTTTAAGGAAAGAGAACAATGCAGCTAGTATCCTAGTTTCGAAGTGAGAGAATTGTTGTGTTATGTGAAGCCCGGTCCACTACATCCTAAATTAGGCGGATTTTGCATCTAAGAAAATTATTTGGATATATTTAATTTCCTAATATTTGTTTCCTTATTATCTCCCTCGCTCGCTACTCTCCCGTCCAACAGATTTTTCGCTACTTTCTTCACTGGCTCTCGCTTTTCAATAATTTGGCGCCTTTTTTTTCCTTTCTCGTCGCCCGCTCTCCCGCTTTTGCTTCTCGCGAATAAAAGAACTTTTCTAATTTAGTCGAATAGGAAGAATTAAAAGGAATCACAAGTACAAGAAGTCTTTACTATACCAAAAATCATCTACTTCGATTTTTCTGGCTTACGACAGGTGAAAGAAATTGTAGATTGGCATGTCTCGTTTTTCCCTCTCTCATATGGGTGTCTTCAGTTGGCCTTACACGAGGAAGAAGCAGCAAGGATTCCTTCGGCCGCAGATTTTTTTTCTTTAGCTAAAGCTCTCGTATAGAGAGAGAGAGAGAGAATAGGTGATGAGAGAAATTATTCTTGTAGACGGTGTAATCCTCAAAACAATAAAATCCTTTGCAACTCCATGAACGTAGACAGTTTTTCGAACCACGTAAATCTGTGTCTATTCTTTTTTGTTTTGCAAATTTCTCATTTTAATTTTTCGTTTTATTGTCATCCCTTTTCACAACATTGAATTGCATAATCGCCCAGTCGTCGAATTACCCAACATCGAACTACCCAGCTGTCGAGTTGACAAATTGCCCAACCGTCGAACTGCCTAATTACCCAACCTACGAACTACCCTGTTGCAGAATTGCCCAGCTGTCTAAATTACCCAGTTGTCGAATTTCACAACTGTCGAATTGTTGAATTGCCCAGATGTTGAACTGTCCAACTGTAGAATTGTTGAATTATCCAACTAGCAAACTGACAAACTGCCTAACTGTTAAAGTGGTTGAACTGCCTAGCTAGAGAACTGGTTGAACTACATAGTTGGAGAAGGAATCAAGCTGGCTACAGACGAAGTACAAAACCGTTCAACTGTCAAATTGTAGAACTGCCAAGATTTAAGTATTTTGTGGGACACGACAAAATTGTAGGATATGACATAAAGTTGTCAGACATGACATAAAACTGTTGGAAATGATATAAAGCTCTTAGATATGATTTAACACTATGTACTTTTAGAAATTTTTTATATCGTGATAAAAGAACATCCCATGACTTATAAATATAAAAATGATAAAAACTGAGAGGTAAGTTTCTCTTTTCCCACGGGATGCTCCTCGTCTCTGTTTTTTCTATCCATTCTGCTCAATGCTATCAAGATTTCGGCACAATCCGCGGACATTACGGAACCTTACATCATATTCAAATTCAACATCCTTAAGATGCGGTGAGCATGAATGTATGCCTTAAATGTGAAGTCATGCATAGACATATCCAAGGGGACAACAAAGATCACACTAGAGTAATCTCTACCATAAGAAATAAAATATTATATTCTTAAATCTTTTGTTTTTATATCTTTTAAACTCTACTATCTCTAATTTGTTATATATAATTTTTCAATAGAGCTTTTGTCTTTTAAAATCAAAAAATTTCCCCTCAAAAACAAGTTTCATTTAAGGAAAAGAAAAAAACATTCAAACTTTTAGACACTGGTCGACCCAATAGCCGAATGCTAGGGACTACTTTAAATAAACTCTTTTCAGAATATAATTAAGTTGAATAAAGGATAAGTCAATTAACCTAAGAAATGAAGAACACGAGATCTCTTTCAAGGTAAAGTTTAAAAATTACGGCAACAACTCCCTGCACGTGTAGCCAAAGTGCCCTCAGTCGTAAGATAGTCTGAGTTTAACAAAATTGTTTTAATTTCTTTATAACTTGGTTATATTATAATAAAAAAATACATATAATTGCATGAAAAAATATGACAATATTTATTTCTTATTAATAAGACTCTAGAAACTATCCTTACATGTGGATTTGAATTTTAGCTTGGATTGAGATTGAATCAAAATAAACAAGTTGAGCTATTTATCAAAACTAGCTTGAGACCAGCTCGATGTGTTTTTATTTATAAAATTTATATATAAAACTAAATAAAATTGAATATAATGAGTTACAAGCAGATTTTGAGCTGGAACTGATCCATATTACTCAATTTGAGCCCTCTTATTTCAATTTCAAGCCGGCTCGAGCTGATTTTGAGTCGTAATTGATCAAAATACCTCAAATTTGAGTCAGCTTGTTTCAATTTTGAAATGAATCAAGCTAGATTCAACCTCGAGATGAGCTCGCTTGAAATCAAACATTACTCAATTTGTATTATTCCATTTCATATATATGTTCATTTTATATATCCTATTCGGACGGCTACACCGCCTCTTACTCATCATCTGCCATCATTAATTGCCATCTAGAATTAAAAAAAAATCAAAATAAAAAATAATTAAAAAAAATATTTACATTTATTTCGATCTTATCTGTAACGGAAGGAGTTATTTACGTGCTCCTTGGGGGCTGTTTTAGATNCTTGCCATCTAGAATTTAAAAAAAAAACAAATTAAAAAATAATTTAAAAAATTATTTACATTTATTTCGATCTTATCTGTAACGGAAGGAGTTATTTACGTGCTCCTTGGGGGCTGTTTTAGAGATCAATTTGTGTTGCTTATTTTTTTTATTTTTGAAAACAAAAAAACAGGAGTGAAATAGAAAAATATTATTTATTTAACGGTTTTTTTCATTATTTTTTATTTTAGAAATAGTACATCTATTTTTAAAATATTCGAAATAGAAAAAATATATCTTTACTGTTTTTAAATCACCTTAAAGAAACCCTAGTCTAAACACATTATAAATAAGTAGTGAGAAAATGCACGTTGACGGCAGCCCGCCGAGGTTGCCACTTGTCGTCGCCTGCCGATGCCTCGAGGCCGCCGCCTGTCCCTGCCCGTCAAGGCTGTCGCCTGCGTTGTCTGCAGTCACTGTCGCCCGTCCTCGCTTGCCGGTCGCCGGCCTCTTGTTGCCCATCGTCTGATGCTGCCCGTCGTTCGTTACGCGTCGCCGCCCACCCGCCTGTTGTCGTTGTCGCTGCCCTCCGTCTGAGAACGGTCGCTACGTTGTCTGCAACTCTGTGTTGAGTCATGCAAGAAAGACGCGTATGCAATGGGCGACGGAACTTAATAATAGAGTGTCACATGAATCCAACCGTGTTATAAAAAATATAATTTTCCTTAAAAAAATAAAAAAAAATGCTCAACCAAATATATTTTATATATATATTTGTTTAAACATATTAATCATAACATCACTAAACACATTTTCTAAAAATAGAAAACAGATAATTAAATAAAAACAAAATTGAAACAAATTAAAAATAAAATAAAAAACATAAAACGATTTCAAAGTTAATTATAAGGGCCACTTGGTACATGCCACATACGACTTATTTATTTTCACATTTAGCACCTAAATTTTAATAAAATAAATAAGTAATTAATAATTAATCTAAAAAAATATTATTGATATAATAATATATTATTATTTAATCTATTTAAATAAATTTTAGTTTTTTTTTTGGTTAAATAATATATGATATATCAAGCTTAATATCAAGTATTTAACTAATTATTTGTTAAACAACAAATGAGTTTGTTTAAACATATAAATGAACAAATTTGACTAA
Source organism: Phalaenopsis hybrid cultivar (assembly GCA_002079205.1). Taxonomy (NCBI): domain Eukaryota; kingdom Viridiplantae; phylum Streptophyta; class Magnoliopsida; order Asparagales; family Orchidaceae; genus Phalaenopsis; species Phalaenopsis hybrid cultivar. The sequence goes on from JXCR01148108.1 coordinate 150,850, forward strand.
GTTCATATTCAGTTCATTTAAATCTAAGCTTTTAAAAATTATTTAAGTTTGTTTATTTACTGATTTGAACAAACATGATCGAGTTTTAATCAAGCTAAGTCTAAGTTGTTCATCGAGTGCATTAGTTCATTTACCACCCCATTTACATCGAGTGCATTAGTTTATTTAGAGCCCTTTGTACAATATCACAACAAAAACACTTCGAAATATTTAAGTAGCTTCTCAATTTTGCTAGTTTCCACAGCCTCGTGTTGGACTAAATTATAGGCCAGATATATTTAGATATATACTACCTAATATATATTTATGTACATATTTATCTCTCAATACTTTATAGCAAGGCACTTGATGGTATTTATTTGGAGGTGTTTTTGGGACATTCACATAGCTATCAACCAAATTCTATGTATTTACATATATATAACTATATTTTATAATTATATCATCTAAATAATTTTTAAAAATAATAAAATTTAGTGTTTTTTATGCAAATAAAAATTAATATAAAAAAATGTAATTAAATACTAGTATTTAATTACTTAGAGCTAAAATGAGTTGAACACAAACGAATAAACTTATATTCACGTTTGAATCATTTTTAAATCGGGCTCAAACAAACTATTCAAGTTTGGCTCACTTGCATAACGAATGAATCAAACATGATCTATTTAACGAGCTAAACACGAGTTTTTTTTACAACCTTAATTTTATGCACTTATGATCGGTATGAGACCTTAAGTCATAAAAGAATTCACGTCTTGAAAGGCTTTTGAGGGACTGCCTCCCTCTGATTTACCAGAGATTGGAATTTATATTTTCTCAGGTTTCCTCAAAATACTCCCATCCATCTCCCTCTCCCTTTTATTTTTCCTAAAATACAAGATTTTTTATCAGGCTGTGTGCATTCAATATGAGATCTTACGTCTTAAAAGGATTCAAAATATATGATTTTTTTTTTCTGCAAGAGATATTAATAGAGGTCCAAGCCACTATTCAATAGGATATTTCCTCTGAAAATTTATTCATGGCAGAAAATATCCAACATGATAATCCGTAATGATGTAACACCGCAAAGTTGAGCCCGTTACCCGGCAAAGTGCTAAAACAAATCAAATAAACCATTGCATCCAAAAGAACAAAATCACAAGCAAAAGCCTAAGGTGGAGTATCAGGGGGAAGCAAGCTGGGCACGTGACTGCTCTGTGTATTAATTTCCCTTCACATTCCAAAGCTCCCTTATTTTTCTAGTCATTTTGTATAGTGCACTGTGCACCCTAATGGGGTGTTTAGCTGCAATTATTTTTTCTTTCAATTGTCGACCCCACTTAAAAGGATAAAAACTTTTTGTTATTTTTATTGTTTTCAGTTATCGCTAAATTCCATTAAATTCTTCTAATGTGTTTGACAAATTCTAGAAGCGGCTATATGGATACCTCTTTTAAGTCTCTTAAATTCATTAATCTCCAGGGTTAATGTTATGGTATCCAAAAAATTTAAATTTAGGGGCGTAGGATTTAGATCCCAGTCTTTCATATTTGGCAGGATTTTTGCTAAATACGAGTGTAAAATACACCATAAATTCCGCCTTAAACCCACCTACCAAACACCCCTTAAATATAGTACTTTCAGTATGCCCTTTCAAAAAAGTTGTTTTGCTCGACTTAACCCTGAATTTTTTTCATATTTGGCCAAACATCACATCCCCATTTTTGCCAACCAAGCTGTAGATAAATCACTACTGATCATGATATCTTCGAAAAGAGCCGCGGATGACATTGGCAGGACTTCTCCCATAAATAAAGCCTACCCAAATGACGCCTAAATCACGTGCTCTTGATATAGGCTAATAATTATATCAAACAAAAAACCCACCACCCCGAAGTAATCATGCGACATCGCAAATGACCAGACATAGACCGACAGCAAGCGGCGAAATAAACTGAAAATCGTACGCGCAGCCCGCGCAGCATCGAGCATAATAGATAAAATATATAATTCTTTCACGTAGTAATTTTAATCCACACTATAACAGCTCGAAACTAAACAATCAAAAAGCGGCGAAGATCAAAAACAGCAGGAAATAAATCGAAAAATCAAAACAAACTCACGAATTCATCTCCCCATCGATTCTATTTCAATCAACGCGTCAATCGATAACTTATTCCCTCGTTCTCCAATCAGTCGTACGAATTAAAAACACCACACACCAAAGGACAATCAATAGAAAGAACCGCGATACAGATTAATTAAATAATAACTAACTACAAATAGGATCAGCGTGGTACCAGGAGTCAGTGGAGTACTCATAGAGCTTCCCCTTCGCGGAGAAAATGACGAGCGCCACCTCGGCGTCGCAGAGGACGGATATCTCGTGGGCCTTCTTGAGCAACCCCGATCGCCTCTTCGAGAACGTCACCTGCCTGTTTATCTTGTTCTCGATCCTCTTCAGCTGAACTCTTCCCCTCCTCATCTCTCTCCGTGCTCCTTAGAACCCTAAGAGCCGAGCTGCAATGGAGAAATGTGGCTGTGAAGATGGCCACGACGGGGGGGCATATATATAGAGATATATGTGCACAGGGCACAGGGCATATAAAGCTGAGATCGGAGCTGATGGGCTGTTTTGCAAAACCAGTATGGTTTTCTGCCTTGTGCTGTTGATTTTTCATTGGCTCGCTGTAAGGCCCACCTTGTGTCTTATTGTTATTGGCTCTGCGATTTGTCCGTACAGAGCACGAGAAGCGGCAGAACATATTATCATGCCCCACGATCGCATGGTAAATTATTCCCCTTACTTATTCACTGTTTTACGGATTTTGCCACTGACGCCGCGCGCTATATGTTACTGGCTGTTCATTATTCCATCAAATTCAAAAAACCGAACAAAATTGGAATTTCAATTTTTTATTTTTAAAATTTTGTAAATTTTATTAAAATTTTTTATTATATTTTAATTTCATATAAAATAAATTTAAAAAATATAAAAA
>JXCR01148108.1:153922-198986 GCA_002079205.1 Phalaenopsis hybrid cultivar
AATAAATTTAAAAAATATAAAAAATAGATTATACATAATATTTAATTGAAATAAATAAAAAATTCATAAAATTAAATCGATATCACAAAAATAATATCTGTGATTTGTAATGTTTGTTATTAACTAAATTTAAATGAAACAATTAAATTTTAATTTTTTCATAATTTAATCGTTTAAATCAAATTAAATTTTAATTGGGTCTGTTTGTTTTTTTATCTAAATTTAGATAATTAGGCTTTCTGAATTATGAATTTCGATTATAATTAATTTGATAAATATTAAAATCTGACCTGTGGGTATGATTGCAAATTTAGAAAAAGCTGAGTTTTTGGAAGGACCGGTCCACCGGCTTTAACCGATGTGAGGATGGGCACGTACATCAACTCGATATATTTCCTCATTTGGCGTACGAGCCCGAATATTTTTTATGAATAAAATGAGGAAAAGAGACCTCCTTGAGCTAAGAAGGTTTCCGGAAATGCTTACCGGGATGAATAAATTAATGGGGATATATTTGTCATTTTGCTGATAAATTGACCCGCCTGGGGCCAGGAATCTAATGGGCTTCTTGATATATGCGGTGGTTTTGCATATTGACCCCTGAATATTTTTGTTCTGTAAATGAAAATTAAATGATAGAGTGCAGATGTAATATTGATGTTTTAGATTTGGAAGAATTAGATAAATATAACTGAATTCCTGTATATTATTGAATATTATGTCGATAACCTTCAAATTTTACATATGTTTTATCTTATCTATGTATTTGTAAACATGTATATTTCACTTTTTAATATTCAAAATTTTGATGTGATTGATCTATGGTATAATTGTAAAAATACATAATTTGGGTGTTAAATAGGTAAGTTTATAAGAATTGTGTGGTATTGTTGGATTTGAGATGGTCCTCAGAATCACACCAATGAATTGAGCATATGCAGGAAAGAAAGAGAGAGAGAGAGACATGAGTGAGCAGTCAACATAAAAGATTTATTCATAAAATGATTCCTCAATTTATAGAGGAGGAGATACAATATGAGAAATTACAAGTCTACCCCTACTTTAATGGGGCGTTACAATGACATTTTGGATATTCTACATATATAAATTCTTAGCTCATATGTCATATGGTTCGTTGTCCCAGAGATAATGGACCTTGGTTCAACAGGGTTCGCTCGTTTGATTGTTATGAATTTGGGTCACCGGTAGACCTTCAATTGATATTTAAGTCGACAGAACTTAACTCGTTCGACTTATTGAGTGTCTTATGGCGAGCTTTTGAGTCTTTATGTGGAGTCTCGTAAATGTTTGTTGAGATAGCTAGAGACGTTATATCTTTCTCTTGAATATGGTCATGAAGGGAGGCAAATCGATGCCCCTAATCGGCTCAACGAGTTTTGATTCAGATGACTCTCGCTCGACCGGCCTTCACCTCCAGCTAAAAGGAGTTACTCCTTACCAAACAAGTCTTTTGGTGTTTCGCTGGTGGACGCTAAGTCTTCTAGTTTCCTGCGGTGGACGTTTAGTATTTTGGGGGTTGAACCCTTGGTTTTCACTGAGGGACCTTTGGTCTTCCACATGCAAGCTCTTGGTCTTCTGCTAATAGGGGCCCATTGTACTATGTTCATTTGTATCTATTGTTCGTTGAATTTTTTTGAGATTCATGTTGATACTTCTTTTGTGTACAAGTATGTATGTAAAACGTTCCTTTAAATTTTACTATTTATCAATTAAATCAACTTAATCCTCATAGTCCAACGGATCAAAAATTGGTTCGTCTTACCTTAATCTAAGTTTAATAAGATTAGTTTAATAAAGTTACATTTTGTTTATGATTAATAAAATTTTAAATTTTAATTGATTAATTAATTCATCATCATATTCATCCTAAAATAAATATAACAGTTAATAACTCTCTAAAAAACTATATTGATCCACATGAATTTGAACACACATTTGGAACGAAAGTTTCAAAAATCAAATTTGAACATTCCCACTTTTCAATTTTTTATCATATCTCAAGAAAACAAACCAAACGACATTAAAATGATTTGATGCAAGTACGAGTGAGCTCAAATAATGCACTTATAACATAAACAGAAGTTTTGGAAGATTCTTTGGGGGATCAAATGATCGCAAAAATTGGAAAATAACAATCAAATAAAATGTCTTGATGAGATGAATTCAAAAAGTATAATATTGCTTAATTTCAATGTCATTGAGGCATCAAATACTCGTAAAACTACATACATGTTGAGAAAATTAAGACGAAGAAAAATAGGAATCGACACAAATCCAGAAGAACGCACAGAGATTTAATGACGGCAAAAATGCATACATCATCGGGAGTAGAGCGACAACTTCTTTTTCAATATTCAGAAAAGAGTACAGAATACAAGAGTCAGAATCTCAGAATCTCCGGGTCTCAGAGACTCTCCTAGGGTTACAAATAGGATATATAAATAACTTTATAGTACAATATGCAATTACTAAAATTATCTCTATACCAAACCGCATGATGTTGCTCCTGCACCCCCAACCCACATAATGAAACTCTTCTGATTGGATAGATCCTTCCGCTCCACTCCGTTCGTGGGCTACACTCCGCTCCAGCATCTATCCCATTTATGATATATGACTCATACCTCACAAATCTCCACATTGGCGAATATTCAGCCCCTTACGAGAAATATATCATGGAGTTTCTTATGCACCAATGTGGATTAAGTATTTTCCTTAATTAAGTTACCCTAAAAAAAAACAGAATCTTTTCTTAATAGGACTGAAATATTCTCTTAATTAAGTTTCCGAAAAAAACAACATAATCTTTACAAAAAAATATCGAAATATTACCTTAATTAGTTTCCATAATTAAGTATTCTCTTAATTAAGTTTCCCAGAAAAAAATGACTTTCCCTTAATTAAACATTCCCATAAATCATTTTTCTTAAACTTCCAAGAAAAACTTCGCCTCCGTTTTCTAGAAAAGCTCTTTTTTTTCCATAAAAGCTATAATTTTCTTCTCAGAAAGCTTTGTTTTCGTTTTCCTTCCAGAGAAGCTTCACCTTCGCTTTCCTTCCAGAAAGAAATATTTCCTTTCTCGAGTGCAACAACAAATTCACATTCCTTGCCTTTCTTGAGTCATGGAATATCTCTGGAATATGTCAGCGCTAAATTTCCTTTTCCACAGACTTTCATTTTCCACGTCCGCCCTTCCAATTATGCTCCTCCGCCGCTCCCTCCGGCAAAGGAAATAAGATTGGAGGAATATTTCGTCGCCTTCAGTAAAGGAAAATGCCCTCCAGCAACATAGGAAATTGGAAGCTCTTCCTTTTTTGGTTTGCCTCCTTTCTTTTTTGGTCGCCTCCAGCAAAGAAATTTTGAAAGTTCCTTCCCACAGCTGCGGAATGAAATCAGAAATCAAAGATTCCTTTCTGATTTTCTCCTCCCTTCTAGGGTGCAACCGAACTTTCCTTTTTCTGGCGTCCTCAACTTTGCCTGCCGCAGAAAGAAGCCTCGTCGAACTCCTCTTCCTCGAAATGCCACTGTCGCTACCTGTTTTGCGTCGATCGCGAACTTCGAACTGTGTGTTGTGTGAATTTCAGCGAACCCTTTACAACTCTCAATTATGAACTACTCTGCCGAATTGCCTCTCGAACCGCTTATACCTCAAACTCTTGCGTATGAAGCCCTCCTCTTTCAGTTGCAGGCTGAAGAAGCCCTGCGAAATGTCGTGATTCACGAAAACAAAGCCCTCGCCGAACTTCGCGGAAGCCGAATTGTCGAATCCTCTACGCTGAAATTCTCATCCGGTAGAACTCCTACACGGCGAATTCGAACTGCCGCGAACCTTTCTGAAATCTTTCCCTAACCGCCAATCTCCTCTATCAAAATCTTCTTTATTCCCGCGCCACCAAAATTTTTATTCCCTGCCCTCGAACATGACTCTGATACCATTTGTTGAGAAAATTAGGGTAAAGAAAAATAAGAATCGACACATATCTAGAATAGCACGCAGAGATTTAACGAGGTTCGGCAAATATGCCTACATTATCGGGAGCAGAGCGACGACTTTCTTTTCAATATTCAGAAAAGAGTACATAATACAAGATTTAGAATCTCCGGGGCTCAGAGATTCTCCTAGGGTTACAAACAACACATATATAACTCTATAGTACAATATGTAATTACTTAAATTACCTTGTCCGCGTGGTGATGCCCCCGCACCCCCAACCCACATAATAAAATCCCCCGATTAGATAGATCATCCTGCTCCACTCCGTTCGTGGGCTCCGCTCCGCTCCAGCATCTATTCCATTTATGGTATATGAGTCATACATAACAATACAGTATTTACAGAGGTCGTCACTCCTAACTTCATGAAGAGGGGGCTGAGCATGAGAAGATTGAAGAGAGCTCTATGCTTTTGATGACTTCTAACCTCCACTACCGTCGAGCCATCATAATTGAGCCATTGCCACGTTGGACCATTAACACTTACGTCTATAGGTTGATAGATTTATACAAAAAAGCTTTCTTTGTTTACAAATACACATGCATGTCAGCCTTATTACGCTATGCAAGGTGGCTGGCTTGACCTACATTTAATCAACATCCTTGAAAGTTGTATTCATATTTTCGATTTACGTATAGTTTTGTGATCGCATATTCAACACTTAATTCTCATACCAAATTCTCGGTGCGCCTTTGCGAGGTAAACCCAGACGTGGTCGAAGCGTTGAATGATCATGAAGCAACACCTCAAACTTCACGTTGGTGAACAATCTATCTCTACAATGTGGTGTTATATGGATCATCCAACGAGATTATAAGTTGAAAAGTTTGTGTTCATGAACGATGTTGAGAAAGACATCTAAATATGTGTGATAGTAGAGTAGTGTTGCATCTCCTAAGCGTAATAAGCTCACAAGGATGTGGGATCAATGCCACTATTCACCAACATTTGGTAGAGAGTTGTCCTTACTCTCATGGGTTACTTGTAGCTTAGCCTGACAGCGCAATTGACTTGTGAAATTTCTAAGTTGTAAAATATATAATTGAATGATAAAAAAATACATCTCTTTTAAATGAAGCTGATAATTTGCTTTGAAATTGATATTTTGAAAAGTCTAAAGTTTTTATATGCATGACAGATGCAAAAAAAATCTGTTGAGTATCCATTTTGGCAAGTTCACTTGTCAGTCATATAGACCGGGCTGGGAGTTACCCTCCTGTGATTATCTTTCCGGCAGTCTTTTACCCTAGGTTAGGTAATATATGAATGATGCTGATGGTTGCTTACAGATGTCCCTCGAGAAATCCTTAGGGCTTCGATTCTGATTTCCTAACTTAAACTCTTATACCTAGCCCCGTATTCCATGTATGTGTCACTTGGCCATCTTACATACATATATGCTCATGACTTTTGCACTTGTATAATCTTTTGTAATGTTTATATGCTTAACCTGTAATTTTAACTCTTTAGCGGCAGCTTTAGAGGCAGCAAGTACGTACCACCATTTCCTTTTTATTTCATTTTCCATCTTTCTGCACTTTACTATAAACACATGTCTGTTTACAAGTGTAGTGTTGCTATTTTGTTATTTATGATACCTGTAAAAGACCCATAAGGAAGAGACAGTAGGACACTTGTTTAGAAGAAACCTTACAGTAAGACTCGACAACTTAACAATAAAAATTAAAGCACATTTTCTTAAAACCCAAAACTACCAAAGTAAGAAGCTCGGAGCAAGCCTTCTAGGGGCAACTTCAAACGACGATCAAGACTGAAACAAAAAGCGAAGGACGATCATCAACTAAAATTTATGTAATCTTAAATAACATAAACCCATAGGACTTCTAGGTTGTTCCTCTAACACAATTTAAATCCTCATGCTATTTTTTAGAAATTTGTAAACTTATATATTGTGTGATATAAGTCTCAACTCTTTTTTATGATTCTGAGGTTGCTCATTCGGTACGATATAAATCATTCTATTTACTTGGGCAGTTTGCATGATCATATGTTGTGCAGATATAAGTCATAAACATTAATAAATTGCATGCTTCAAACAATATAATTTCTTCTTTCAAGGACATAAAACCAAATAGTGGGATAATTTGGGAAGTCGTTACAAGTTTGTGATCCCATACCTCTCACTCATTTGGTCTCCAAAATAACAGTTACCACTTGAGCATTTCCCGCTTGATTTTCTTACAACCAAACGTGGATACTTAACTTTGAATTCTTGAAGACAAACCTCCTGATATTAATCGAGAGTTTCTTAGTGACTCCAGTCACTTGAGATGTAATTAACTATAGAAGCTTGCCCTTATAGAGAATTAGGAACCCATATAATATAAACCCTATCTAAGCTTCATATTAGGTAGGGGATTTGTCGGTCACAAAATTCACAAACTAAATAGATGTCATGAATTTCTTAGTTTATATAGTTGAACATACTAATAAGTGACACGCTTATCTTTTGAGGTGGTATATCACTCGCAGTATTGTGCTCAACGATCTAAATTATTAGATATATGGGATCCATATAGTCTCATTTAATTAAAAAACTTAATAAAACTATCTTTCAAAATCACACACACACACACACACATTAAACTAAATATATTTTCAAATTCACTAACTAAAGAAGCTCGTGTTCGACTTATTCTCTAAGTTAATGAGTCAAACATAAACAACATGAACAAATATTTGTTTGTTTGTGTTCGGCTTGTTTTGCCTCGAAATACTACTAATCAATTATATATATATCTTTGATGAACAATATTTTTTAAAAGTTTAGTTAACTACAAAGCTATAAAGATTTATAATCAATTAAAAGTATTAATGAAGAAAATAGAATAAAAATTATTAAATTAAATTTAAATGATATTTTAAATCTTGTCTCAATTCTTAACATATGATAGCTACGTGATTAGGGTCATCAAAATGACTCTTTGTTCGTAGACGGCTCGTGTTCGGCCGCTAAACAAATAAGTTAAACATGAACATATTTTTTGAGGTCAATTGCCCGTGTTCGGTTTGTTTACACCCATACCTACTTTCTTGTGATAGTGAGCCCTCCACATCTTCTCCCCCTTTGTTCCGAGAGCCTCAGATAAAAAAAGGGGGAAAAGGGGCTCCTGTGGCCGAAATCTTCTCGCCAGCGGATCCCTCGCCTCTCTTCCACTCTCCCACGCAGGTTTGGCTTCCCTTATGTGATGCCCTAACCTGGAGGGATTCGTTAAAGATCACTTGGTCCACTCCTCGCCGGATTTCCCTAGCTGCCGACGACCTCCTCTTGCCGGCTACTCTAATGCAAAAAGCACGCCCCTTTCTTCGTTCAGCCCGAGTACCTAGCCGACGACATCGCGACTTATAACCCGAGCAACCCTCCTTGCGAAGGTACTTGTCGCACATACTCTTACATATTCAAATCGTTTATAAAAAAAAATCTACTTGCACACCTCACTCGCTCTTTCATTCGTCCATGCATGACTTGCCAGATACTTAGGCGCGGGGTCCGGACACACACACACACACACACACACACACACACACACACACACACACACAGCAATCAGACCTGAAAGTCCAGGCTTGACTCACTCCAAAAAAAAAAAGTAGCTCGACTTAGAGGAGAGGGACAAAGTACTCTAGCGAAGTGGGAGGTTAGGCCACTTGAATGAAAGGAGAGGAGAACTTTTGTTATGATCGACCGAAAGGAGAGAAACTTAACTCAGATTCGAGGGACTCCGCCGGATGGGGCCGAAACATCTTCTGTTTCTCCCCACCATCATCAGTGTGTTCCGCGTCGTTCCGTAATGTGATTGAATATTCCAGATGATATAAACATAAACAGAAAAAAAAAAATAAAGGACATTATTTATGTTTATAAACTTATTTATTTGTGCATGTTCAATGGACTCACATGCCAGAGTCCAGAATCCATGACTCCATTGGTGGGGAGATAGCCTGCTTACCACGGCCATGATTAGAGTAGGAGTTTCAGTCATATTATTTCTTGCTCTAGGGTTATCTAGGTTTGGATTAGTTTCCATATTGCTCAAAATCGGCATATATTCTTAAATCATTTTAAAAGGTACAAACAGTTACATGGCCAAATAATTTTTATGGATTTAACATGATTTTACATCATTATACGAGCCAATTTTCAGCATTTAGAATGCATAGAATTTAATTAGTTTAATTAAGATTGATATAAGCAAACTAATTATATAAGATATTCGAGTTTTGTAAGTTCTTAAATCTTGAAATGAGTATCTAAATAGTTTATATCTACTTAATTGGATTGAATGTTTTTCATGTGAAGTTGTTTTTAGTATTTAACCTGCAAATGATTTATTAAATGCAGGCTTGTAAGATTTACGGATTCCTATTCGAGTTAAATTCTACTTGAAGCCAAAGAACCCCTTAATTGAATCTTTGCTCTCTAATTTAATAACACAAAAATATAAACTTGGCCTCTTTTTGCTGCTTGGAAAACAGTTTTTGAAACTGGTTTGTATCTGATATTGTAGATGGGCGAGTCTCTAGCTTCTCCAACCAGCTCCAATTTTGCCTTTTTGTCATTTTGTTATGTCATATGACACTTATAAAGGGAGTCATGCCATTTTGCACCAGAAATTTTTAGTTTCTTGTCTAATAGTAGTGTTGACTTCAAATCACATCATGTTTTTATATTGCATCAAGAAAACATCATTATTTTTAACATGCAAATTTGAAGATTTATTTACTCATCTCATGACGAAAAAACCATTTGCCAGTGTCAGCTGGTTTTAGGTTTGTAATTTTGTTGTATTAAGGTATATAATTCATATTTATGTACTATAAACTTTATCATTATTATCAACTTGTCATAACTATTGGGAATCAACCTTTTAAATACTTATTTATTTGTTCATCTCAAGTGCTCCCTGTCGTATTTAACCTTTTAGCTGCAAATATTTTTGCACCAATTTTATGTTTGCTATTTTGGATTTATTATGTCTCTAAACTCACTTTATCAGTGCATTTTTAACTCTCATAGCACTTGTCTAAATCATAATTTTATTCTTTGCTTCACCATTCTCCCGTTGTAGATGGGTTTAAATGTGTTACTTGATCTTCACAACTTGATCATATCCTATTAAATTTAGTGTGACGGTGCTTAGCACAGTTGGTCTTCAACTACAAATTGTGATAGCAAAATTCAGGGTATATAGTTGTTATATATTGGGCAAAGAATACATGGCCTCATATTGGATTTGTCTGAAATCTATTATAATTCAAATTATCCGCTTAAAAAATGTATAGATGTTGATTTAAAAAAAATAGCTATCAAGCTACACAAGGTTTTTGTGCTTAAAATTTTATTTTTTTATTTTATATTTTGTTTGTAGGAAATTTGTTGGGATAGGGTTACTGATGATGATGATGGTTATGTTAGCTTGCAGTCTTCTTTTTCTTTCTGAAGCTATGTAATACTTATATTTTTTCTGAGTTTTTTTTTTTTTTGGATTTGAAGATGGCAATAATGTTGAAGAAGCTTCAAAAAAAATATGCAAGGGTTAAAGATGAGATGTTGCGATGGGATGAACTTCAATCTCAATTGCTCTCACAATTTGGGAATGCCTCCTCCATTATTACTAGATTGCCGGTAGGTTTCCACTTTTAGTATAGTTTTGTATTTTTAACTTTTTTGTATCACCAATTATATATTTATTTCATGTATGGGTTTGAATCTCTTTTATCTTCTGTTTATTTATGCCTTCTAGAGAGAATTTTTTTACCATGAAAATTTTTACTGCTGGTGGCAGGCCTTTCTATATAGATGGCCTTATTTGCTTTATTTTCTTCATAAATTTTTTAAGGCTAGTGGTTGGCCTTTCATATATAGAGGGCCTCGCCTCTATAGTTTCTTAATACCAAGGAAAGAACATGTGATATGTGGGAAATTTGCTTAGATTCACTATGCAAAATTCAAGCCAATGCAAAACTATATGCCTTTATTTTCACTGCATATTTAATTTGTTTGCCTATTACTTGCTAGGATTCTACCACTGAATATAACGGGTAAAATGGCATATTTCCTCCAAATAAAAATAAAGAATTTTCTTTGACAGTGTTGAGCACTTCATTGTGAAACTTAATCAGTTCAATGAAGTGCATTTAGCTTTCAAGTTTAAAAATTGCTTAATTATTATATATAGTTAATCAGTTCAATGAAGTGCATTTGGCAGGCCTTTATATATAGAGGGCCTTATTTGCTTTATTTTCTTCATAAATTTTTTAAGGCTAGTGGTTGGCCTTTCATATATAGAGGGCCTCGCCTCTATAGTTTCTTAATACCAAGGAAAGAACATGTGATATGTGGGAAATTTGCTTAGATTCACTATGCAAAATTCAAGCCAATGCAAAACTATATGCCTTTATTTTCACTGCATATTTAATTTGTTTGCCTATTATTTGCTAGGATTCTACCACTGAATATAACGGGTAAAATGGCATATTTCCTCCAAATAAAAATAAAGAATTTTCTTTGACAGTGTTGAGCACTTCATTGGGAAACTTAATCAATTCAATGAAGTGCATTTAGCTTTCAATTTTAAAAATTGCTTAATTATTATTTGAAGCATTATTCATTGCCATGATTATTTTATCATATTGATAGTAGGTTCAAACATAAAATTATAAAAAAAAAATTTGTTGCACCGAGCATTATGTTTCACTTGAATTGAACTGATAACAAATGCATATTTATAATGACACTTTTGTTTACATTTGAACGCCATCCTGACCATACAATTGTATTTTAAAGTTTGAGACATTCTTTTCAGGTTTATTTTATTCCATTACCTAATTTCTTTTTTAGTGTCTTTTTATTGGAATTGTTTTTAATTACAATTTGTTGTGGTTTTACTGTATAAATTTATTTCTTCACATAATGTTTTTTTTTCTTAAAGTAGTAGTAGCTCTAGTGACAGAGTTGTAACTATGGGTGATCAAATCATTAAAAGGTGTGATCCCTTTTGATATCTTAGGTCTATTGTTCAAAGTGATGGTGATATAGATGTTTTTAGCAGAATTCAAGTTGGTTGGTTGAAGTGGAAGAATGCATCGGGCCTATTGTGTGATAGAAAAGTACCACTTAGACTGAAAGAAAAATTTTATTAGCTGACGGTGAGACTTGCAATGCTCTATGGCGCAGCATGTTGGCCTTTAAAAGAGAAGCATAGAACAAAGTTAAGTGCTGTCGAGATGAGAATGCTTAGGTGGATGAGTGGCTTGGCTCTTAGAGATAAAATGCGAAATGAATATAACCTTGATAGAGTTGGCGTAGCTCTAGTGGCGCATAAAATAGATAAGAGTCATTTTAGATGGTTTGGTTACATTAAACGTCAACCATCTGATGATCCGGTTAGGAGATTAGGAATTTTAGATTCGACTTATGTTAAGAAACGTAGAGGTAGACCTAGAAAGACTTGGGCATATTTTATAAAAAATGATCTTCTATTATTAGAATTAAATGAAAATATGAAATTCAATAGGACGCAATGGAGAAAAAGGATTCATGTAGCCGATTCCATTTAGTAGGGATAAAGATAAAAACTTGTTGTTGTTGTTGTATAGTATTTTTTTCTTAAAGTGGTGGAGGAACTCATAGATGTTATAATGCATTTTTTAAATTTATAGGTGCTTAAAGAGGATAAGAACTATGATGCCCTACTAGTTTTGCCTGGTATTAAAGAGGCGCTCCTTGGTAAACAGACAGAAGCATTGGAAATGATATACATATCCATGACAGATGCATTGTGAGTTTTTTTTTCATTATATTATTAACTTTTTGTTTTGTACTATTACTCATAAAAATAACGTGATAATTTTTCTGCAGGCTTTGAAGTGCATAGCTGAATTTTGTTAAATATTTGCACCTAGTCAGTATTCATGTGTTTTTCCTGCCAACTTTGGTAGTAAAACCATTCTGGCAGCCACTCACCAAATTCTTTCAATAAATTTATGAAATCCTATATATCATGTGCTCAACTTTTCTATCTTTTCAAAATGATTAACATCTTTCATATGACTAATTTGGATCAATGCAAACTCACCAACATAAAATTCCATTGGCCCGTGCTTTGTATCATGATAATTTTAATGAATATCTTATAAAACAGTCAATATTTCTCGAATTAGTTATATCTTATTAGTTCTATAATCTACCAAATTAACAATGAGTAGTTGTCTTTGTCCTATTTCTATCGAACATAACGGTGTCTTGCATTTTTTATATAAAGAGTTTTATATGTTTCCACATCAATGCTCACTCAAAAACTTCTATTATTAAAAAAATTTATCATTGGTGCATGGGAATCTTGCTTTACCAAAATCATAGACCCATAATTTGATTGCATATTTCAATGTTTGAATAATTCTTTTTGTTCGCCATCAATCTTAGGTTCAGATACCATGTTAAAAGCCAAGTTAGTACCCAAAGCTTTCTATGTCTATTTGTATTGTTCAGACGTAAATTTGTCTTATTTACATCAAATTTTGGACTTTGACACTATGCACAAGCATTCATTTTCATTTACATTTAACTTTGCTAACTTTTCAATAGAGTTAGCTTGTTTAAGATGGATAAATGTGTGAATTTAGTCAATGACTACCTAAATAAAATCATGATCCTAGCTTGATTTTGGTAACCTAAATACAAATTAATAACGATTTCGTCCTACTTCCATTCAAGTATTTCAAAGGTTTCAATAGTTCACTTGGTATTTGATGTTCCAATTTAAGCATTTGGATACTAGGACATTTAGCATCGGATTCTACTGCTCTTCTTTATGTTTCTGGCCACCGAAACAATCTTGTGTTTATTATAGAATTTCTTGTTAATTCTTCGATAAATAATAAATATCAAGAATAATGTGCTTATTATTGAATTTCTTTTCTTAAATTATCACCTAAAACACAAACTTTATCATTGTATTCTAACAACACATCAATCTCATAATCCTAGATATAACTTGATTTATTACTTTGAAATTTTTGGATATTAACATCCTGTGATTATGCATAGCATATTTTATCTTTCAAAATAGATTGAATTGTCATCCAATTTTTTAGGATGAAAATTCAGTTGTCGATTTGACTATTGATAATTCTAATTAATTCATCTTTTCAATTAATTGCTTATGTTAAGATATCAATAATAATGCTTGCATTTATGGATGATACCGAGCATCCAAATTGTAATATTGAACAAAGTCCAGCTATCGTTTTCTCAAGTTTATCTTTTTTTGAGTGAATATGTAATTCAATTTCTTGTCATTAGTGAAGACTTCTCATCTAACTTTTTATAGATATTGTCTTCATATTTTTGTTGTAAATAAAATTGCTACAAACTCCGTATCAGGAGTAGGATAATTTATTTCATGATTTATTTGATTGCATTGAAACATGTGTAAACATTGTACTACACTCATTAAGGCACAATTTAATGTTCTTAATGACACATTATTGTTTTTTTGAAACCCTTCTATACATGAGAGAATGATCAACACCGGTGCAATTATTAAACAAGTCTTCAATCTTTGAAATGCCTCTTCATAATTATCATTCCATTCAAATTTAACTTCTTTTTGAGTTAATCTTGGTAATAATATAGCAATATAAGAAAATATCTGAATACGTCTTTTGGGTTATCCTGCAATGTCTGAAAAATTGCTTACTTTCATAATAGTGATTTACCTTGGCCAAACTGGTATAGGTTGAATTATATTTTGATTAACAATTTGGCCTTTGTCATGATCACGTGTCCCATTAAGGCAGCACTATTTTTCTTTTCATATTTAAGAAATTTTACATAAAGCTCATTCTCTTATACTATATCCAAAACTACCTGTATATGATTGGTGTGCCTGGCTTCATCTCTTAAATAGAAAAGAATATTGTCGATAATACAATACAAAATATATTCATAAATGATTTTTTTTTATTAAATCTACAAAAACCAATGTGGGATTTGCCAATCCAAAAAATATTACCACAAGTTTATGGTGGCCGTATATTGTTCTAAATATTATCTTGGCTATGTCATTCTCTTCGGTGTGTTACTGTTGATACCCATATTGTAAATCAAATTTTGAGTAGATTGAAGCTCCATCTAGTTGATCAAATAATTCGTCAATCATTAGTAATGAACATTGATTTTTCTTTTAAGTTTTCTTTTTTTTAATTCACTATAATTGATACACAGTCTTAATTTTTCATCTTTCTACTTGGCAAAATGTGCTAGAGCTCATCATGCCAATGTACTAAATCTAATAAAACCTTTTTTACAACCATCTTTGCTGTCGACTCCTTAACTCCTTAATTGTCATTTGATGTGGTGCTCTAACCACAGGCTTTGAGCTTGCTAATAAATCAATTATGAAATCTATATCGCTAGCTAGGGTGACCCAGAAAAAATTCTCTAAAAGGATTTCTGGGTATTATATCTTTTAATTTTTCACCACTTTTGTTAAATCATGATGATCATTATTCAGTAAGTTAAAATGTTTCAAATATGATATTATCGTTTTTGATAACGCTAGATTTCCAATAATTCTGAATTTTCTTTCAAAAAAACTGAACTTAAATCAGTTTGTAATTGTACATGATTATGAAATGGTTAGATATTCAGTCTATTAGTTAGCTTTTAAGTTTGAATAACGACAAAATAGGTTTGTCTAAACTTTTCTTATAAATGGCTAAATTTAATAGACATTTATTGCTAAATTTTTACATGTTCCATTCAGCATTATAAAAAGTAAGATAGTAAGCTTGAATGAAGTGCTCAAAACAATGGATTTAACAAATTTCTCAGGAATTAATGGTTAATCCAATATGTAATAAACTTTAAGTAAATTCATTTTGAATAAAATTAATAATTGTGAAGACATTAATATATTTGTTGGATTCTTACTAAGCTAGTGCATGTATCCACGATTAAACCTTTTATTGTGATTGATTTTGTATTGGTGCTAAGATAGTTGATACTATCATCATTTTACCTAAGTTTTTTTTTTTTGTGCAGTTGTTTTGTAGGATGTCAATTCTTTTGAAGTTTTTTGAGGTGTAAGGCAGTACTTTATTATGTGTCTGTCTGTCGTTATTTTTTGAAATATGAAAAGGGATGATTTTTGTAAAATATGAAAATAGTTTTGATGTAAATATGATTTTTGAAAGTAACATTTTAATTTAAAAAAAGATGAGACCAAACGAGTCTAACATATTAAATAGTTTGGACGGTTGAGCGCGATACCACAAGTAAAAAAAGATGAAACCAAACGAATCAATGTGACAATTGTATACGCGGCTCCACCGCCACCTAGATACTCACTCACCCAAGCCTGAACTCAAATCTGACATTTATGTTATCTAAACCTTAATGTCAAACTTTAAAAAAAAACTCTTTCGTGAATGACAATTTTATGAGCTTTCAAATCCTTTATGAATCAGATTCATATCAACTTTATGATTTCCCGAAATGAAGTTGTAAGAGCCTTTCATATTTCACAAATAAAATAAATGAAAATAATACATGGACGACAAGCTTCTAAATTTCCAAATATCATGCCAATTTAAAAACCATTCAGTTCAAACCTTAATCAAAAGTTTCTTATGTCAAATAAGCATGAAATCATCCAGATGAAACCATATAAATGCTCACGGCTAGGGGCAACAAAGAGGGACAACCACCAGCTCAACTTATCACATAGAGAAATCATAAGATAAGGCTCACGACCAAGGCAGCAAAAAGAAAACCACCACCAACTTTTCTCATAGAGAAATCATGAGGTAAGGCTCAAGGGTAGGGGCAGCAAAAGAAGACCACCACATATTTAAGCCCACGGGTATAGGCCAGAAAAAGCATAACCAAGCCCTAATACAATCTCACGATTTGGGACAGGAAAGAGGACAAAAGCTCACGGGTAGGGGCAAGAAAAAACACAACTAAGCCCCAATGTAAGCTCACGGGTAGTCAATCATCAAATACAAGGAGTTAAAACCAATCCCCAAGCTAATAGATCATAACATGTATTCGAATAGGGGTGGCCAATGAGAAGGCCACCACAGATGTTGCTATTGTGCTCTTTTGATATACATAAGAGAGTGAATGGACAAGCTTTTATAAATTATCCGAACTGAAAGCATTTTCATCAAGCAAGACATGATTGAAATCATAAATTTTTTTTTTGGATGACGAACTTGGTTTTCAACAACAATCCTAGGAGGAATGTTATCCGGAGAATCTCCAAACAAACCGAGCCTAACAAATGTGGCAAACAGAATGACATGTTAGGCAAACCGAGCCCAACAAGAAGGGCAAACAACATAACAACTCAGGCAAACCGAGCTCGGCAAGAAGGATAAAACAGAGAGTCGCAAAAGGTAAACCGAGCCCAGCAGGAAAGAGCAACAGAAAAAACCATGACAGACAAACCGGGCCCAGCAGGAGGGGAAACAAAAATAGTCATAACAGGTACACCTGAGCCCAATCAAAGGGGTAAAACAAATCATCATAACAGGTAAACCCGAGCCCATTAGAGGGGCAAAACAAATAAAGTTCCAACAAAAAAAAACGAGTCCAACAAATGGAACAAAATAAAAAAAACGATTTCAGCTCAACTAAATCCAGCAAAAGAGAGCCAACAACAGATAAACTTTTGAGCCAAAATGAGTCCAATACATGGGGAAGAAAGAAAGCAGCACTTCCAACTAAAATTCAACTAAAACCGAGCCACCAAATGGGAAAAACAAAGCAAAATTTCCAGCTAACGTTTAATCCCAAAAGAAGCCAAAACCGAGTCAACCAAATGGGTCAAAATAGGGCAGAATTTCCAGCATTTATTTTAACAGGAGCAACAACAATAAAAAATTTCAGCATTACATTTCTAGCATATATTCCAGATAAACAACTATCATCACATGACAACAACTGAAATTTTCCAAAATTCTATATATCATGCATTTTGAGCAGAAAAAAAAGAAAGTATCCATATTATGCTCCATTTTACTGTTTCTAGAAACTATCAATGATTAGATCTCAAAACAAGCCTAAGCTTTACTTCCACATGCTTTAGAAGGGAAAATAAGTACTTTCAAGTGCAAATCAGAATGATGCAGATTAGAAGGGAGAAGAGAAATACCTCTTAATGAAGACTTAAAACAAACCTCTATAATAAATTTAAGAAAATGCTTCCTATAGAAATTTTTCTCCCAAAACCCTCGAGAAAACAACGACCAACGAACACCCCAGCACACAAGGACCTAGCCGAGAAGGAACTTCAGCAGAGCCTTCTTCTCCTAAAAGCCTCGAACAACAACTAGCGAGAACCTCAACCTTCCTTTCTCTCAGAAAATTTTCAACAACCCAGAAAAGTACCATAAGAAGCCTTTTATAGGCAGAAATGAGAGGGGGACAACCATATTTACCACAGCATTGTGGTCGAATCAAACGACGGGGAATGAATCGTAACAATAAAGAAGGAGAAGGTAAAGCCTTGAGAATGAGAAGGGTCGACCAATCCAGCTCTTGCGATTGGAGAGCCGAAAGGTCGAGTGGTCACGTGATGAAGGAGAAGATTCGAGAGAAGGGAGGCAGCCGCGTGGATCGTCCAAGGGAGCTAGGGCACGCAAAGAAAGCGAGCCAAACACCTGATCGAGCCGTAGGGGGTCAAATGAAGGTTAAGTGTGTGAGAATGGGGGTAAATAGAGTTTATGATTAAAATTAATATTATAAGTAATAATATAAATATAAAAATATTTAATATTTCAAAAATAAAAATTTGATTTGTACATTTTATTCGTGCGTCACAACATAACAAAATGGATGTTCTTTTTAGGTAATTCTGACGTTCCGGACGCGTTGGCGCGATCTGATTTGTCGTCAGATGTCATTTTGACAAATTCATCGTTTTGCGTGCAATTTGCTCGCGTGCAGAATTATGACAATATGAGTGTCTTTTCTCGTTAAATTTGATGTTCTGGATACGTTGACATAGTCCATTTCGTCATCGGAGGTCGTTCGGAGAAGTTCGCATTTTCGCCCATTCTTTAAGCTCAATTTTAGTCCGATCTTGTGCAACTTAGTGAATTTTGTGCATTTTGTGTGTGTGTGTGATGATAAAGTCCTGAAGAGGTTTTCCTAGGGCTTGAGATCCTATTGAAAACTTTTCTTTTAGTCTCCACATGATAGTCCTTAACCACTTGACCATACGACGATGGTTTTGAGTTCATCAATGCAAGACATCACTAAGGGGATGGATTCTAGTGCTAGTTTTCTAAGATAGTTAATAGGAACCCATAGAACTAGATCCTAGGATCCTAAGGAAAAGAGTAATGACCTCAAAATGAGGTCAATAGTGTCACAACTAGTAATACCAATAATAAGTGTTAGAACCTGACAAACTTTCACCCTTATTAGATCTTTCATATTTTTTGTAACTCTTAATACCAATATAACTTCTATTGTTATTGAATCTTGCCTTCTTTCAAGTAGAATTTATAGACAGTGATACATGTGCACCTTTAAACTTATAGTATCAATCTCCTTATGTTTGGTTTTATCATGTTGCATCGGGTTGTTGACAATTTTGATTGTTGAGTAGTCGCAACACAACTTCATTTGAGCTCCTTGGTCCACCTTGAGGTCTACCAACAAGGTTCTCAACCACATCGTCTTGGCAACTCTTAAGGCAATGGCACTATACTCTGTCTTTGTTGACCTCCCTACAACCGATTGTTTCTTGCTTTTCCAAGATACCTACTTGCTCCTTACGGATATGCAGTATCCTGATGTGAACCTCCTGTCGTCAACTCAATTCACCCAGTCAGAATCACGATAGCTATCAATGCCTACATGCCCATTCTTCTTGAAAATCAACTCATTCTCTGGTGCACTCTTTACGTAACTCAGAATTCGATACACCCACATCCGTATGACCCTTTATTGGTTCATGCATGTAGCAGCCCACCACACTCACTACAAATGAAATGTCAGGACGAGTTTGACTCGGATATATTAGATGACCTACAAATCTCTGATACCTCTTGCATTCAATTGGCTTTTCTGCCTCTGCACTCAACTGGACATTCTGATCTATTCGAGAGACTGCAGACTTGCATTCTAGCATACGTGCTTTCGTGAGGAGATTTAGTGCATACTTCCTCTGAGATAAGACTTTCCCCTTTAATCCACTGACCACCTCAATCTCAAGAAAGTATGAGATGTTCCAGGTCCTTCACCTCAAATTCTTTGACCAATCTTACTTTAACTGACAATCTCTACCTAATCATCACCCATAACTATCATGTCATCAACAAACACGTCAAACATAGCGATGTGACCATGTTGTCGAAAGAACATTGTATGATCGATATTGATCTGCTGATATTCCATACCCACTATAACATTTTTAAACTTGTCAAACCATACTTGAGAAGATTGTTTCAAACCATAAAGTGACTTCCTGAGCCGACACACATTGCCCACTGTCTGACCTATATTGAATCCTGGTTGTATCTCCATATACACCTCCTCCAGTAACTAACCATGAAAAAATGCATTCTTCACATCGAGTTGGAGTAACCTCTACCCACCATTTACTATCAAAGAAACCAGTGTTCTCACTGTGCTCATCTTCACTAATGGTGAAAAAGTTTTTTAATAGTCAATACTATACGTTTGACTGGACATTCTCGTCACCAATCGTGCTTTGTAATGCTCCATCTTTCTCTCTAGATTTTGTTTCGCCGTGAAGATCTACTTGCACCCAACCATTTTTTTATGTTGACAGTGACACTATCTCTCATATTATGTTTTTATCGAGAGCCCCAAGCACTTCATGCATAGCTACTTTCTACTTGGGATCCTTCTTAGCTACCTGCCAACACTTGGGTATAAAGACAAATTCAAAAATGTAATGAATGCTCAATGTATATGTGATATGTTAGACTATGAGACAGACTGAGCTATGTCATGTTCCCACCAAAAACAATCGGGGGGATGTCCCGCATTATTGCAAGAGGTTTTTCTTAAAGTTATTTGGTCGGAAGTAGACGGAAGAAGAATCATATCACATGTGGATTCTGAGTTTGAGGTGGATGGAGCAAGTGTCTCAAGAGTAGGGGCAGACCAGGATAAGGACTAATTAACACGAGTGGCACTACAAGCACAATTCTCTCATTTTGCTTCCTCGTTGTATTCCTCAGCTTCCCTACAGCCTGAATTTCACCATCTCTGGTTCAATCTTCTCATTTTCCAACTCAACTGATTCATCCAACATCAAGACATCGTTCCCACATGCACCAATTTATCACCATTACCCCCCACTTCTAAGGTGTAGTACTATTGAAGTTATTTAAATGACACATCCATACTTACAAACAATTTCTTCTTTATTGGGCTCCAACAAATATACTTCTTATAGCTAGCAGAATAACCCTCGAAAACATATTTCACTGATCTGGGATTCAGTTTCCCTACTGATGGTCTGTTGTTCTTCACAAAATTTACATAACCAGTACCTTCAATGGGAGGATCCCGCTATTATTTCCTTTAGCAACTGATAATGAGACTTCCAATTTAACACTTTCGAGATTATTCTGTTGATCAATTAAGCAATTATCAAAATGTTTGCCCCCACAAGTGCTTTGAGACATTTATCGCAATCATCATGTTTTGGGTTACCTCTAGAAGGTGTCTATTCTTTTTCGTTGCTACTTTGTTTTGTTTCGGCGTGTACGAACATGTGATTTGATACTATATCCCGTATTTTCTAAACTCCTTATTGGTATAGTTTGTCATATTATCAGATTTCAATAGCTTTACTATTACACATATGAAGTCTGTAATGCCTTGTGAAAATTTTTAAAGTGAACAAATACATCACTCTTATTTTTTATTAGATACAACTAAGTGACACGAGGAAAACTATCGATAAAATTCACAAATTATCGATAATCATTCATCGAATACGTAGAACAAGGTCCCCAAGCATCATAATGTATCAAATCAAAAACACAAGAACTCTTCCCCGAAATGATATAAGTGCTCCTATTAAAGTTATCAAATTCACAAGCTTCAGATACAAGTTTTTGTTTATTTGTATTTTCATACAAAGACCAATACAGACAACTTAGTAAACTAAAAAAGTGCATCCCATGTGTTTTTGATGTAGCAACACCATATCCTCCAGACTCCTCGCATAAACTGGAGCAAGAACATCTCATGTGTTTTTGATGTAGCAGCAACACATCAGCCACACTCCTCCCAGATTCTCCTACTCCAACAATCTCTACCTTGGATGTCAAGGCTGACTTTATCTTCTCTCTATTCAAGTACCAAAATCTACTATGTCACGTTTTAATCTAAAGTGTCTGACTCGTCCATTTCTTTTGAAAGATCACATTAGCAATATTAAATGAAACAACACATTTTAGTTGGAGAATAATGACATTAATAAATAAAAGTTTCACTGGAAATGAATGAGCATGCAAAATATTGGACAAAGTTATAGAATCGATCACCTTACTATGACAACTACAAGTTGTGTTGTATCATCAACAGTTTGGATGCTCTCTGGAATTATTAGGTGAGTATATGAGGATAAATCTCTCGTAATACCTGTCACGTGTCTAGATGCATCGGAATCTACCATCCCTTTTGGTGATCTTCTAGTGAAAATGGTGACAAGAGCATATGTATCACGAGTATCTTTGTCAGAGTGAGCATAAGTAACAATGTTACCATTTGATGACGGTGGGGTCGGTCATCCTTAACCATATCACCTGTTGATTTTTTATTCCTTTCCAACATCTTCAAAAAACTCATGATCCTCATCGGTAAATACCAAGCGCGTCTCCCTCATTGTCTCCTAACATCAGGTTTGCCCGGGAGCCCCCTTTTCCATCTCTTTGACTACCACGACCTCCAAATTGTCCATTTTCACTTGTCTCTCTCTCTCCTTATGTGGCCTAGGACCGACCTTGCTCAAATTATCTACTTGACCACAGTTGTAGCACTTGTGAGTCTCCCCTCTAGACACCTGTCATACCAGAGCTCGAGGCAACCAAGGTTGATCGCATGCCTGGAAGTTCACTCGGCTCAGAGTGTAGCCTCATGCAACTCTCCTCTTGTATCATCGCAACAATTGCCTCATCTATTGAAGGTATCGTCACCCGGGCTATGAAGACTAATCTTCTATGTTCATATGAGCTCGAAACGGCATAATTCTCATCTGTGTAAAAATATCCCTCTTCTTGTACCCTAGATCAGCACAACCCGACATCAGTGAGAAGTGATCAAGAATTGCCCACAATCGCTCAAGATCTATGTAGTACTCCTAAATCAATCTATCACCTTATATCACAACCTCTATCTCATGTTGAATCTGAAACGCTCTCATGTTGTTCTTAGTTCCAGCATCGATCTTCTCCAGCTTCTCCCAAATATCGCTCACATTTCGAATGCCATCTGGTAATAAAGCAATCGATAGTTCTATCTAGCTGTTTAGCCAGGTGTAAAGTAAGGCATGTGTCGTCCTCCACTCAACCCCCATCAGTATTGTCACTCTTTGACTCGACTCCTGTCAGACACCCCTCTAGTCTCTTCCTTACTAGAACAACGTCAGTGCGATGTGACCAACTTAAATACGTGGCTGATTCATCAACTTTTATATCCGAGTGAGAGAGATCTATCTTCAACTGCGTCGAAACACGTGTTGAGGTAGTAGCTCCTATCGAGACACTAGCTTCTTGTATGAGCCCGACCAAGACCTTCATAATTTTAGGATCTATATGTCCTAGAAGCTCCAATATTTTACCTTCTGCATTATCTCCATCTCTAGACATCCTCAATCACAAGTACCCAAGTCTAGACCACACACAAATTTGATCCTTTGGTTCCGTACGCTGCGATCACATTGTGGCTTCCCTGTCATGTCTACGATCAATTTGTGTGATTAGCTCTAATCGCGACTATATCGTGAGGGTTCACTTCGATTCCGTCATTGTCTTCCCAGTTAACTCTAATCATTAGATTTCATTAGATCCACAAGCAATTTCCATCATTCCGCCTTGAGGGCAATGTACTTCTTTTGGAAGGGAGTATTGTTATGCTTGGGAGTGGACTGGTCCCTTCTGGACAGGTCGAGATCCACCCAATCGGCCGCCGCCATGGCAGGCCGGTCTCTCTTGCGTGAAGGAGAGGGGCCGCTATTTGCATGACACGAAAAGGAAAGTAGAAAGTGGGTCCACGAGGGCCTTAATCACATACTCGAGGAGAAATTAAAGGAGTTTGGAGAGAAAGTTGAGAAGGAAAATTTGAAATTATGTGGGAGGATTCTATTAAAAAGAGGACCTAGGGTTTGTTCTTCTTTTATGCATGTTTTGTGGGCTGCTGTGTTTTTCTTCTTGTGGTGTTCCTAGAGACATCTAAGGCTGTGGGAGAACCGATCTACCTCTCGATGTATCTAGGACTTCTACCAAAAGTATTTCACCATTGTATTTTGCTCGTTTTCATTTGTGTTTTGTAAGAGCAGCCCTTATTTTAATTATTTCTATTTGCCTATTGTTGTTTCGTCGTTGTTGCTTGCTATTTTTGTTTTTGGAGCGTATTAGTTCCTTTTATGTTTGAGGTGATAACCTGAAATTATGGGTGCGTTCTGGAAATGATCAATTGAATTTTAACGTGAATGGAAGTAGCTAAAAAAAATAATATCATTTGTTTCCCGGAAAATTGAAGTTTAATTGGACACTGTATTGTCTTGAATGTTTCCCATGATGCTGCATCTGTATATATTAAGCTGCTCATTATATTCTTATACTTGCTTGAAGCTATCGCTCTGACTCTAAGAACCGCTATTTTTGGTATTCTTGCAGGAGGGAGTTTCATAGGATTGTTTTATCCTTAGAGAAAATTGCAAGAGATGCTGACCAACTACTGAAAGGATCGACTCCATACCAGATGCAACTACGTGTTGGCATGCATCCAACTCTTCAACAATGCCTAGATGGCCTTAATACTCTTCATAAGATGCATAAATCAGAGTAATGATGAGTTTATCCCTCTATTCAAAGATTGAAACTTCCAAAATTTGATGTTTTCATATTCTCTGGATTNGATGTTTTCTTATTCTTTCGATTTTTTATTTTTTTCAAACTCAAAGTATTTCTCCTTATTTTTCGTTCTATTTTTTTTCATGTTCTCCAATATCAAATTGTTTCAGACCATTCCTTATGATTGATCACATGGAATCTCATTTTTTTTTAAATTTTTGGTCTTACTTTCAACTGATCAATCTGAGCTATATTTTAATTGAATCGGTGAAATTGTTCTGAAACAATAACCAATGTTGTGATACTACTGGAAAAAAAATGAAAATTAACATACCTATTTGATAGAAGTTACTGATTTCATGCATTGAATTACTTTTCAAGATACCAATGACATGCTATTGAGCAGAAGGTAATTGAAAGTTGAAACCACATTTTCCTTTGCTTTATCTTTCATTTTTTTTTTTCAGGTTTTGGGTTCATATTGCATTCCATCAATTTTCTAGATATTTCTTCTAGTTTGTTGTTTGCAACAGCGTATTAAAATTGTAGAATCCTTTTGCATTATGTTACTGCATAAATAATTATTACTGTAATTGTTACTTTCAAAAGATTTTACACTTTTGTTTTTTATTTGGCCACTTAGCATTAATGAGCAATTTTTCTGATATTTTTCAGATACCTCCTTAAATCTTCAATTCTTTCATCATTGATGTTGAATTACTTAAAATGCAGGTCAGTCGGAAACGCTCTTCTAATATTTCATCTATCTTTTTTTTTTTTCATTACGATGTTATTGAAAATATCTAGGCTTGGCATTTAAGTATGAAGGCCATTGAAGATTGATTTACTTCATTTTGTAAATGGAAAAACATGTATATTTTGTATTAGAAAGAGAGATAATAGGAATATTTAATCTTTATTGATTTACTATGAATTCTAAGCATATATGTGCTTATATATAGGAGAAAGAAGGGAGCAAGAAAATAATTCAAATGTTCTTAATGTTGAGGAAATATTGTGAAAATAAATGCATGAGATCCTTTTTATATATGATTTTGCGTGTGTGTGTGTACATATGTATCATATTACTCTTCCCCAAAAATTCAAAGCTCATTAATAGAGATCAATGCGAGATAACATCAGATGAGGTGAGAGGCTAACTAACGGAAACCATAGCAATATATGCTCAAATCAGTAACAATTTGGATTGAACAGAGATATTGTTGTTGTTGATGTGAGGGTAAAGCCATACAAAATCTTGTGGCTGATGAAAATTTGCAATTTTTATCCGGGATCAGTGTCGGTATATGTAGATTTGCAATATCGAATGTGATATGGCAACCAGAAGGTGTCCATGAAGACTGATGTTCTATGAATGCCATATGTATCTTTGAATTCCATTAGAGATCTCTTAGAGGGTTAATGTAGATTTGTGGAGATTTGTGTCGGGTTGAGATCCTCCATTGTTGGAGGAGATATGTGAATGCTAAGGGATATTGATGAAGGCTAGTAGAGATCTAGCGGAGGCTAAAGGATATCTACGAATGCTAGTGGAAGCTTTAAATGGAGGATAAATAGTTCCTTAATTAGGAGATGAAAATTCTAACATGTCATTGAATAGAGGATGAACATTCCTCAAATAATGGATGAACAAAGAAACAAGTAAAAGTGAGGCAAAATTGATAATTAAATAAATAAGAAGAAAATGATATTATTTTTTGCAAAAAATACAAGTTCGATAAATGATTAAAAATGTTAACAATGGAAGGCTATAAGTGCCGCAAGTGTTTTTAGAGTTTCAGACGGAGTGCATGGTTAGAGATATTGAGTCGTCGATGAGGTTGAAAACAATGGGTATCGATGCAATGGTCACAGCTAGAATAAGTAGATATGAGGGTGTGCCAAAAGATAAGTGTCGCAAGTGTTTTTAGAGCTTTAGACGGAGTGCATGGTTAGAGATATTGAGTCGTCGATAAGGTTGAAAACAATGGGTATCGATGAAGTGGTCACAGCTAGAATAAGTACATATGAGGGTGTGCCCAAAGATTACTCCCTATGACTTAAGATCTATGCATCGTGTGCCAAGATTTGAGAACTGGAAGAGTTTGTATGACTTGGGAACTCTTTTGAAGAAAGAGTTGGAGCCACTATCTGGAAGAGGTGAGTGGTGGAGAATTTCCCGAGTATAAATTAAGCCAAAAGATCAGGCAAGGAGATTTAATGCTACTTTTTTTTTTCAATGCTTATTTCATGATACTAGTTCAAGACAAGATCCCAAGTTGGGAAAGTTAGTGTGGGTCCACTACAAGGTAACATTGTCGGCGATGTTTGACAGTCTGTGCTGTCGAATGTGAGATAGGGTGCTCCATTAGTAAGGAAGTGCTAAGTGGGAGTGGAGTTAATAGTAAGGTGTAGTAGTAGGTATCTGCGAAGAAGGCCATGCAGCAAGATCTCGTAGAATAGAAGATGGTTTGGATGTGGAGTCCCCTTGAGGAGACCATGTCTATTGCGAATGATCAACATGCATTGTGAGTGTCGAGATTGGCTGGAACTCATGACATGAGCCACATCTAGGCCAAGGCAGATTTAATGTTCCATTTTTTTATGCCTATCTCATAATACTAGTTCAAGAGAAGATCCCAAGTTGGGAAAGTTAGTTTAGTTCTACTACAAGGTAACATTGTCGATGATGTTTGAGGCCTTTGTGGTCGAATGTGAGATTGGGTGCTCCATTGGCAAGTAAGTGCTAGGTGGGAGTAGATTTAATAGTAAGGCGTGGTAGTAAGGATCTCTGATGAAGGCCATGCAACAAGCTCTCATAGAGTAGAAGATGGTTTGGCAGTGAAATCCCCTTGAGGAGACCATGTCTATTGCGAATGATCAACATGCATTTTGATTGGTGAGATTGGTTGCATCTAGGCCAAGGCAGATGTAATAATAATGTTCATGTAGTTGCCATTGATGGTTGGGATATATAAAATGCCACAAAAACTGAAGTATTCATGGACGCCAATGCAGTTCTAATTTGTGTTCAGACAACTTGTGATCAAGATACAATCCATGATTGTAAGATTAGTTCCATTTAATGCTTCATATGCATCACTAGCCTCATCACAGAGGTCCTTAGGCTTCTCTGAATTCCCATCATTAGTACAAAGACTCCATTCGGGGCATGTACTTGCATATTGACCAAATTTGCTACATTTGAAGCAATTGATACTAAAGACTTCGTCCCAATAGTTCTAGCTAGCCCCTTTACTTTAGGGTCTTGTGATCCATTAGGAGTTGTAGATATAAATGAAGCGTGCTTGGGATGAATTCTGACCTAAAAGAGGTGTTGAACTTCTTGTGGTTTAGTGTCTACGTATATTGTTTAATTTGGACAAGGTGAGAAGCATCCTCAATGGAATAGATTTATGGAGTCTGCAATTTTTACCTGATATTGACTTGTGAGTCATATTAAGGTTTTGCGATCATGGTTGTAGAGCCTTTGATAATGCTATAATAAACAATAAGTTCATCCAAATGAGTCATACGGTTTTTCATCAACATTGATCCTTGCTTAAAAGTGATTAATTCATTGGGGTGGTAAGCTGATGATAAGAAATCAGGCAGCACAAGATGGTGCAAAAAATACAACTTACAACAAAAAGTTCCCAAGAAAGCTTCAACTAAGGACAACTTTTGATAATGATTGATACTATGTTAATGAGCGTACGACATCTAACCTTGCAAAATTTAAAAAGATAATAATTAATTAATATTAGATTAACATTGGTGGAAGGTAATGGTCATGGTGTTACATTGATCCGTGAACATTCTTTTGTCATGATGATTTCATTTCTCTTATGAAGTTCTTCTTAAGGTCTCATACTTTGACAACTTAAGTAATTTTTGGTGCAAAGTACACAAAATATTCACACTCAAAGTGAAAGGTAGTTAATAATTTTTTTCAAAGATAGATATATAAATGATATAAGAGTGTACCGTGCATGCAGTGATGATAATGCAAGCCTAAGAGTAAAAAAGGTGCGGCCATCTTAGTGGATGTATTGGGAGATGTAAAATTTTATAACTTGATGGAGTTTGAAGAGATGCTTTATGATTTCTAAGAGTTATTTTGAGGTTCCATGGTTAAATGGCCTTCTGAATAAGTGAATTCAAGAAGATTTTCAACAGACTAACTAGGGTTTAGAGACAAGGAATGTTCATGCGATGTGTGTATGTGTGTGTGTGTGTGTGTGTGAGAGAGAGAGAGAGAGAGAGGTTGGTGGATGATGAGGATCTGATGTCAAAACTTGATGTGGAGGTCAAATAGTGAGGTGGGGGTAGGGATGAGAGATAAGAAATGTTCATGCCATGCGTGTGTCAGAAAGAAGATGGTGGATGGTGACGGTTTAAGGTCAAAAGTTGACGCGGATGTTAAGGGTGCGTTTGGGGCAGCTTATCCTCTGTGGTGACGTTTTGAAAACGCCACCGTCTTGTTTGTTTTGAGCGTTTGAACAGCTTATTTCGAAACGTCATTTTCTGATCCTTAATAGGCGCAGACGCGGGATCGACCACGCGTCCCGCGTCTTCAATTTGATTTCGGGGAAATTTTACTCCCGTGCCCTTCTCCTCCCGTCTCCTCCCTCACCGATCTCCCGATCCCACCTTGCCGATCTTAGTGAAGCTGAAGTGGAGATGAAGAAGAGAGGTTCGTCAGCGAAAACGCTCTCCAAGGCGAAATCCCTTCTTTCTCCTCTCCCCTCCCCGTCGCCGGAGACCAGATCCGGCGAGTCTTACGGATTCAACTCCTTTGTTTTTGCTTCTTCCAGCAAGAAGAAAGGTCTGTCTCCGACTTTCGTCCTCCGATCTCCGGGCACTCTCGCGAAGCCGCTGTCGACAACTTCAGATCTAAAGGATCTGGCTTGTTCAGGCATCGAATCGTTGAAGCAGCGAGCTGAAGCGCACGAGATTAACATTCTCGAAGAGATCGATGCCTCCTATAGTAGGATCTCCAAGAGGTTCAAGGTAATCTCTATGAGTTATCTAAAATGGATCGTTGTCCTGTGATTTGAGAATGTGCTACTGAATTTTTATGGGATTAATGTTTTTGAATTGATTTCATTTTCTCAAGTGCTTCAGATTGTCTGATGTGTCACCGAAGTCATCTTAATGCTTTAGTGCTGATTTCTTTTGATTGCTGATTGTATTGTGATATCGATGAGCCTATGTGCTGCTTGGAATTGATTTCCTAAAAATTTTGACGTGATTTATTTTTAGCTTTGAATTTTGAGCGAGTAAAAAGTTCGAGCGGAAACATCAGGAAAATGGTGTAAGAGAATTTAGGCGAAGTTCGTGCACTCAGCAACAGAGCTGAATGTTTGATTCGCTACAAGCGAGATGATGAGGAAAGGATTTTTGGCGGATCAAATACGTTAGTTACCGAGTAATGAGTATGTATATATATTTTTTTTATTGAGGAGACGATTGACATGAGTTCATTAGGGAGTTCAATCTATATTTTTTAAACTGTAGATCTATTGATGCATCTGTCATTTCTATTTGTACTGTCTACTAGGTTCCATTATCTCCTGATCATACTGACAAGTGTTAGTTATTTACAGTTCTTAGAATTTCTAATTTGAATCTACTGAGATAATGTTATTGCTTTTTTATGTAATTATACGATGGTAGAACCCTTAGAAATTAAGTAGAATTCGTACTATTATGCTTTGGGCATGTACATGAGGATTGACGCTCAGATGCTCAGGTTTCAGCTGAAACCAAACAACTAAACGGCTTATCCAAAACAGAGGCAGAATGATCATTTATCCAGAATCATCTGTTTTCCAAACGCAGAAACCAAACAACCAGACAACTTATTTGGATCAGTTGCTTATCAGCAGATTATCATGATAAACAGCTAAGCTACAGCTGCCCCAAACAGACCCTAAATGGTAGTCCATGATCATAAATGGCTGAAAGGAATTCTAACCAGATTTGGCTTGCGTTCCACATTCCTACTACTTAACGCAAGACCCAAATGACTCAAGACACTAGTACATACTTTGATAATAACCAAACAATTTTGTATGACTTGATAGGACTCAATGATCGGTAACACACAAAAGTCAAATAAGAATTCATAAGAAAAAGAAAAAAAATATATCGCATGATCTTTTAGTTATATGCAAGAATTAGACTAAATGACTCAATTTTTGGTGATGAGTAGGAAGTTGCCCCATACCAATATATGGATAGAGCTATAAAAATGGAAAAAATGCTCCGTGAAGGAAGGGATGACTTTTCGATGAGTTCCATACTTGTAATCAATGAAAGTGCTTGCCCATTTTTCAATTGATTTCTCAATCTATATGTAATACTCTCGCTCCATTACTAATAATAATGGGAAAAAAAATCCCATGCTCTTCAAATTGTATATTAATATGGTTTAAGAACATTTGATGAGATACATTGAATAGCTTAAACCACTAGCTAAAAAGCTGATCTGCCATCTTTTTAAGGCACAACAGTGGTGCATGGCATTGGTTTTACTACTATTTGCTCTTTTGATTATAGCAGTTGCACTTGTTGTTTGATCAATTAACAAATGCAAAACTGTTTATTCAGCGGCGATGATATAGCTGCATTTACACAACTGTTGGTCGACCAACCAAACATCTCGAAAGATGAAGGTCTGAAATTTTTTTTTTTTTTTTGTTTTGTTCAGGATTCAAAAGTGGTCATCTCCCTAATCTTTTTAACTGATATTTATCATTTGTGTTGCAGTTCGAACCATTTTTGAGCTGGTGATGGTCTCATAAGTAAGTGATAACCTGCTTATGTAAATATAATTTTGTTATCTTAGATTGTATGGTTGTGGACTTGAGTGAAAAAGTGACCAAATTCACAAAAGGGATCTGTTTTTCTTCATAGTTTTTGAGGAGAATTAACGGGGATGTTGTTTTGCTAGGGGAAGGGGATTGATGGGAAGATTGTGTTGTCAAGGTTATGAGAAAATAAAGGCTTGATTCCATTCTTAATGTTGGTTTCCATTATTGGCTTTTATGATTGATGTTTTGGTAATTGATGGTATATAGATGGGTGCTTTATTAACAAAAATATTAGCTGCTGGACTGCATGTTTTTATTTTTAAAGAAACTACATCCTTAAGTTCTTTGGAAAGTGTGCAATTTTTTATTTTTTTTCAATCACCTTTTAATTTTTTTTTTAGTTAATTTCTTTTTAAGAACTATAATATATTAAAATTTATAGTTATTTTACATGTCATAATAGTTATTAATATTTTTAAAAATAATGAATTGAAAAAATAAATTTTAAGGAAAAATACATCCCATTTGACACATCTCAAAGACTTGTCCTTGGAAGAAACAAGTATCTCTTTTGAGGATGGATAAAACTTGTATGTTAATAAAATGATATAAAAAGAAGAATCAAATGAATAACATGCTATTTAAACAAAGTTTTTTGTAATCATTATGGTTGATGAATCAAACAATGATTATTTTTATTTTCCATCTCATTTTTAATTTTTTTGGTAAATAANCATCTCTTTTGAGGATGGATAAAAACTTGTATGTTAATAAAATGATATAAAAAGAAGAATCAAATGAATAACATGTTATTTAAACAAAGCCTTTTGTATTCATTATGGTTGATGAATCAAACAATGATTATTTTTATTTTCCATCTCATTTTTAATTTTTTTGGTAAATAAATTAATTCTGCACCATTCTTTATATATATATATATATATTTGTTATATTTCATGGTATGGAGTTGCCTTTCCAAAACATTGAATTTCGTATTAAATAAAAATTAATAATTTATTAACATAACAAAAAAAAAAAAGTGCCAAACTACAGAATCAGAGCTAAAAAACTGCATCTCATATTAAACTAAAAAAGTAGCAGAAATCAATCGTTACAACTATCAACTAACATTACGAAATCAAGCAGACTATCCAGAGACCATCTTCTAAATCAAAATCATAGAACAAGCAGCCACACAGCAGAACAATAAAGCCGTGTCTTCCATGTTTCCTGCTCGAAGAATCCAACACTTTCTTTCAAATCCTCAATCTGNATTAACATAACAAAAAATAAATAAATAAAAAGTGCCAAACTACAGAATCAGCGCTAAAAAACAGTATCTCATATTAAACTAAAAAAGTAGCAGAAATCACTCGTTACAAATATCAATAACATTACCAAATCAAGCAGACTATTCAGAGACCATCTTCTTAATCAAAATCCTAAACCTATTTCTTAAACCTCAATTCTCACAGCATAAAATCATAGGACCAGCAGCCGCACAGAAGAACAATAAAGCCGTGTCTTCCATGTTTCCTGCTCGAAGAATCCAACACTTCCTTTCAAATCCTCAATCTGCTGCTGCTTCTCATCCGTCTCTCACTACAAAAAGAAGAGTCGAGCATATCTTCTTGCCCAACTTCTCCCGAGCATTTCGTCAGCTTAAAATACATACGCTCGATTCTTATGCATTTCCATCTAAAAAGATTTACATACATACTGCTCGATTCTTATGTATTTACATAATCAAGCACCTAAAATTTCCTCTTTTTAAATTACCATCACTCAAATGTCGTATCACAACAAAAAGACTACTTTTTTGACTATAAAAAAAGTACACTTTTGTCAGCATAGAAAAAGTGGCAAATATATGTAAAATTAAAGTTAATTTTTTTCATTAATTTAAATAAAAATAATATTCTGGTATAATAGTATGAATTAGATATTTTAAACTGTTATTGAATATTAAAAAGCTTAAAAAAGAAGTAAAATACGAAGAAAAGAAAAACAGTACTTTTAAATTCTTCCGGCTCACTTTAATCCTTCAATCAACACCTTATCATTAAAATACTGTGTAGATTTTGAGTGATTCATTAGTGTTGGGCATTAATAATAAGATAAAAAATTGCATAAATTAAAGACTACAATTATTATGTGTTTGTAAATCATGTCCTTAATTAGGGGTTCATCTCTTTAATTTTCATATTATTTATGACATTTTGTACATAAATCAAAGCCAGCCATCAATCTTTCCTACAACAGCTTCTAACACCACAGCACCTCCTTCCTACTACACAAAAATGTAAAATTTGATCCTCATTCTGATGTTTGTAAGCCTCAAGGCTGGATCTCGATCTCGCCGAAGACCAGGATGAATACAAACTCTCAATTGCTTCGCTTGACAATTTGTTCTCGCTCAGATCAAGAAATTGAAGATGCCTGGTTGCATCGATCCCAACCGATAGCTCACTAATCAGCCGAGAGCATATCGAAGGACTCCTATCACTTGCACCATCCTTTGAATCCTTGTCGTCTTCGCTATCGGCAACTTCGAGCTCCCTGCATGTTTCATTAGTACTGCACACTGTTGCAGATTTATTGGACTTGGGATGGTGCTCCAAAGCTCTCTCATTAGCAATATTGGCGTTTCGAGCAAGATGGAGCTCTTCCAAAGATTCATTTCCTGCAAATTACAATGAAGGGTTAGAAGAAGATGGTTGAATTTAGTATAAACTGCATTTTCTTTGTTTGAAGAAAAAAGATGTCAACAAGAAACAAGAAAACACATTAAGTGTAAATAACTTAATTGTTCAGATATTTCTAAGATTTTTAAGAAAAAAACCACAAATTTTGTTATAACTTCTTAGACTTATGTGATCGATTATGAATGACAGAAAAATTTTAATGTATTCCTGTTTCAACTAATTTTGAAGTGAAGAACACAAAGGCCAAAGTAGATTTCAGGAAATTTTAAGAAAATCCAAATTTTCATTCAAACCTCTTCAAATGAGAAAAGCATAATTGAAAACTAATATTCCCCTCTACAAATCTCTATTCTTTCAAGATAAACTATAAATATCTCCTATTTGTACAATGGCATGGCTGAATCAGGACTTTAAGAGCATAAGGTTCAATCTGATCCTACCAAGCCCCGAGCTGGCTAATTTTGACTAGAGCCCCAAAAAATTGATATTTTGGACTTTCAATCTCACCTAAGTTGTTATTATATACAACCCTATACACTACCTACATTATACATACTTGCATAAAACAAAGACATGTGCATACATATAATAAAAACATTTTATTATCCTGATACGAGATCAATGGCCTAATTTTGTATTATTCGTGCATTTTCTTGGATNTTTTGCTATCTTAGATTGTATGGGTGTGGACTTGAGTGAAAAAGTGACCAAATTTGCAAAAGGGGTCTGTGTTTCTTCATAGTTTTTGAGGAGAATTAATGGGGATGCTGTTTTGCTAAGGGAAGGGGATTGATGGGAAGATTGTCTTGTCAAGGTTATGAGAAAATAAAGGCTTGATTCCATTCTTAATGTTGGTTTCCATTTTTGGCTTTTATGATTGATGTTTTGGTAATTGATGGTATATAGATTGGTGCTTTATTAACAAAAATATTAGCTGTTGGACTGCATGTTTTTTTTTTTAAAGAAACTGCATCCTTAAGTTCTTTGGAAAGTGTGCAATTTTTTATTTTTTTTCAATCACCTTTAAAAATTTTTTTTTTAGTTAATTTCTTTTTAAGAACTTTAATATATTAAAATTTATAGTTATTAATATTTTTAAAAATAATGAATTGAAAAAATAAATTTAAAGGAAAAATACAACCCCTTTGGCACGTGAAATTATTGCATACGGACACTGCATGCATCTCTGCATGCGATGTCCGATTTTGACCGTGATTTACGGTCAGGATTATTTTAATTTTTTTTTAATTTAGGTGGGGCCCACCGTAATACATCCTGATTTACGGTCAGAATCGGACAACACACAAGATGCGTGCGGTGTCCGATCCGTATGGAATAATTTTATTTTTGGCACATCTCATAGACTTGTCCTTGGAAGAAACAAGCATCTCTTATGAGGATGGATAAAACTTGTATGTTAATAAAATGATATAAAAAGAAGGATCAAATGAATAACATGTTATTTAAACAAAGTCTTTTGTATTCATTATGGTTGATGAATCAAACAATGATTTTTTTTTTTTTTCCATCCATTTTACATTTTTTGGTAAATAAATTAATTTTGCACCATTCTTTAATCTGTAAGCTACAATTTAGTTTCCTATTTTTATTCTCTAATAAATATTAGGTAGACATTGTATTATTGCTTCAATTTACTATCTCAAGAAACTTACCGGAATGAAATTATACATACATATATGTATATACATACATATATGTATACACATACATATATGTATATACATACATATATGTATATACATACATATATATATATATATATATATATATATATATAGTTATTTATTTGTTATATTTCATAGTATGGAGTTGCATTNATATCTAACACCTAATGTTTCATATTTACATGCATAACACCCAAATCTTTGACATCACATCAAAAATTCTGCTATCACTAATTTTTTAAAAGTAAAATAAACATATTCATGCATAGTTTTTTAATACCAATGTGTTAGAATTGCAAATATCAAACCTTAGGTCTTAGATAAGTAAATGCATAAGAATTGTGTGGTATTTATCAAAATTTCCCTAAAATTAAACATAATAAAAAAAACAAAATCGGCTTTTGAAAAGAAAGAGAAGAAACCTCATCACCAATGGAGTTTCCTCCAAGGTTCAGCTCTACAATACCATCAATCCGAACAATATTTGCACAAATGTTGCCAATAACATCAGAGGTGATACCACAGGTAGCCAGATCCAACTTCTCCAACTCTTTTGCTCCACAACTTAATACTTCAGTTAACCTCACTGCCCCATCCTACATTACAGAAAATAGATACTTGTGTATTTTTAAGGCAGAAATTTTTTAATATTAAGGGCGTTGACAAATTCATTTCACTCACAGCTCCTATACAGGTCTCTCCAAGAAACAAAGCAGAAAGACTGGATGACTTAGGCAGTTGGCAAAGCCCTTCTACTGCAGTCTTGTTTAACTTTATACCAGTAAGACTTAGTTCTGAGAAACTGTAAACCAAGTATTAAAAAACAAATCCCATTTTGTGATAAATTAGCGATCTACAAAGGTCTTTTAGATGTATACCGTTTCAAAGATGACAGTTTGGATAGCAGATTCACCATTGTATTTCCAGAGATGGGATTATTCTTTCCTATAAGACTCATAGATTTGAGGAAAATAATTGGATAAAATGAATTGAAAAACAAAAAAAAAAAAATTTAAGGAGTACCTATCGAAAGATGTGAAAGGACAGATTCATCATGCAAGAAGTCTGCGAGCTTCTGAATTGTTCGAGATGTTAGAGAGCATTGTTCTATATTTAGGCTGTAGAGTGCTACAAAATAATACATGAAACTAAGATAAGATGATAATGTTCAAAGGAAGACATTTATGCCAAATAGTTTGCTACATATACTGATCAGAATTAAAAAAAGGATTCATATTAATATGATTAGTTAGGTGCTAATACTTTATTTGATCTAGATACATTGGCATTCATCATTTTTATAATATAATTAGCAAAATTAATCACAGGAAAACATAAAATTGACACTCAGCCAAAAACTGTAATATGAAGCCAAACAAGCTAAAAATATTATTACATCGAATTCAAATCCAGTTGCATGTAATTGAGGATTTCAAATCATTTAGCGGGTAAGACTTTATCATAAACATGAAGAATCAAAACATCTGCATAACGATGTATGAGAACAATGCCCAGATCCATATGACATTATACAAAGGGTCTGTTTGGGGCAGTTGCGACTTATCCAGCTTATACAGATAAGCAGCTTATCCAGATAAACAGCTATCCTAATAAGCTGCTGATCGGCAGCTTATCCGGATAAACAACTATCCTGATAAGCTGCTGATCGGCAGCTGATCCGGATAAGCTAGCCGGTTGCTTGGTTTGTGTGTTTGAAAAACAGCTGTTTTGCAGTTGTCATTGGATAAATGACCATTCTGCCCCTGAGCAGTAATGATGTTTACCTCTAATTCTCAGTCCACCAATTTTGCGAGCAGGGCGGTCAAAGAACTACAAGCGTTTATTTAAGATAAAAGATTCATTAATTACATAACTTTTGATAAAGAAAAAAAGTGTGAATGTATCTTTACTACCAAACCAACCAAGGATACTAAATTGCTTCAAATTTAAAAATATAATGACAGAAAAAAATTGTGTACATATAACAATGAAAGATACTGCTACTTTGGAATGATTAAAAAGAAAAAAATTGTTTATCTGATATAGCATAGCTGGAAGTTGTTAAAAATTTGAGATCAGCTTCGTTCTAGTTCAAATAAACACCGTAGGGAGAGGCGACAAGAGGTGAGAGGCGAGGGACGTCAAGCCAGAGACGACAAAAGGGCACCGGAGGAAAAAAAACACCCGAACGCTTCTTCAAGAAGCGGGCCACGGGGTCTCTCCCTTGTCTGCGTCTATTAAATAAATGAAAATGACGTTTTTTATTAAGATCCCGGAACGCACAAAACAAACGAGACGGCGGCGTTTTGAAAACGCCGCCCACTGTTATAAGCTGCCCCAAATGGAGCCTAAGTCTCTTCAATATTTTTTAATCATGCAAAAACCATTGAGAAAAAAAATTCATATTTCATATGACCAATTCCCGCATCAAAATGGGCTTAAATAGTCTACCTCATGCAACTATAGAAAAACGGCAATTTTTGTCATTTCCTTAGCAATTTTTGCTAGAGCGTCGGCATGAGCATTATCTCCCCGAGATAATGCTCATGCAGACGAAAAAAATTCATATTTCGTAAGAATGAATTATAGAAAAATGGCACCATTGACTTTATTCGTTTCGAGACAAGACTCGTCTTTCTTGCACCGTGACTTTGATGGAATTCTCCGGGGAACATGTCATTTCCTTAGCAATTTTTGCAAGAGCGTTGGCATGAGCATTATCTCCCCGAGGAATACGGTAGAAATTCAATTTCTTTTAAATTTTCTCCAAAGTCTTTTTAGTAAACACAAATTTTTATCTAACAATAATTCACAAACAAACATTTTCACGAACAATCATTTTCATAAGAACCAGCGTACCTTGCAGCGCCCAGGTCTCATAACAGATTGTCCATTTCAATATAAATCCAAAAATATTGAAGCAAACAACATCTTGAAAAATTAGTTTTCTTCAAACCTTTGCAATTTTCAAGGATGGTGGAAAGGTATGAACTGCAGGCATCAGTGAGACGGTTTTGAGCTAGATTAAGCACTTCAAGGCGTTTGAACATGACAGGGCATTCACATATCTGTTCATAAAGGCAAAGTTTTCTCAGGAAAAGGAAAAAAACATTATGGGCATTTACATACATAGCACACAATTCTTATGTATTTAAATATCTCACACCTAAAAATTCATATTCGTGCACATACCATTCAAATTTTTAATATCACATCAAAAATAGCATTATCATTACTTGAAGTGAAATACACATTTTCATGCATAAGGTAAAACACCAAAGTGATATATGTGTCAAGATGAAAGTTTAAATGTGAGATACGTAGATACATAAGAATAGTGTGCAAAGTATGTAAATTTCCCAAAAAATTAATATAAAATTTAAACTTAGT
This sequence comes from Phalaenopsis hybrid cultivar, assembly GCA_002079205.1. NCBI lineage: Eukaryota > Viridiplantae > Streptophyta > Magnoliopsida > Asparagales > Orchidaceae > Phalaenopsis > Phalaenopsis hybrid cultivar. Next base: position 192,630 of record JXCR01148108.1, read on the forward strand.
GTAGTTTTGTTACAAAAAAAAGTAATAAATAAAATCATAAATTTGACAGCTTAGTTGACTTTATATGTATATATGTATGTATGCATGTATGTATATATATATATATATATACATACATGCATACATACATTGACTGTAACATAAGAACCTGGAATAAAGCGGTTGGACCAAACCGATTGCAATGCAAATCCAGAGTTAGACCACCATATTTTTGGTTTGAAGATGTAAATATTTGTTGGATTTTCTCCATTGTCTCGTTTCCTGCAAGGCCAAAAAATAACTATGGCAGCAGAACACAAAGTCATAACTAAGATAATGGGCAATAACATAATATGAAACCAGTTATGAAATTTTATATACTAGCAAAGTTAAATTAGAGAATCATACCTAGAGAATTATGAGAAACGTCTAACAGTGCAACTGATTTGTGGGCCTCAAGAGCATGCAAAAAGGATAGTATTGATGTATCCTGTAAGGCGCAATCTGATACAATGACTTCATCCTCTGAAACCTAATTCAAGATAAAAAAGCCACTACTTTTTTCACAATTGTACTAACTAATTCAAAATCCATCTAAAAGGAAACATCTAAAAATCCTTATCTACATACCTCCAAATTGAACAATTTTTTCAGCAACCTATTACTAGTTGTCTCAGTCAACTTATCGCAGAAGTCCATATACGACTTCATAAGGCGTTTTGGAACCCATTCTATAAAAGAAAAAGTGAACATCATCTAAACCAAAAATGCATATGCTAAGAAGAAATTAAATTGAGTGGAATTGCTCTAGAAAGAAAGATAACACCTCACAAATGCTTCATAATATTTTCCATATAAATTTTAATTTCATTAACTTTTGATTTTGAATGACCAATAAAAAAAGTAAGTGTTCATTTAATTGTTCAATCAATTACTCACGCAATTTACTAATAAATGGTCATCACAATGTAATACAACATTCCTCTAATCTATCTTAGGTTGTTCAAATCAAATGAATATCATTAAAAAAGTTTGCATTTTTGTTTAACATAACTACAATGATTGACATTCAGAAAGCATTTTGGCACCCATTCTATGAAAGAGAAAAGAGAGCATCATCTAAACCAAAAAAATCAAGTAGAAAAAACAAGTGAACATTTTTCTTTTTGAAGTTTTGTGGTTAGTGATCGAGATTCAGGAGAGAGTATGAAGGGTAATGTAACAAGTATCAATATTCAAAAGAATAGTTGATGCTATAAATTCTCACCTCCTATAACAACTTCAATGTATACCTTTTGAGAAAGTAGGTTTCTCATATCTTCAATTGTCTCTTGAGAGCGTAGAATTTTCCCAGAACAGACCAACCGGTGAATCACAGGAACAAGACCTAAATACTAAATTTCAATTAGTGAAATAAAATAATGTTCTTACACATGTTCTAAAAAGAAAAACCATAAAAACATAAGCATGAAATCAATATTTAAAATTCAACCCACAATAATTTAGATATTAAAAGTAAACCACATTCGCTAATTATTTCCTTATAATGTATGTCATCATTTAAATTTAATTTTGCTTCCTTCTAATATTTAAAATATAGTAAACATATTGAACCTCCAATTTTAAAATGCTCATTTATTTTCTCCACTCTTCAATACCTCCATTTTCAAGACAAATCTCTTTAAGCTCTTCTAGCAATGATGAGTGTAAGAAAATGAAACTGTAACCAACAAGAATTTTACCTAAATCATTTCCATTAAAAAATATAAATATATATATTAAAGCGCATCGATATAATTATACTTAACAATTTCATGTCAATAAGGACTTAACAAACCTTTAGTCTAGTAATTAGCCTAATTGTGATGATATCATATTACAAATATGGTCTAAATTTGCATGTACTCTAATAACTAACTTTATAAGTTCCAAACAATATGGTGCACTTGAAAGTTCTCATTAACTCCAACTTCCTCCATACTTAATAAAAAAAAACTCTTTGACAATAGCGGCTCGTGTGATTTCCAAAGCTTGGGCTTGAAAAATCTTATATTTCCTTGATAACAATTGCTCACGAGATTTATCTCTAACGACCGATTGCCAGAGTTCAGAAAATCCTATATATCCTTATGAAAATTTATCATAAGATTTCTCATTCATGGAAGGGCGTTAGGGCTTGAAATATCCTACAACACCTCAATGAGAACAACTTGTAGGATTACCCTTGACTTAAGGCTACCCAAGCTTGGACAACCATACAAACCTATGATGAGAGTCACTTGTAGGATTTATTCTAGCTCTGGGCTCCCTCAGATGTGGAAAAGTGATATGGCTTTATGGTCATGAATGATGTGGCCATAAATGATCAAGAAGGCAATTGAGAGTCACAACATCCTAGTGGAGAAGACTAAACTTGGGGTAACGATTGAAGTAAGAAAGTTGTGACGGAAAATAGAGATAGCGTAGACGGTTCTCCTAAAGGAAAAGCTGAAACAATTTAAAGGTAATGGATGAATGTTCGCTTCATCTCTTTCAGGTGGAGAAAACATAACCCGAAGGGAGAGAGTGAGACAATACAGGAAAGTCGGTGAGGTGTCCGAGACTAGGAGAGTGGCTCATCTTGTGGCTATTGAGATGACTTGAACAAAAAGCTAAGGATGAGGCAATCCAAGAAGGTTGTGTGAGCTATTGAAGATGCTTGGGTCATGATTCCACTTAGAGATTAAGGAGACTGCCTGAACATGCGAACGTATAGTGTGGGGATGCCACTATGGAGTAAATTAGCCCTCTAAAGGATGTGATAATCTGAAATTGTAGAAGTGCAAGCTCATAAGAACTCAAAGATTTAGTATGCTACTATTAAAAAAAAAATGTTAAAGCCGAGAATAATAAGTGAAGCAAAGGGAAATAATGTATACATGAATTATTGAATGTGCATGTTAAAGGAGTCGCCCCCTTATGGTAAAGGTGGAAAATGAAATGTACTTGCTCGCATAGATGTTGTCCTACCACCCAAATAATTATGAATTTTAGATCGCTAATCAATGTGCCAACGGGAGAATATCGATCATGGATGTGTTAGGCTATCTTTTGACGACAGTCCTAAGATAAATGCAAATGGTAATAACATGAAATAAAAGTAAAATTAAAAATTAAACTTTAAAGAATACCGTAAAAGTTAATGCATATCAAAGTTTAATTATATTTTCATTAAAAAAATATCATAGACACATATTAAATTATTATAAGATTGTGATAGAAATAGAATGATAGAAACCTTAATTTCATTGTCCGCCCACCTTAATTAATTTTTAAACACTAGTTGGACAATGAAAGAAAGATTGACTGGGGAGGGGAGCTCTTGCGCGTGACAGTAGTTCTGGATTGTATTTAAACCGTCTAATAATAAGGAAAAGAAATATAAGAGTGAGAGACGCACGTCTCAGCAGAATTGAGGCAAGGCGCGTCTTAAGATAAGCCTCAACTAATGTGAGACGTATGTCTCAAAGCATTTTTCTTCGAAACTGCACCAAGGCGTGCAATTGATTGTGCAATTTTTAAACTATGGAGAGGGATAAAAAGATATGAAATATTTGGTCTCAATAAGATAATAGGAAATAGAATGACATGAAATAATATGACATTTTTTTAGGGGATTTTCATATATGTACAATTTATTTCCTAGAGATAGGAGAGTCGTCATAAGAAATGACATGTTTGTGAATAACATGTAGAAAGATGAAAATAATTGGCATTTAACTAATATATGAGAAAAAAACCTAAATCCAAACCTAGATAGTACCAACAAAGAAAGTTGTAGCAAGTACAGGAAAAGAGATACTGTGAGCTTCTAAGAAAGGCATCTGATAATCTTATATCAATCTACCCTTGTAAAAAAAAATTAAAAAAACAAATTGTCGTTCTCTTCCAACAAAAAAGTAACGGATTCAAAGAGAAAGGTAGGAGTAGACAAAATTTAATTAGTTGTGAAAGCATAATGAGCAATAAAGAGACAATATTCTAGAGAATGATTAGTGCAGTTGCAATGCACATAGTGAGAACAAAGATTGTGTTCACGACCATGGCCATCCATAGTCTAGTCACCCCAATTACGACTCCCCTTCCCATCTATAAAGCCAATAATGATAGCAAATAAATCAAGAGTTATAGTGTGAGGGTTGGAGAGGTTCTGCGAAGAACTGTGAGTGAGGCACTTAAGGGTGAGCATGTATAGGTGAGAGTGTGATGGCAGCAAAAGTGAGTCTGAGTAGATGACAAACATGTGCAACAGGAGGTGAATTGAGCATGGATGCAACAACGCAAAGCACAATAGAGTAATCCCAAAAGAAGGTGCTGCAAGCATTAAGGAAAAGCTAAAGAAGGTTAGCAATCACAATAAGCGCAATGAAGCAATCTTGTGGTATTGTCGATTAGGACTGCACATGCAAGCACGAGCTAGGGCAAGAATATCGAGTGTTGGGTTGAGAGACGAAATAAGGGTCATGGAAGGCAGCTTGGGCAATAGCAAACCTTGCTCTAAATTCGATACCATGCAACAAAAAAATATATGATGAATATTATTTACTAAAGAATCTCTCTATTTTTATTAGGGATGTGAGTACAAACGACATTACAGTGAAATTAAACTACAAAACTCACTATATATATATGCGCCGCGTACTCAAATTAATTGGTCGAGCACCTGCTTGTCAATTGTAAGTCCTCTCTGGTCTGGAGTTCAAATCCCCCCCGAGTATAGGGCTTGGTACTCAAATTGTTAGGCACATGAGAGATGGGCGGGGCTCGTTTCATAACCTCTGAGCATTCCTTTCCATATATATATATATATATATAATATTAAAGAGTTTGTGTCTTCTGCGCAGCTTTGCCCCGACCTCTTCAGCTCGTCGTTTTTGACCTCTGCCCGACTTGGTAGGGTTTCTCCTTGCTGTGATGAAGCTTCTTTATTCGGTTGAACCTGGCAAAACCTCCTTTGCCCACGTGGTGGATAATCCTCAGGAGGAGACGATGGTTGTCTTCCCCTCAAGTTATAAGGAGAATCATGATGGTACAGGTGACCGTTCCTTTATTAAAATTGCAAGTAGAAAAAGTGAGAAGACAACACTTTCTTTCTCTGAGTTAGAAATTTCAACCCTAACAGACAAATTCAAGTTTGCTCTTATTGGAAAATTTCAGTGGGGACACCCATCTATGGAAGTTATCAAGAAAAAGTTTTGATGATCTCAAATTAGCAGGAAAGTGGTAAGTGAGGCTCATGAATGGGAGACATGTATATATTTAGCTAACCATGACCGAAAACTACACTCGTATTTCTCTAAAAATAATCTTAACATTGCTGGTAAACCAATAAAGCTGCTCAAGTGGTCTCCAACTTTTGACCCCAATCATGAACCTCCTACTGTATTGGTATGGTTTAGTCTATCTGGTCTCAAACTGTACTTTTTTCATCATTAGGTTCTTTACTCTAATGGTGTCATACTTGGGGACCCTATGAAGCTAGATCTACCCACTTTCAACCTTACCGGACATTTTGTGGCTAGAATACTTGTGGAAGGAGATATTACTTTACCTGATGTTACTGAAGTCTAGTTAGGCACGACTCATAATTGATATCGGCAACAAATCGTCATTGAGCATAACCCTAATTATTGTTCTCATTGTAAGTTTTTTGGGCATACCCTTGATAAATGTCATAAGCTTCATCCTAATTTAAAATCTAAAGATAAAGTGAATAAGGATGGATTTAAGGACATATTTGTTCCACCTGGAGAGAAAACTACCACAAGACAGGATTTGATGTCTGATTTTATTTCCCCTGTGGACCCTCCCCTGAAAATACTATTTCTACGATCGATGAGAAGCTGGATGGCCCTGCTGAGCAACCTAAACTTTCAAACCCTATTGAAAACGGACCCCTACCTACACGGACTGATAATCAGGAGAACCTTGCAGCTCCCCATCTTTAGGAAGTATCAGCGGTAGAAGCGACAACTCTTACCTCACATACATTTGAATCTCTTGTGGGCTCAACTGTTGGCAATTTTTCTACTGCAGCATTGACATGTCTACACTTCTAGGAGGAAGAAAAAGAATGGAGATCTACTTGAGCTAATGAATAATACTTTGGTTACTTCGGGCAATGGTACGCATCTCACCAATTTGTTGGCTGATTCCCTTCCGAGTACTAAAGGCAGAGGCAAAACTAAATTGGGTCGACCCGATTGATCTTATATGTACCATCTTCTTTTGGGTTTTTTTTTTCTTTTTGTGTGTGTTGTACCGTGTGGGTTGGGTGCCTATTTGGGACCACTCATACAATATATATATATATATATTCTAGCTCTGGGCTCCCTCAGA
>JXCR01148108.1:199601-215990 GCA_002079205.1 Phalaenopsis hybrid cultivar
ACCTTTAGAACGTTTCTCTTCAAAGAGGCCAAGAAAGAAGGCACAAGCCACTTCAACTTTAAGATAATCAACGTCTAATATGTTCCCCATCAAGCAACAATTCATATCCACATAAACGGAGTCATGACCAGCTTTAAACATTATAGACCACTGCACAAAATCAAATAATGTGAAATCGATGGATATTTGACAGAACCTTCTAACTTCAACAAACAACACTTATGGACAAATATAAAAACATGGAAAAGCAGACACTTTCTGGCTTAGCTCAACTTGCAAACCTCAAAAAAAAAAAAAAAAAAAAAAAAAAAAAAAAAAAAAAAAAAAAAAAAAAAAAAAAAAAAACAANCATATTTCACACCTAAAGTTTCATATTTTCATAGCCCTTTGGTGCTTTAAATCTATGCAGTAAAAGATGTATTTCACTTTTAAAAACTGTAGTAGTGCTATTTTTTATGTGATATTAAAGATTTGAATGATATGAGTGTAAATATGCAAGTTTGTAAATGCCCTTATATTTTTTCCAGTTAGTTCAATTTTTATTTTAACCAGATTTCCCGCACACATCGAAAATCAATGAGCAAGTTTGATCGGTAGCAGAACATTTAAGAAAAACCATCAAATAACAAGAAAAGAAGCACTATCAATATATATTACTTACACCATGATCATCTACTGGGAAAGTATGGCCTGCACTACTATTGACCTCTAGACAACCACTGGGGACTTGACAAACATGAAGTTTTGATCCACAAGCCGTGGACTTGGTTGCATTGGATATTTCCACGTTATTGGCCGATCCAAATTCTGTGACATTATCATCAAATGATTTGGAACTTTTTGATTTGAGTGAACAAGCACTCTCTTCAATCTGAATCGGTGCGGAGGCATCCAATTTATCTTTCGAAGCATTACAATTCACAAAATCCTGCTAAAGTTGAAGGACATTATGGTATTATTTTCCACAAAACAATTAACGTAAAATAGAGAAAAACNAAGAAGCGTAAAACTAGAACATTCTACTGGATTGTGAAAGTTTGAATAGTCATGTACACTTCTCTATTAACAATACATACACATAAAGCCCTTAAACTCAAGATATTTCAAACATTAGAGTTTGAGATTAAAATCACCTTCCCCGCAGTAGGACCAGCTATTTCACCCAGCATGATATCTGTGAACAAGCAAAAAGTTCATTGTTGAATAGAAAAACTAAGAAAAAATGCAAACTCCAATGCTAAAATGATACATTAAAACAAGAGATTCATTAAAAGAATTAAAAAGTATTCATTCATCAACAAAAATCTAATTCAAAATGCATAGAGTCAACCTCCACAAGAAGTAGCCACATCCTCAATGGGGTTTCCATGGTTCATTTTTCTTTGTTGTGTTGCCTGATCAAGTTCTTCATCTTCCTCGTCAGAAATAATCACACGAACGCGCTTGCGACCAAGAGACTGGTGGTTAACATCATGATTGATTAAATCTCTATTTGAACGCTCGCCCAACCTATCTGACATTTTGGCTTTCTTGTTTAATGAAGGCATCTCCATCTTGGATGATTTTTTGCATTTTTTAACGAGCATTCTTAAAGGTACATCATCATCAACAGCATCACCGGTGGTAATATTTGGCTTATCCGTAAAAATTGAAGGATTATTAATTTCCAATGAATCAGATTCATCGGATGTATGAAGAGATGCAACAACACCCTCTGTTTCAGTTTCAGAACAGTAATCTTGATCCACTCTCATCAACAACCCGCCTTCATTCAATAAACGCTTAACATTTTGAATCTCAATCTGTAATTTTCTGACAATGGCACAAACTCAATAAAGGGGTCAAAAATTTAAGCGTAAATTTACGAAGTCCTAAATGTCACCAAGCATACCTTGCTTCGTCAACATTGTCAAATCTGATCATATGACTATAATGCATATTGTCAAGTGCAGATAATTGTACAGATAGCAAGTTTGCTTTGACTGATATTCTGCATAAAAATAAGTCAACAAAGGTGCAATTTATCATTCAAAGGACAAAGAATTGATATTTTGCATCATTGAAGATATACACTGCCAATTAAAAAAAAGGTGCAAATTCCACAATCTTTGTTAAATCACCTATAACCTTCCTCAAATGCCTCTAGTGCCCCAGTCCAGTCACCAGAAGAATCCAAAACCTCACCAATATTAATCTTGGCTAATGCCTGCCCCTGAGGTTCTCATAATCATAAAATAAGATTCTAGTAAATGAAACAATCCTGCACATTATAATAAAATATATATTGCAAGATACATATCATGTAGGATACCATGCAAGCAAGACTTCCGGTTTTATTGGCCACTTAAGGATTGAAACAAGCTTTGCAACCCCCAAAAAACAACAAAATCCAAAAGAAAGTAATAAATTTACCATCATCGATAAAAAAGAAGAAGTCATGCAAAGGTTATTTGGTGTTTAGACTGCAATATTAGTGACGCGGGAGTCGTTATCATCTTTTCCGCTAGTATCAATTATCCAGATAGCAGAGTTAATCAAATAATAATGTTATATTTTAACTGTAATTAGTTTGGTTCAACCATCTTAAGTAATGTGAAGTTATCTTAGATGATCAATAGCGGTTATGATCCCTTTCTTTTTTTTTTTCATTTCTTTTAACCTTAGATAACTTAGTATTTAGTAGTTGGTAAATTTGATCAGCACCATAGATCATTAATTAGCATCTACTAATAAATCAACTTTAAATAGCTGATCCCAGCAAGCCAAAAAGCCCCTTAATAAGCACATTTAGCCTTTAAATGAAACAATTTATCTTTAGAAATTCATCCACGGCAGTACTACATGATTCAAACACATAGGAAATCATAAATAGCATACCTCAAGGTTACCAATAGATCTGTAAGCATTCCAACTTTTCATATACCATTTGCGTGCTTTTCCGAAGTTTCTAAGTTTCTGGTAAGACTCTCCTATATCCAGAAAAGAATCGCCGAGTTTTTTCTTGTCGCAAAGTTCGGTTGCTACTCTTTTCTTCCTTTTTGCAAATTCTTGATGCTGTTAATTAAATTTTAAAACATTAGCCCAATAAATATTGATATAAATATGATATTATAACAGAAGATCAAAATAGAATTATTTGGAAGAACTGCAAAAAATTGCATTTACAAATCACAAAATCAAATTTGAGTTTTTTCTTTAAAAAGATCATGGGTTCAATTCAGAGAGAACTATTAAATCAAGTATTTGTTAACAAAGGAAGGCTTTAAGCAATAGTTAGATTGCCTTCATTTATATGTGAAAGACGTTAATTAGATTTTCTCCAAGTTTCCATGCCTACAAGTACTTTTATCTACAAAACTGATGCTATAGTTGGAAGTTTCCACAGAATCGCAGTATGGAAATCCAGTTAATAAATATTATAAGTATTGGGCTCAAAGAAATCAAACTAGGTGTAAACCCATTAAGATAATGAGAATAAAGTTATGTATATTTTGATTCATAATACGAAAGAATTATAGCTTACTATTTTACCTTAAGAGGAATTTGATCATTACCAAGAACATGATGTAAATACCAAAAGCAATATGACTATGGCAGTATTGATCATTACCAAGATCAAGATGTAAATACCAAAAGCAATATGACTATAGCAGTAATTACAACTTGAATTTCCACCCTCCTTGAACAGGCATGAGACACAACAACATGTTTTACTTAGCGTTTATCCTGATCTTGTCTGATCTTATAAAATGGGGAAGCTTACAACTTATGCAAAAGTATAAAAAACACAATTTGAGTTTTTGTTTAGGAGAGTTGAAACATAGAGCTAGAATATGCTATCAATTGTTATGACTGGTGGTTAATAACATCAAATTGTGTTCTCAGAGAACTATAAGAATCCTTATTTCCATAAAGAATGGCTCTCGCAATTCTACTAAATCACAAAGAATAACTGCCTGTCACCTTCAAAAGAAAAACAAGCAGTGAAAGATAAAATTGAAGTATAAATACCAAACATACCTTTGGCCATGCAAAAATCATGCGAGATTTTTCAATCAAACTATCCAAGAAAACATTTTGCTCTAACAAAAATTTCCTTTCATTTGCCGTTCCACGGGCATCACTCATGGCCCTCATCAATCTTTTGAGTTTTTGCTCGTCTTTTATCAATAACTCTAACACCTTAGATGCTTCATTTACAGTTTTAACATTCTGAGAAATATGATCTACTAAGGAATCCTCATCCTCCATGCTTTTCGCAATATCCATCGCCTTCTGATAGCAAAGAATAGCCTCGTCGTACTTTTGCACTCTATAATGCAACTCTCCAAGGTTGATGAACCCCTTCACTTCACCTTGGGGATGTCCGATCTGTCTACAAATTAAAATGTCTTTCTCGATGTGGGTCCTAGCCTTGTTCCATTCCCGCAGTTCTAAATAAACATTTCCAAGGTTATGATGAAGCCTGGTGCGTCCATCATCATATTCATTGACTTCCTCTTCATCACATATCATTAAACCCTTGAGAAGCATTTTTTCGGCTTCCTCGAGATTATCGATATCCATTTCAAGCATACCAATGTTATTGTGTGCATTTATATATTCTTTTAGGAAGAAACTATTTGTTTTGGGGGGAGGGGTTTCCTTGAGAGACCGAGCCAGTTTCATAGCCAGCTTGAAGTATTTCTTCGCACTTCTTATTGCGTGGTGATCATTTTCTGATCTTAAAAACACTTCATAGTAAGTTCGGCCAAGTTGTGTACTTGCTCTTTGTTGTTCAATAATGTCATTTGTATCATTGGCAAGCTCCAAATGTTTTTTCTGCAATACATGGAAATTAAAAGATAAAAATTGAGTTATTGAAAATTATAGAATATAAGTTAGAAACAATATAAGTAATTCACTAAAACCTAAGAAATGAATGTAATTAAAAGAACAATATTTTGGAATATAAACCAAAAACATAAGAAGGCTATGCTTCCAAGCCCGTTTAGTTCTTCAAGAGACAATTGGGCTTCACTGTTGTGTCAAATTGCCCTTTACAAATCTTATGAAGTTGCAGAAACAAAGAGTACCCTATATAAGAAAAGTGTTTGTGAAACCTGATGAAGAAATAGATACCTTGCAAGTTCCCATATCAAAAGTATAATTGAACTTTATTTTTTCAAATTCATTAAAACTTTTATATATGTTTCTTTATACAAGCTAAAAAAATTCTATTTGATTTGAAGGCTTCTATATTATGAAATTAGTGAAGCATGCCTTTCATTATCATAGCCATATGTTATCTTGTTACACCATTATATACTTGATGCAGTATCAAATCATCTTAAGACTCTCATGAAATTTAGCACCATATAAACTGAATAGTAAATTTAAGATGAACGGTCATAATTTGTATAAATAAAAATTAAGATAAAATAAATCATATAGAAACTTTTCTAGCCTCAAACCTCTTAAAAAATAGTTTGCAAGTATGAGGTGCACATAGAAGTATCACTCATGCAGATTTTGAGTAAATAATTAACCTACAAAACCATGCAAAATTAAGTCTCCAACAGGCTGAAAAAATATACAGCAGAATGGATATAAATAGAAAATTAACTTCAGAACCCTCCTACCAAATTTCATATATGCAAGTGATTGTTTGCTAGAAAGATGTTGCTCGTCTGAAATGGATGTTTTTAAGGCATTTAATAAATATACGAAATTGCATCAAATTCTTCATAAAGGTTTCTAATTCAAAAGTAGAAAATTGGATATAATGTGATACAAAATCCAATTACAATATTTACAGCTTCAACTAGCTAAATGGTGGATCTTGGCTAATGAATATATAACAGAGGTTGTCTTTATAAAAAATGAACACACCATAGCTATCGGAAATGAACTTCTATCTAGGAACTTGGCAGTAGCATATATAATTTTATTTACAACGAATTATGCAGAAACCGTTGGCAATTGCATATGCAAAAAGTATTTCAGTTACAAACCTTTAATCTTTTTGGCCCAAAAGAAAATAAGAGCTAACGGCCGTTTGGAATCATTTTTTCAATATATTTTTTTATTTAAAAAATATGATTGTTCCCTTTAAAACAAACTATTTTGCAGTGGCAGCAGTGGTGTAACGGCGACCACCTAGACCACTGCTGGTAATATAAGTTTTCAACAATACTTAAACCCAACTTCCGAATTCTTTTTATAAAAACCAAATTATTCGTTTAAGAGCGACCCAAAGAGGTCCTGAGATTTTGGCGAATGGCTATTTGGCTACAAAGCCTAGCAAATCAATATCCATTGATTCTCTCAAACTTGAAATCCTCCACACTCTTGCAACCAACCGTATAGAGGCTAGTAAACACTACTTACAAATATTCAAACATAAAGAGTAAAACAAACTTTCAACAACTATAACCTGATAGAGGAGTGCTTCTTTAAAACGCTCTAGCCGGAGATAGACCTCGCCAAGAGACTGGAATGTCGCAAGAAGCTGTTTCTGAGGAAGAAACTTTGCGGATACCTCGTAATCGATTCGAAGCCACCTCAGAGCCTCGACGTACTCTCCCCTCCTCTTGAGGATATCTCCAATCAAGTTTGCCCACCGCGCCTCTTCCTCGTGGTTCCCATCCCGAGCCGCTTCTTTGTATCCGAGCTTCGCTGCTCTGATATCATCGTCTTCTTTTCCCATTCTTTCCGGGAACAGTGAAAAGGCGATCGTCGCCTTAACCGGGGTTTTAGAAGGCTAGGGTTTTGACATGGCGAGACGAAAAGAAAAAAAATGTTTCCCGCCAAGGCGATATGATTCTGAGGAATTTACGTCGAGACCCGTTTTTTTTTATATATATTTATTTATCAAATATCTAAATTATAATTTAATTTTCAGAAGGCCATCCAACCTATGCTGAAAATATAAAAAATCCAACAATTCACATTTAATAATTAAAATCAATTTTTTTCATGTATTGATACATATGAATTGAGTGATATCTATGTAAAGAGTCACAATACTTAAAATAGACCAAATATGAATAACTTTTTTAGCTCGACTTTTAAAAGAGTTGATTACGAGTAAATTTTTACTTGTTTATTCGAATTTATTCGTCTCCAAATAATTAACTTATTAAATAAATATATTTATTTGTATCATTTTTATATTAATTATTTTTAGTATATTTAAAAATTTATAAAAATTATTTATTAAATAATTGTTTTCATGATATACTTGTAATTAAATATTTAAATAATAATATTTATTATTTCAATATCGAACAATAGCTCATTGAGAACAAATCAAATTATTTTCGAGCGAAAAACAGAACTCATATTCACGAGCTCATATGGAGCACAAACCTGTGTTGAGATATTCAAATTTCAAATGAGTTGAACACGAACGGGCAGTATGCTTTGATGAAGCTCGGCCAGTTTACACGTAAAGATCCTTTTCATTTATATAATATTAAAATTGAGTAAGGTGTCAAAATAGTCCTCTCACTATTTACTTGGGCTATTTTAATCCTAGAATTTATTAAAAAAATATCAAATTATTCATGAGACTTTTAATTGAGGCTAAAATAATTCTCATTTGGGACTAATTTTAACCCATATATAAAATATATGGGGATTAAATTAAAACTTATAAATTATAGAACTAAAATGGCTTTCTACAACGAGTTCATGAATCATTTTGACAATTCTTTCACTGAGAATTGTATTCAACTATTTGTGAGTAACTTGTTAGATAACAAATGAGAATATCCACGAACATAAATGAGCAAGCAAAACATTTCTTGAGCTTGTTTATTTATATGCATGTACCATTTAATATATAAGCTTGCATATAAATTTTCATATAATATCTTGCAAAATTAAATACATTTTTTTTCCAGTGCTAATACATTTATGCATGAGAAACTCATGATCAATATTTTTCTATCTTGATTCACCTCTTCGCAACTAACACGTCATAAGAAGCATTGAAAAGATTCCCCTGCAACAACAACAAGAAGTCTTTATTTCACTAAGTGGGGTCGGCCACATCAATCATTTTTCTCCATTGTGCTCTATTGAGTGTCACATTTTCATTTATTTCTAATAAATTAAGATCATGTTCTATACAACATGCCCAGATATTTTCAAGTCTATCTCTACCTTTCTTAACACAAGTTAAATTTAAGACATCTGCTCTCCTAACAAGATCATTAGATAGACAACGTTAACATGACCCAATCATCTAAAATGACTTTTTCTAATCTTGTATGAAGCTACTCCAACCCTTCCAAATGGACCAAAGTTTGAATCAGAACAATCCTAGTTCTTCGATATATTTTGATGTGAATGCAATTCAAAACTAATTAATCAGTTCTTAGTTTATACCAATCTCAATATAAATTTAATAACTAGAAAATACATTCACAACAAATTCAAGTCATTGAGATGCAACAAAATTCTTTTACTGAGCTAATGTTCACAGAACTATATAAATATGAAAATATATGGTACACTGTTACATATCCTTGAATAATTCAGTGCCTGCTTATTTGTGTTCAAAATAAGCTTCTTGTTCTACTCCACTATACATTACATACACAAAAATCAAGGTACTACAAAATACAAATGCCTTAGTCAACCTTATTGTATGATCTTTTTCATGTTTTCTTTTGAGCACATTCTTCCCTAAGCTGGAAGATATAAAATATGTAGCAGAATATGAAAGGTGATGACTTTTAAGAGATTTAAGTGATAATCACATCCATCCTGGAAGGAAGCCATTGATATTATGAGAGGACGATCCGTTGTTCAATTGCTGTTCTATACAGATTGGGTTATATCTGTGATGATAAATAAAGATGCATCTAAATGTTAGACATAAACAAAATAATTGGCTGAATTGTTGCTGTGTTGAGAGGTCATTTGGTTGATTGTAAGTGGAATTAGCTGATTTTATCATGCAAAATGTTAGTTTATGATAAGTTCAAGCAAGCAAATGTAGCCTAAGAGGAATGTAAATTTCAGGCATTTAGGGGATGCTTGCGATTGCTTTTGCTTTCGTGCTCTCTTTTTTATTATTTACATGAGATGTTATAAATTGTTTAGTTGTTTTTAAAATAGTCAAAATAATATTATAAACAAACATATTTTTAAAATAATAATAATAAAAAAAACACAAATAAACTCAAACAAGCCCTTAGAAGCAGAACAAGCACAAGATTCCATTGGAAGAGGGGAACGAAGAGTTAATTGGATTGAATGTTACCCAATTTGCAGAGTAGGGTCACAAGGCAAGGGCTGAAAGAATACATCCGATCGAGGTTGATGGTCGCAGGGGCTTCCGGCATTTCCGGCTGTGCGGCCACCAGACCAGGACAACTGGAGGGGCATTTCCGGCTCGTCTTCTTGCAACTGTGGCATTTAAATGCTGTTAAAACAGTGAATATTTGAAACATATGAAGATCATGATCGCATGGAGGTGCCATGTTATGGAGAGTTAAATTATTTTAAGGAGAGATTTACATACATTACACTCAGTATTTATGTATTTACATATCTAACGCCTATACTTCAAACTTTCATGTCTCGCATTACATATGCATCACTTTCATGTATCGCATTACATATGCATGGGAAGGTGTATTTGACTTTTTAAAAGTTAAAATAGTGGCATTGGTTATGTGATATGAAAGATTTGAACAGTATAATTGTCAGAGGCAAAAATTTGAGTCTTAGATATGTAAATACATTAAGAGTCGGGTAGTGTGAATGTAAGTGCCACTAGTTTTGAATGGCTCATTAAGTTACTGTTATTATAATTAATTTTTTAAAAAATCTTAACATCATGATAAATATACTTAATATTTGGTGGATAATTTATAATATTTATAATGTCTATTCTCATTGTGAAGGATAATACTCTTTATTGCGCGTTGTTTATTGCTCTGTTATCTTGCTTTTATAAAGGTTTATTTGCACCTAACATAAGGATCATTGATTTTCAAATAAATTTTTAGTTTTTTTATGATTTTGGTCATGGCATCAATACCACCTGTCTAATTCTCTATTTTTGTCTATGCTTGAAGATTAATTTACAAAGGCCTCTATAATTAAAGAAAGATGTTATAAATAATGTGATTAAACTATAATAAAAATAAAAATAAGTATATAATTAATTAATATGGATGTTTTAGATGTTATTATAGCCATCAAACCAAGGAGACGAAGTTTAAAGATTAAACCAGAAAATCAATTCTAAGGTAAAGACGAATTCTCACATTTGCAAATAAAAATAAAAATTTTATTTTCTTCTAAGCACTAAATAAGGTTTTGAAATTTGTTCAACTGCTATGGCAAGTTTATTTATGATTTTTATCTGCTATTTAAAATGTAGGAATTAATGTTAGGTACCATGCCATGTTTCAATTGATTATATCATATTATATAAGGTGTATCATAATAAGATGTTGGATGATATAAAAAATGAAAATAAAATAAAATTTATTAAAGATATTTGTTTGTAAATGTTAGCAAATAGAGTTAGTCCCTTATATGATATAAATTGGAGAAGCCAAGTATACACATAAAAAATAATTATCTATTTGTAGGTTTGAAAAGATAAATTGTCATTGAATTACCTTAGAAGACACAATTAAACAGTCCTCCCATGATAATTATGTTATATATAAATAAAATAAAAAAATAAAATATGATATGGTTATATCCTTTACTTGATCCATGAATGATTCAAAATCCTTTATACTATATCTTTGGAATAGAATAAACTGCTAAAGATTTGTATTGGATGCATCTATTTAAACAGGCATGCATATTGTTTTCAAAATTTCTGTATGCTATTGTATTTAGGGATTAGTTGCATGCACTTAGTTTTATTAATAGCTAAAAATTATTTACAAACAAATATTTACAAGGCATTATTTAGAGAATTAAAGAAGCAAAGAAGAGACATTGAATATACTAAGATGTGGTGCTGCAAGTGCAAGGATTTGGAGTGTGAATGCTGATCAAATCATCATAGGTAAAATGTTATTTTAGGAATGCAATGAATATTATAAATTTATTATTTATCTGTTCACACTCGCGCCGCCACTTTTCTCTTACATGAATATTTGTCGCTTTGCAAACGTCTCTGTTTTGGTCTTATATTTGAAGTTCTTACGAGAATCCTGCAATGATCCCTGGATAATGCAATTAAGATCTTTGAATTCCTATGAAGATCCCATGAGGATCCCATGACGATCCCGAAAGAAATCTCTCTCATGAAAGTTTTTCTTTTAATATTTTTCTTATTACTCTATTCCCTTACCTTGATGCAGGCATGTTTGTATTAAAAAAATATATATTAATCGCATGTACATCAACGACTGTGATGCACACTGAAAAAAAAATAAAATTCAACCCTCTCTATATCTGCATCGTCTATGTACATAATGTTTGCTCTTGTATTAGTGTTAGAAATATTGATCATATAAGCTGTAACATTTTTATAACCCCTTTGAAAAACAATTTAGGCATATGCTTCACAAAAAATGATGGTAAGATAAACTCTGGAAAAAATTTAAATGCTTGTTTGAATTTGGAAAAGTATAATGATACCTACTTATGTGGAATCGATGAAAAAAACTAACATAAAACCAAACAATATGTAATCACCATACCTTCATTCTCAGAGCTTTGTTAGCTTCCTGCAACATTTGCTCCTAAATTGGAGATAATTTTCATTAGGAATAAAGTTAGCCTTATTTAATAATTCAATCGAAGGTCATGTAAAGATCTAGTGAATTTATTGAAATGAGATCATGGAGATACCTTCCTTTTGAGATCACATAGTTGGTCAAGCATCAACTGGCTCTGAAAAGACCGAGAAAAGATGCAATTTTTCAGATCTAAATAATTACAAATTCTGTTCTGGACTGGAAATAGTAAGAAAAAGCTTCAAATATATTTATAGAAAGTTTCATGCCATCCTCTCTTGGTAAGATGTTGGATTTTCTCTGCTTATATTTCTAGGGCATTTACATACATATCACACAATTCTTATGTATTCACATATCCCAGGCATAAACTTTCATATTTATGCACATATCACTCAAGTTGTAAATATCACATTAAAAAATATCACTCTTATCACTTTAAAAGTGAAATAAACATTTTCATGCATATGTTTAAAACACCAAAGTGCAATGTATGTAAATATGAAAGTTTAGATGTGGGATATGTAATGTAAGAACCAAAGTTTTTTTCCTTTCCCTCGATTATATTCGTCCCTCCTTCGATTGTGTGATTCACGCAAACTCGTGCAAATCACATGAATCCCGTCTCAGGCAATCTCGCGCAGAGTACATGAATCCTACAGTGCTTCCACCACCTCGATCTAGTTGATGCTTTCAATAAGACCTTAGTAAACCTCATTAAGAATATTCTTCATGTTAACAAAAAGAAATGACATGAAAGCTCTTTGAGGCTTTGTGGGTGTACCGTACGACATATCGTACCCCCACTACCTCTATGACTTACGCTTAGACGTTTGGGACTGAAGCAATCCTTCCCTTGGAAATCGAGCTGCCTTCATTGCGAGTTTTTCTAAGCTAGAACGTCAAAAGTGACGATAATATCCGACTCAGGTTGGAAGAGCTGAATAGCCTCGAGGGACTTTGACTGCAGGTCAGACAAATCCTCGAGCTATACCGCGCCAAAATGGCCCGAGCTCACGACAAGTTGTTAAGGCTAAAGACCTTCGTGGTTGGAGACTTGGTACTAGTTCTACTCCGCTCAATTATGTCTCACGATCGAAGAACACTTGGGAATGACCGTCGTGATTGACAAGGTCTAAGAGGGAGAGGCCTAACCTCTCAAATCACTTCATCTAACGGTTTGTCCGCATCATCTCTTTAGCATTTAAATGTTTAATTGACCATAGAATTAAATGATTTTGGGCTCATAAGATTCTTTTCACTGAGATGCTTGATTTGAATATAACTATGTTAAATTTAGAGTTTGTTTGACCCTCCAATTAATGTTCTAAACTTGTTAATTGCTCTTTAAATGCTTGATCCATGCTTGATCGAATCATTTTCAGTGTCATTGGTTTCGTCTTATCAAGACAATTTGTCT
Source organism: Phalaenopsis hybrid cultivar (assembly GCA_002079205.1). Taxonomy (NCBI): domain Eukaryota; kingdom Viridiplantae; phylum Streptophyta; class Magnoliopsida; order Asparagales; family Orchidaceae; genus Phalaenopsis; species Phalaenopsis hybrid cultivar. The sequence goes on from JXCR01148108.1 coordinate 212,724, forward strand.
ATGAACTTGATAAAGTGAGGGTGGGTTTAGATGATTTTGAATTTGAAATTGAAATGCTTGTTACTTAGAATGCATCGTGATTCATGACCGATGGTAAGATTATTTTGGACACACATCAAGGGGAGATAATTAACATTTTTATTAATTTTTTTTAGATCACATGTAAAAAGAAATGTGAATTTCATTCCTTCCATAGAAATAAAGAACCAGCATCACAATCCAATTAAAATAGCTAAGGGCGTAAACCCTGTTATCAAATTGTTCAAAATTTAATGAAAATGCTTTGGTTAGATTACCTCTTTTCAAGAAAAAATAATAGTTATACTTGTTTGGTAATTTCATTTGAAGTTGACTTCCTTAAAACTGAAAAATATGCTTGACCTAAGCTAGAATATAGAAGTCTGCATTCATTTCAGAGCCATTTGCCTTTCTTAAATCGAAGTCTCATTTCTCATCTTCATTTTTTTTAAATTGGAAGATTGATGTACATATCACTGAATTCTTACGTATTTACATGTCTAACACCTAAAGTTCAATTTTTACAAATATGGCACCTACCTAAGCATGAAAATTGTAATTCACTGTGGGTTGAATTGTTGAGCAGCTTAGGCTGTTGGAGTCATGTAATGACCCATGTCATATTCAGAAATATTTCATCCCCTTTCCATTATTAAAAGAGTCGGTGTGAATCTCTTTCGAGACTTGAGCTAGGCTTATTGACATCACATAATTAAGAAATTATTGAGGTCAACAACTACGCACAAATATTTTATCTAAATTAAAATTAATACATTTATACAACTCAACAAGAATAAAAGAAAGAACTCACAAAATTAATCTTAAATAGCTGAAGTTGAGACAATTGATGATAGAAAATGCATAAGCATATAATAAAAATGTACATTATTTTAAAACTATGTTATCATGCTTATATTAAAAACTAAGCTAAAGATGGTTTAAATTAAATAAAGAAGATGGAGAAATGAGACAATTTTAATGTGCTTTTTCATTTCATTCCATGTAAGAACTATNATGATGATAGAAAATGCATAAACATATAATAAAAATGTACATTATATTAAAACTATGTTAGCATGCTTATATTAAAAACTAAGCTAAAGATGGTTTGAATTAAATAAAGAAGATGGAGAAATGAGACAATGTTAATGTGCTTTTTCATTTCATTCCATGTAAGAACTATAATATCATCAATTTATGAAAGGGAGTATCTCGAGTTAGGATGCAAATGGCTAAGTCTACTTTTGATGAAGGAATGTGATTAGTTTGGTGGTTTTGAATGAGAAACTATGATGGCTACTATGTTTGTGCTGTATATTTTGACAAATTTTGGTTATGAATGTGTACGGTCATCATCTCTTCACCTCCTATCAAGTAGAAATATGTATCGGGGGCCGGTTGCTCATCACAAAGGTGATTGAAGCAAACGATAGACAAAGCATTCATGAAGATGTTAGAGTTGATCCAAAGATGCTAAATCGCGAACAAAAGTGTCTTTGATTTTATGCAGTCCTAAAGAAGTGATAACTAATTTTGATATGAGAATTCATTATGGGTGTCAGTGATGTGCCAAATTGAATCTTTAGTTGGCTTTGATGAGGGTAGAGGGAAAAGGTGTGGAGTGGGAGTTATTGGATTATAGGGTGAACGATGTTGTGATACGTGAGTTGGTAGCAAACCTAAAGGCATGTTGACTTTTCAAGAGAGTAACTGAGGCGTGTCGATGCTATGAGATCTAAGGGAATGCTCTAGAGTTGAATGAGTGTTAAAGCGGGTGAAGTTATTACTATAGATGTGAGCTAGAGTGGTGTGGATGCTATGAGATACACAGATTTACTTAATATAGGGTCCTAACATTTATAGTCTTTTAGGAAGAGCATATCCAATTAAAATGAAGCTAACCGATAAGGGATATGATTTTATCCTTCATTGAGATGTGATAAATATTATTTTTTTTGGTTGAATGATGTAAGAATAACTTGTGGATTGCACCTATATTTTAATGATTGTTCAAATTTTATGCAAGAGTTGAGAATGAGAACATGGGCTAAGATGGTGGGGATGAATGCACAATAAGATTCTCATCGATAAGCATTCACGTATAGTATTGAGAATAAGAGATGATTTGAGCATCATCATGAATATTGTGTTTAGCAAGGAATGGAGTAAAGTCATCCAAATATCCATTAGAACTAATAGCTAAAAACAAAACTTATGATCAACATGTTGAATGATTCTTTAATGTGAGATGAATGTTAATCATGTTTTTTTTTTTTTTTTTTTTTTTTTTTAAAATTTTTTTTTTTTTTTTTTTTTTGGGGGGGGGGGGNGAGCTAAGAAGGAATAAAAATGCCTCCCAACTTAAGAGGGGGTCTTTCTGCATAGTTGACACCGTCGGTCTTTTTGCATAGTTGACATCATCGAGGGATCCATGCCAGAATTGAAGAAGTGGGAAGAAAGGTGGTTATCATAAGTATGAGCTTAAAGTAGTGATGCCTTTACACATTAATCTCTAAAACCATAAAAATTAAGTTGACGATGTTAGCTATACTTAAGAAGTAAATACATAAGAAGTAATATATAAAGTGTTTTTTTCTAATCTTCATATCCTTCCATGTAAACACTACAGAGCAAAATTTTACGCAGAGTACATATGATTACCGGTGGTTGTGTCAATTTTTGATAGAGGTCATTAATTGGTTTGGTGGTCTTGAATAATTGCTTATTGTGCAGCTGGTGTTGTACCTTATGTTAGCTTTTAATTAAAATTTAAGATTATCAATATTGTTTTAATGAACATCTTTGAAAACAGTTTATTATTTGCCATATTTATTGACCAAGTGATTGATCATTCACTTAGAAAACTAAATAGCAGAAGTCATAAAAGGAATGTTTTTATTGATTATTTGTGTAGTTCATAGAAAACAAAAAGACATATCATAACTATTTGTACACTATCAATAAATTTGAGGCCGTTAACATATGAAGTCAACTCATCTAATATGTATGGACAATATAGACATTTCAATCTATTCGTTTAGTAAGACTCCGACAGACCTTTACAAATAAAATGATAGTTGCATTGTACATTACCTTCCTGGAATATATTTTAATGGCTGGGTTTGACAGCTCTAATATTTTTAAAAAATCAATATGATTTTATGGAATCAATCTCAACCATTAAAAGAATTTTTCATGCATTTTTATAATTAAGTTGATTGTATTGTATAAATAATATATATATATATA
>JXCR01148108.1:216365-230484 GCA_002079205.1 Phalaenopsis hybrid cultivar
AAATATTCCTGATAATTGTTCTGCTTCGATATGAAGCAACAACATCTAAGTCAAAACTCATAGATTGAAAAATTGCAAAATTAGTTTAATATACACAATGCTAAAAAACAGAGTTACATGGAAAAAAAAAAGCCTTTAGAAATAAAAAAAATATAGTTAACAACTTTAATTATCACATAGAACGATAATCTTAGTGCTACTGCCAAATTTTAGATAAGTTTAAGATTCTAATGATTGGTCAGAAGTAAACAATATAACTGGTAAAAATTCAAATATATAATGAGACCCTTAAGACATGAGCACGGAATGATATTTGTCACAAATAATGATAAGTAATTGATATAAAAGAGTGTCGAGTGTAATTGATGACTAATGGTCAATCTTGTATACTCACAAAAAGTTTGGTCAATAATTTAAATATTTTATAGTTGGGTGTTTATGGTCCTTGTGTAATGTGGCAACAAATTCCTTTGAGTACACTGGAGATTAAGTGGGTAGAATAGCGGCTGATATGATATTTATATATAAAATAACATGCTAAAATGATTAGTTAGTTCCCATAAAAAACAAGGGGTTTTTTGGATCTACTTTGCAAACTCTTTCCTTGATTTCAAGGAGTTCTTCCTGCAAAGAAAACTCAATATCTAAAGATAAATTTGCTAATTGTAGAAAATTTCTTTTTTCTAAAGCATGATTTGGCTTTTGTTAAAGGCACGCTAAGTTCTAGAGATTTTTAGCCTTCACTGCCTTGCAACATATAAGACCTTGGGTTATTAATGGTTCTAATGATGAAAATCTCAGATGGCTTTCACTCTTCTCAATACCAACCCGTTTGGTTGAAAAACAACCAAACTATTATTTTGACCCCCAATTATTGAACTAAGGTAAAAGGACACTTTTGTAATGTGGTACCACTCACCTACCACATCTCACCTACCGCTCACCTACCACATCTCACCTACCGCTCACCTACCTCCCACGTACCACTCTCTTGCTTCTATAAATAGAGAGGGTGTGAGGCTTAGGAGAGCAAGGGAAGCGATCTTAAGCTACCACAAAGGAGGAGATAATGGCTAGAGAGCTAGAGAGGAGGAGAGCATCTTGAAACCTTGTATCAAGGTGTCGCTTGAGAGGGAGGTCATAGAAGGAAGATGATGGCTCATCTCTATGTATAAGTTATGTATTCTCCATTTCTTTTACGTTAGTGAACTATTTGATTGATTTCCTCCCGTGGACGTAGATCCAGTTGGATCGAACCACGTAAACGATCTGGTTTGATTTTTGCTCTTTGTGTTTCATTTCTATGCCAGGAAGTACATATCTCACAACAAAAACTCCTTGATTGGTTATGCCTCTTAAGCACTCAAGTGCTCTAGCTTTCAAACAATTGATTTTGTTGGGTGTTTCCCACCAACATTCCATCTTATAAGTCAAGCTCAACTTGCATTTCAATCACATTCCATTTATATCTTCTTCAAACTTCTTAAGGAATCATTATGTTAGCATGAAAGATCTAACTAATATTATTTTAAAGTTTGATTGGCATCAGAACTTTTGACCTAAGCTTTGGCATGAATGGAGCCTCGCCGCTGATGATAACAGAGTAGTATGGCAAATATATTTCATAGTACAAACACCTTATTAAGCATCCAACTTCTTGTTATGTAAGTTGATAATTATCTTGTTAATTTGTAGCCTTAGCTTGTCCAAGGATTACTAACATAAGAAATATATCCTCAACAGTTATAAATTTTGATTAATTTATTGTTATTAAATTGTGTTATTATTGGCGATAATTACAAGTGGCGGCATAAAACTTTTGAAGGTTTTTGACTAGTGTAATTTAATTATTATTATAGTGGTTACTTTGACAAATGCTTTCACGTTTTCCCACATTATGAAGTAGCAATCTAGTACCAACAAGAACCATCTTTGATTGTTTCTAGCACGAACAAAGTACACGTTCATCGAAATTGAGTCTCACACTTCATTAGTCGGAAAAAAAACTGATTGATCACTAGTTGTGAGTCTACAAGCAAAACTATGTTTCATTCTTGTTTGGGCTACTAATCTCAATACAATAAGTAATACTTTATACTTTGCATGATTGTTGAATGCATAAAAACCTAGCCAAACACTATAAGTGGCAGTAACTCCTTTAGGGCATAAGTGCACCACACCTACTTGATTATTTTTCTTATGGCACCATTAATTAACAAAATATAAGCTCCATTTATTCCAATCAATTTTAGGATAGCTCCTTTAGTGCATACTCAATGGCAAAATTCTCCAAAGTTTAAGCTCTAATAGCAAACTAATAAAATCATTTGATATTGTATTCCTTAAGTTCAATTTATCACCTTGTGAGCCATTTAGGTAGCTTCAGTTTATCTAATATCAAACAAATAATTTAATCGGCATAGCCTTTATTAAATATTTTTGAAAATATGGTGTCAATTCAAAGAGATTTTTTAGTACAAATACTATTATTTATATCAGGAGGTATATTTTCTTTAGATCACCAATGATTTTACAAACATAATATATATGCTATTTTTGCCTCCATTCCCCACCTACAAGAATAAAATTAATTTTCTTATCATAAACTTAAAATTACAAAATAGTATTTTCTAATGGTGAATGTCACATCATACTCGATTTTCCACTCGAACTTTGACTTTTTCTAGACATTGAATGGAGGTGTTTCACTCCCCCAACTATGAGATGAATCAGCTTAACCCCACAAGCCTATTTGTAAGCTTATCAATGATAGGAACTTCGGAGTTGAACTAACCTTATCAATATTAAACACATATCAACCTATTTCATCATTAACTCTGGGAGCTAGCCGGTATTAGAAAAAAAGGCTTTTCATTCGTTTCAATTTCATGTTTTCCTTTGAAGGTAGCAAAAGTTTCCGATTAAACTTTTGGATTTTCAATTAGAGAATTCTCACTGATAACTTACCAATACATTATTCATCATTCATTTTTTTTTCAGTGCAAAGATACATTACTGATGAGCTATTGGTGTGTGGCACGCACATTCTTCATTCCAAACAACTAAAACATGTAATAAAAAGTTCCCGTTAAAGAGTGCATCTTGATTTTAACAGAGAAGCACAAGCACGATAGTCTAACCATTGAGTTTACCAAAATGCCAATTTTGGGTAACATTTTTTAATCTACACACTCTCCACTTCATGCTATTTTTTTGTTGTGTGTTGTTGAGTTGGCACAGATGAGACCGGTCGAGAATCAATCAAGTGGTTCGCATCATTTGTCAAAAAGCAAAACTGCTCATCAGGAGCGCAAGGTGGTACCTGGAGCCGCGATCGCACGATCCAACGAGCATTGAGCAACGATCGAATGATCCAACGAATGGGAGGGGTACACAAAGGCATTAATCACGAATGCAAAGAGGAAAAATTAGAGGAGTTTGGGGGGAAAATTTTGAAGTGTTATGAGATGATTATATTAGAGCTTATAACCTAGGGTTTGCTTTCTCTTTATACATGTTTTGTTGGCTGCAGCTTTTCATTCTTTTTTTGTGGGGTTTCGAGCGATGTCTACGGTTGAGGGAGGACGATCTACTCTTAAACTATAGATCATCATTGTATCTTGCTTATTTTCTTTTGATTTTCGTAAGAGCAGCCATTGTTTGAGTTTTTTCACCTACTTCTTATAATTTTGTCGGCGTTTGTTTGCTGATTTTAGTTATAGATCATATCATATTTGTATCAGAGCAAGATATTACAGGGATGTCAAAAGAAAAAGTTGGAAGGAAAAGTTGGGAAAATAAGATAAAGATGAAAACATTCGCCACCATGGAGGACATGTTTTCTTCCAAAGAGAGTCAAATAGAGGACGGATTCGAGAGTATTAAAGAAATGCGAGAGAAGTTGATGAAGCTCATGGAGTGCAGTACAATGCCATATTGACCGCTCGAGTTGCAAACCTTAACTAAAAGTTGATAGGGGAATATTTGGCTAAATCAAAATGGAAGGAAGCCGAATGAGAGGACACGAGAAGGACATCATTTAATGCCAAGAGCGTCCCCCTAGAACTCCGAGAGGAGGAGGGTGGAGACTTCCAATGAAGGTTTATAAGTTTTTATTTAATGGTATTAGGTCCGTGTGAGCGTGTTCGGAGAAGTTATCTCAGTGCTTGTGGAAGCCTAAGGATAATCCAATGGTATTTTGTCGGCAATGCGTCTATCAAACCATCAAGTGTTGAACAAGTTGACAATTTTTTGCCATCAATTTTATATAGAGCACAAACGCAAGCTCACCGGCTTGCACATTTTAACCAATGTTATCAAAATTGAAAGCAAAGGATAGAAGACAAGCTTAATTTCTTTGCCAAATCAGTAACGTTAAGTTAGATGAGTCGAAGAAATTTAATACAACTCTCTAATTAAGGCAAATTCTTCTACTAAAAGTAGATACAAAGTACAACAAATTCTCTGAAGTATAAAGGCGACATCGCTTAAAGATTGATCTATGATGACAAAGCCTACATATCAAATTGCACTCGAAACATTGTGTTGACATCCTTGAAAATTCTTGGAGAACCGCAAAATCAAATTCCATGGTGTGGCATCCAGATTAATGTTTATAAGGTTACAATAAACATTGTCCGCTTCGGATGCACAACAGATTTATTGGGGGGCATTTGTTGACCCACACATGTAAGCCACAAAATGAGTCGATCGGTCATGGCGAGAACAACAAATGAATAATGTGACACAGCACGATCAAATTTAGAATGTCTCAAAAATACTTGAAATTCACCTCAAACAATGCTTTTTTGCAACACGAACTCCGTCGTCGTACGAAGAACATCACAATTACCCATTGAGGGGACTTTCATGATCAAAAGAAGAGAGCACGGTGAAAATGACAGGGCAACGTCGCAACGTGCTTAATTCAAACTCAAATTATCTCGATCGTCGACGAGATCACCAAAATGATCTCCAATAATAAAACGAACCAGAAGAGCGCACACGAAAAATGACAGGGCAACGTCGCAACGTGCTTAATTCAAACTCAAATTATCTCGATCGTCGACGAGATCACCAAAATGATCTCCAATAATAAAACGAACCAGAAGAGCGCACACGAAATATCAAAATTCTCCAAAGTGAGGTATTATGTGATTGAAATGACAATGTACGGTGAAATCAATGAACAGCTAGTGCGGCAAGCAATTTGGACTTAATTCATCTCGATAATCACTAAAAAGTTGCTTAAACAACCTCTAATCATAAAAAAAGGCCGAGCAAGTGTGTCCGGAAGTCCGATTTGCCTTGAGAGGAGATCCATTATGTCATATTTTAGTACATCAATAGATGACACGTAAATCAAGACATCTGAATTTAAAATATCTTTAAAATTGAGAGGGAAATAATTTAAATATTATATCTATGAAAACATTTTATATCTTTCACAGCTCAAACGGGTCATTTCCATCCAATAAGGTGGCCCGTGCTCCGCCGTTATTTCATCCAGCAGCCCCAGGAATCCAACTCCTTTGCACGCAAATAAAAAAAATTAATATTATCTCCAATGTTGGTCCCGACAACCGCTGCGATCCTAAGATGTTTTTCTTTTATTTTATTTGTCCTTCGCAGCACTTGTCGTGAAGTAATATTTTTTCTTTTCTTTTCCACTCTCCTATTTGCGAGTTCTACTTCGACTCTGTTTAGCGCAGTTGTAGCTTCTTAGCTTTTCAATTGCAGCTGCGCTGCTCCAGAAAGCTGCTGCGGGGAAGTAGCTGCGGAGAAGCTGACTGTCTATTTGGTGTAACTGTGTAAAAACAGCTATGAGACAGTTATTTCTGAAAAAATGACCATGATGCCCATATTTGGTAAAACTGTTTAAAAGAATGTTGTAACAACTACATTTTTGAAACTTCTGAAGCAGAAATTCATTTCTAAACAGAACAGAAAGTTCACATACACTCACTTAACAGTGAGCCCCGAAAGTGCTAAAAAAAAGAAAAAAATTAATAAAATTATAAGTAATTAATAAAATCCCCATGGCTTATTGTTGAGTGAAATGCATATAGCGGCAGGCAAATCCCAATCAGAAAGATCTGACAATATGCATTGGGTTTGTTTTAATTGTGTAGAAAGTTTATGAAGGAAAATAATACAAAAAAGCCTATGAAGGAAAACATATCATGTGCTTTATCAATTAAGAAAGCAGACATGTAAATAACAATATTTTAAAAAGAAGCAACTTTTCTGAAAGATGATATTTTGAATGGGATAACTTCAATAGTTTTAAGAACGTGATCGAAATTGCTCGTTTAGTTCATGTTAAAACTAATCAGATCATACGCATCCCATCTCAAAAACTTGTCTCAAAAAGAAGGTAGAGGTGGTGTGGGAATTAGAATTTTTGAATACAAAATCATTGAAATAAAGAAGGAAAACTTGGAGCTAAACCGTAGCAAAAGGAAAGTTTAAGGGGGAAAAACATTTACCATAACAGTAAACTGTGTAAGACAACTTCACAATAGGTTTATTCATCCAGAAAATGGTGGTTGTTAACTCTTTGTTGCATAAAGTGAACTCATTTCTACAAGGAAATAGTGACAACAGTAAAATACTACCGATAGTTTCTTGTTTCTGATGCTTACTTATAAGTTTCCAGACCAGACAAAGTAATTAAAAAAAGTATGTTACTTCAGAATTGTAAAAACAAATAAATTCTAAACCTTTGAGGATGAAAGCTTCAATAGCAGTGCGACTGTGATAATAACACCATCGTGTCTCACATGCAGCAATGTAAAATTTCTCTGGAGTAATACAACCCATCTCAAACCACCAACAAAAAATAGAGAAAAATCATCATTATATGTTGTTTTGCATTAGAAAAAAGCTCGGATAAAGTCCATAGAAAATTCAAATTTCCAACAGGAATTTGATCAAACACTTTAAATACAGGAGCAGACTGAAAACTACCCCACCAGACAAATGAGCAAACTCATCAATTTTCAAGAAAAAGTAAGCATCATCAAATGGAATAAACAATTAAAAATGAATATGTATGCAAAGAAAGATGGGCGCAAAACCTCTATACTTGCTGAGACACATACACAGCAAAGAAAGAAACCCACCACCAATGTTTCCCAACTCCCATACTGCTTTCTCATCTCTTAATAAAAAGCCCTTCTCCCTTAACCTCAGCTCACTGCCTGTACCTGGCTTTATCTTCAAGCTGCGAGAAGGGCAGGGAGGTGGAAACTTGTGGCGCCAGTAGGAGCCTTATCGCATCCTTCTGCCTAGCTTCCCATGGCCTACAATGTCTGCGTTTCCTCTGTCTTCCAGAGCATCTCGTTCGTATCCTTTCTCAACCTTCCTAGGAGAGTCTCTGTATTTCCTTCACTACCTCCTTTTCCATTAGAAAAGAACCATGTCTGCTTGCTTAGGCCTTCTTCATCAATGGTTTCATCTGCCGCTCTCCCATGGCTCTCAATCGCAGTAAGCACAAGCATCTCCCTCTCGATCTCTAGGCTGAAGGAGGAAGCCGCATGCCCTAATCCCACTTCATCTATTCCGCTTCTGCTCGACCGACATTTCCCTCCGCCACTCGAAGCCCCAAAAGCCGAAGCTCCTCTTCCCGTCCGCCACTCGCATCCCGCTCTCGATCTATCGATGATGGCTGCGTTGATCGTATACCGGAGGGGTCTATATATATATCATAAAAATATAATATTTAAATAAAAATTTAACACTTGAAGCTTAAAGTAAAAATCCATCCACCCTCCAAAATCATTTGTCAGAAGTGGACAATTCTAATGCTGAATCTACTTCACAAAGAGTCAATGTTATATCAAATATGCTACTAAATTCAATGTCAAATTTCATGCCAGTAAGGACAGGGTCTGAATCCTCTCTCTGTGTGGTTCTTGCTGTCAAATTGCACCACAAAGAAACAGTTACCATCAGAGCCCTCTGACCGGGTGGTTGTCATCAAATGACACTATTATATTACGGCCACATCTGTACCATGTATATTCCCTAATGATATTCTGCTCCTTTTTGAGTATTGAATCATAGGGTATATTTGGGAGCACAGAAAAACATCTGTAAGCTAAGGTCGAATTAGATTAGTCATTTGGACAAACATTCACCCCATGTCTACCAAGGTCCCATTGGACGAAGCAAACCATGTTTGCTGACAAGGATACTTTGATCATGCTGGGTCGACTACCTCCGTTGACTAAGTGGACTCGAGACTATGACAACTCGGGAAAACCTGGTGATAATTTTTATAATTTCAATTTTCAAATCTGCCACAATCATATGCTAGGTACAAATACTTAGCTTCAGATGACTAGTCTTAATTGAAAGTGCTCTGTAGTTTTCATGTGGGGGAATTAACCATTGGGCTTGTGTCTATGAGAAACCTCGAACCCTAGATGTTAAAATCACCACAAAATAATGGTGAAATCTCTAGGTAGTGTTTTATCTACTATCTCATATGCCTTAAAAAAATTCTACCAAAATTAATAGCTATTAAGCTCTCAACGAGAGTCCGACGAGCTTTTCAAATTTTCAAAGCCCACAAGAAGGTAGAGAAAAGTCAAGGAATTTACATGGGGTTGGTTCTTACATTACACGGCTTACAGGTGGCATAGAACTTCCTTCTCTTAGACTTGGGCAACACAAATGTGATTCTAGGGGTGAATTAACTACAAAAACTAAGAGAGATGAAGGTGATCTGGAAATCATTGACGACAGAGATCCAGGTGGAGGATAGAAAGGTGGTGCTAAGAGGAGATGCTAACTTATGTAAAATCATGGTCTCGCTTAAAACCATAGACAAGTAAATATGGGAGTAGAGATTAGCTACTTAGTTGAGTTATAAAACATTGAGGAGGTCCTAGATCCCGAGTTGACAGAGTTCCCCGAAGGAGTCCAACAGCTCCTGCAGCAGTTTACAGATGTCTTTCAGCAGCCCAACGGGTTACCACACCACAATGTATCATGAGCACAACATTATATTAAAGGCGTGTGTCCCTCCTATCAATGTCAGACCATACAAGTATCCTCAAATTCAGAAAGATGAGATAGAGAAGTCAATCTGAGAGATGCTCGAGGGTGGGATTACCTAACCCATTCTAAGCCCCTGTTGCAGTTCAATCTTGTTGGCGAAAAAAAAGGTAGTTGGAGGTTCTGTGTGGACTACCAGGCTTTGAACAATGAGATAATGTTGGATAAGTTTCTTATTCCGGTGATTGATGAGTTACTAGAAGAGCTTTATAGGGCAACCATTTTCTTAAAAATTGATCATAAGTTAGGGTACCACCAGATCATAATGAATCCAACGGATGTACACAAGATAACATTCAAGACATATGAAGGACATTATGAGTTCTTGGTGATGTCGTTTGGCTTCAGCAATACCCCGACCACATTTCAATCCCCCATGAAGAGGGTTTTTCTGCCTTACCTCAAGAAATTCATCCTGATCTTCTATGATGACATTCCAATCTTTAATTATACAGAGAATGAGCATGTGGAGCACCCGAGGACAGTCATGGAGAAGTTGAGAGAGCACTAGTTGTACGTGAACTTTAAGAAATGTTCCTTTGCGCGGCTACAAGTAGAGTGCCTTGGGCGTGTGGTGACAAGGGCGAGGGTAGCAGTAGACCCATCCAAGACTGAGGCTATGATGGACTGGCCTTTATCCAGGAGTTTGAGGGGATGCTTAAACCTCACCAGATACTATCAAAATTTTGTGAAGGGGTACAACACGATAGCATGTCCACTGATGGAGCAACCGAAGAAAAATAATTTCAAGTGGGGGGAAGCCGCAACAAAGATCTTCAAACAACTAAAAAGACCATGAACAAAGTACCAACATTAATACTTTCAATTTTTAGTAGATCACTTGTGTTAGAGACATATGCATCAAGATAAGAATATAGAGCAGTACTCATTCATGATCAGTAGTCAATTGTTTACTTCACCGTTAGGATGTGGCTCAAGTCAGTGTACAAGCGGGAGTTGAAGGTTATTGTCTTGGCCATTCAGAAACCGTGGCCATGTCTATTGGGCCAACATTTTCGTTGTCAGGACATAGTAAAGGAGCTTGAAGTATTTTTTGAAGTAGAGGATAGTGACTGAAGAGCATCAGAGGTGGCTATCCAAGTTGCTGGGATATGATTTTGAGATTCAGTATTTGGTAGGTTTGAAGAATAAAGCCACATATACATTGTCGAGGAAGGTGGAAGAGCCTCAACTGATAGCTTTATCAGTACCCTTGATCCATTATTGGGAAGCAACGAGGTGAGATTGCGGGCAAGATGAAGGACTGAGGAAGATAAAGGCAGAGTTACTACAAGATCCGAACACTCATTCAGGATATTCCTTGAGGGAACATCAGCTATTCTGCCATGGGTGGTTCACGTTATAAAGGGCATCAGAGTACATCCTCATACTATTGCAGGAGTTTCACGGCAGAGCAGTAGAAAGATTCAGGGGTGCAAAAGACATACAACTTTTTGTCGATGGAGCTTTATTGGATGGGGATGTGTAGAGGCATGGAAGACATGGTGGCATGGTGCGATGTATGCCAACGATATAAAAGTTGGCAATGGCACCGAGCGGGTTGTTACAACCCTTAGCATTGCCAGAAAATGTTTGGGAAGAAGTGACAATGGATTTCATAGAAGGGTTGTCTTGATTAGAAGGGTTAACAGGGATCCTGATGGTGGTGGATCACCTGAGCAAGTATGTACATTTCATTCAATTACAACACCCCTACACTGCGATCTCGGTAGCTATGGTGTTCATGCGAGAAGTGGTCTGTTTGCATGGAGTGTCAGAATCGATTATATCCGACAAGGACAAGGTGTTCCTCAACCAGTTTTGGAAGGAGCTATTCAGGTTACAAGGAACATTCCTTAAAATAAGCACATCAAATTACCCTTAGATCGATGGCTCGACGAAGGTTGTCAACAAGAGTGTGGAGAATACCTACATTGTTGTGTAAGGTTGGGCCAAGTGGATTGTGTGGGCTGAATACTGGTATAATATTTGTACCATACAACAGAGCAAACTATTCCTTTCTAGATTTTGTATGGGTGGGGTCTACCCTATCTGACACACTATGGTCATAGTGCTACACCAACATCCAGTGTTGATCAATAATTGGTCAATAGAATATTGTCTGAGCTCAAAGAACATCCTCTGAGAGCTAAACAAATCATGAAGAGGAACACATATGGACATAGAAGAGAGGAGCAATTCAAATCGGGGACATAGTTTACTTGAAGCAGAGGCTCTATAGGCAGAAGAGGCTGGCTAGGCAGAGGAGTGAGAAACTTGCACCATGATATTTCAAACCTTATTAGGTGATGCATGCATTGGGATAGTAGCGTACTGTTTGAGGCTACCGCTATCATCGGCACTACATCGAGTCTTCCATGTTTTGTAGCTGAGGCATGTGATCAGAGATCATACACTCCCATTGTCACTACCTCTGATGATGACAGAGGACCTGGAGGTGATAGTAGAATCTTTAGAGTTTGACAAATTGCACTAAGGAGAGGCGAGAACAAGGGAGCTACTTATTAAGTGGTAGCGTTTGACATAGTATGAAGCAACGTGAGAACCTTATGAGGTGATCAGAAAACAGTTTCTATCAGTTCATCTTGAAAACAAAGTGCTTCTTTGGGAGGGGCATATTATTATGCTGGTTGTTGAACCAACTCGGGCAAGATCGGTTGTGCATCAATTGACTGGCCCGCCCATCTGTCAAAGTGTTGAACGACTCATAGAAGCATGAGGCGGGGCGAGGAGCGGCGACTGCACGATCCAACGATTTAGGAACGGTGACCGCACTATCAAGAGAGCGAGGAGCAATGACCGAACGACTTAGCAAACAGGAGGGGTCCACGAGGGCTTTAGACATGTATGCAAAGAGGAGAAATTACAGGAGTTCGGGGTGAAAGTTTGAAGCGTTGTGAGAAGATTATATTAAAGCTAATAACCTAGGTTTTACTTTTTCTTTATGTATGTTTTGTTGGATGTAGTTGTTCTTTTCTTCATGTGGTATTCCTAGCAACTTCTAGCGGTGTAGTTGAGACAATCAACCTCTTGAACAATACATCATCATGGTGTCTTGTTTGTTTTCTTTTGATTTTTGTAAGAGTAGCCCTCGTTTGAGTTTTTCCACCAACCTGTTACAATTTTGTCGTTGTTTGTTCCCTAATTTTGGTCCCATATCATATCATTTTCTTGACCATGAGGCCTCCCTGATTAATTTGATAGCAAATAATTTATCTACTTATAATATTTTATTTTAAAGATTCATGGAATGGTCACACTTTTTTTTTTGCTAGTTGGCCTAGTTTCTAGCTGGATGTTAGAGATCAAGCTTAGATTTAAGCAAGTTTGCTAGGTTAGTCAAGTATAATACTTTCGTGGGCAACACTAATACAAAAATTGAACCAAATTAAATTATAAGCAAAACCGATTCGACCAAATTATAAGTAGAACCAAACCGAAACTGCACTGTAACATATTTCAATTTATTCAGTTTGGTTCAAGTTTAATAAAATTTTGGAAAATAAAATAAAATAAAAAATCTTTTTTTGTAATGCAAAAACTAAAATCAACATAAAATATAAGCAGAAAAAGAGAAACCAAACCAATGATATATGTTTTTTTTTTTTTTCTAATACCAAATCAAGAACCTGAAAATAGTATCATCCTTTAAAAATTGAACGCAATCATTGAAATATAATCTATGAAAATTAACTTTTAATTTTCAAATCAGACTTCGATTTTCTTCACAGGTTAAAATGAGTTTTGTAGGTTCCTCAATCTCCACATCAACAGCGATTCTTTCCTCCTCTTCGGCCTCTGTCGGCGAGCCCAACTTCTCCTTTTTCACATAATGTCTTTTTTTTTTTTTTTTAACCTCAATGTTTGCATCTATATACACATTATTGTATTATAATGAAAAAAAACATCATTTGAAAACATGAAAGCAGCAAAAAAAAGGTTCATTATTTTCTAAAAAATTAGTTATTTTAAAGGATTCCTATAAATTATTTTATGCCTCAACGAGAGATAAAACTCTCATTTAAGATTTTAAAAGGCTTAGGCAAAGAAAGAGCTTCATTATGAGCCCTGCTTGCCCAGTTACAAACTCAAGCGCTTAAATTTATATCATGTAGGCTAAGCCATAAAGGGAGTGGAGAACTATGAAAAGAGCACAATTGCAGTATTAGTTTTTCTTAGTTTTTGGATAAAACAATTATTTTTCAATTTATAAGATAAAATCATAGCTCAATGCCGTGTATACTCAAAGCAGATTTGAAAAATTGACTCAAAGCAATTTCAAGTTTGATCAGGTTTTATTTATTTTAAAGAACCTTAGCAACATTCCCATTATTTAATACCTTCAGCTTTTAAAATAATTAAAAAATTTTATATTTTTAACAATTATGTATAGTTCTCTTAAAATTCTTTTTGAGTTCTATAAATAACAAAGATACATTGAGTTGACTCCGATCAAGCCTGAGTCAGGTTGGCTTAACTAAAAAGGTTTTTAATTTTGAATCGAGCCGAATTCTAACATTTTAATTTCAAGTAAAAAAAGTTTGCTCAAACTCATCTCAATATCAATCTTAATAAAGTCATGATATGTCAAATATACCTAATATAGTCAATATAATGCACACTTTATTTATTTATTTATATTTTAATTTGACATAAAATTAAAAAAAATAGCAATAATTTTTTCTTTATATATATTAGAAATTTCACTAATCTATGAGGAAGATTACTTGCATTTAACTAGAGCAGCTAAAATAAGAACCTGCGTCTCCTTGGATGGAATTCTGGTCTCTGTTGTATTATAGCTGCACTTTTGGTATCTCTCGATTGTCTTCATCATGCTGCAAGAAAAAATTAGGATAAATAAATTAAATTCTATAATTGAATGTTGACTGATTTGTGGAATATTATTAAGTTTGAGTGAGTAAATTTTGCATCGTATATTTATTTTTGGGTAAGTGAATATTTATCTCTTGATATGAACACAGATAAATAACTAACTATATGTAGATATATATATATATATATATATATTTAT
>JXCR01148109.1:5835-26750 GCA_002079205.1 Phalaenopsis hybrid cultivar
TCTGGTAACGAATGATGAGAGCACTTTCTAAGAAGATCTTTAAATCTCTTCCAAGCTTCATATATCGACTCTCCATTAATCTGACAAAACGATGTTATGTCATTTATAAGTTTAGCAGTTTTGGATGGAGAGAAATATTTGAATAGAAATTTCAGTGAAAGTTCTCCCCAAGTTCTAATAGATCCTGGTGCTAACAAATTTAACCTTATCTTAACCTTATCCCTAAGTGAAAAAGGAAAAATTCTAAGTCTAACAACATCGTTCGAAACTCTGTCATATTTAAAGGTAGCACACAATTTTAAAAAAACTAACGAGGTGTAAATTAGGATCTTCATTTGGTGTACCTCCAACTTGATTATTTTGTACCATTTGGATAATAGCAGGTTTAAGCTCAAATGAATTAGCAGCTACATAAAATTTAGATAGAATAAGTGAATTTCATCTGCTGTAGGACTTGCATAATCTCTTAGGGGACTAGGTTGGTGTTCATTCTCTATTCCGCTTCATCTGCTTTAAGATTTGCATAATCTCGTAGAGGTTTAGGTTGGTGTTCATTTTCTATTCCTTGTTTGTTTACATTGTTTTCCATTATGTCAAGATTTTGAGGTTCTCTTCTTATTCTTCTAATTCTTCTAACAGTGCATTCTAATTTGGTCCAGGCATAAAGAACATTGACTAATCCTATGCTTGGTTACTGAAACTATGGTTAGGGTGGGAGAATACCTGCTCTCAGGTCGAAGATCCCACGTTCCCCTCGCCTAAGGGCTAACATCTACACTTCANGTCTTTCATCTAAACTAAGAAAATTATGGGGTCAGTTTGACTTCATCTTTTTCAAAATTAAATTTTTTTTTTATGTCCTTCCGAAGCGGGTAATGGGATTTCAATTCCGATGACCGACAGCTTCTTACGGGCAAACCCCACACAAAAAAAATAGTGCCGACAATGCATTAGACATAAAATAAGATTTAAAATTGGATATTGATAATACAAATTTAGTTTTTTATAATTTAAAAAAAAATCCTAAGGAAACAAAAAAATCTAAGTAGCACACATTAAAACTCTTAGAACCTTAGCACAAGCATACACATGTTGGTCATGTTGCAATAATTCACATTGTGTGCTGAGACATACTCACAAGAAATGATCATTAAAGCAACTTGATTAATAATTGGTTGCTCTGCTAATGAGATCGATTCACTATTAAATGGAAAGGGTAATTCTCATGAAAATATGAGGTGATTTAACATACCATGATTGCTTGATCAAAGTGTGAACCATCANAGCAAATAAAAAATTTTCTCTCCGCCTCCAAGAAAAAAAATAAATAATTCTTTTATTTCTTCTCTTTATTCAGCAAAGAAATTCCTTAATTAAATTTGCTTAATTTGAAAAATTTTCTTTAATTTTTCTTTTCCGCGGGCCAAGGGAAAAGCTTTTGGAAAATCAAAGAAAATCAATATAGAGAATATTCCCTTTCCTTTACTTTCCGGCAGACAAAAGGAAATTCGCCAAGATGCTTTTCCACTGAAAAAATATTCCTGTAGTAAGTGTCTAGAAGAATACTCCTCTGCTCCTTTCTGCCGCTCCTTTCCTGTTCCGGCAAATCTCGCGTGGACCTTCCTTTCTTGCAGCGAATCAGAGTCCTCTGCGGGCAAACCTGCGATGCCTAGCAGCGAATCGGAGCTTCCCTCTGCGCGCAAACCTGCGATCCTCCTGCGCAAAGCTTTACGAGAGGACCTTCTTATCGCGCCGATGAACCCCGCGCAAAACCTTCGCCGAAGACCTGCCCTTTTCAGCCGAACCCACGAACGCCTTCGCCGAACTGCTTCGCTGCGAACCTCCTGTTCGCGGAACCCTCCGTGCAACTCGATTTCCGCGTAACAGCCGAACCTCCTTCTCCAAATCTCGCGACTGCCACCGCGAGATCCCTTGACTGCTCTTCCTCCGCCGTTGCCGGAAATATCTTCCTCGCGCATGAAATTTCTTCCTTGCCCTCAAACTTTGTCTCTGATACCACTTATTGAGAAAATTAGGGGCCAAGAAAAACAGTAATCGACACAAATCCAGAAGAACATAGAGATTTAACGAGGTTCGGCAAAGATGCCTACGTCCCGGGAGCAGAGCGGCGAGTTCCTTCAATATTCAGAAAAGTTCAGGGATACCTCCTGGGGTTACTAATAGGCCTATTTATAACCCCAGGAGTAAACCTAGGGATACCTCCTGGGATTACTAACATGCCTATTTATAAATCCAGGAGTAAACCTAGACACAACATGCAATTATAACATTATCCTTGTACCATACCGTGGGGCTTTGCCCTCGCACCCCAACCCACGTAACTTCCCAATTTGGACAGATTTTTCCGCTCCACTTCGATCTAGCGTCTGTCTCGATATGATATATGAGCCATACTATAACACCTATATATTCACATATGTAACACCAACAATTTATATTTTATATTTAGGTCACCCAAAATTTTTATTTCACCTAAAAAAAATATCACCATTTTAAATTTTAAAAGGTGAAGCATACATTTTAGTGAAATATTTCAAAATAGGGAATATATATAATTAAATCTGTTAATTTGGTATTTTAATTTTTTTTAACATATACATAATCGCCTAGCATTGTGGCGACTCGCGTGTCACCTAATCAGTCAATCGCCAGACTTATCCGAGACTAATGATCTGTTTGGGGCAGCTTATAAGTCCGAGAGGCGTTTTCAAAACGCCGCCGTACCGTTTGGTTTGCGCTTTTCGCCAGCTTATCTGAAACTGTGTTTGAATTTTTAAACTAAACGAAGGCCGCGAGTCGACCCCCGCGGCCGGTCAGCGGGCCGCATTTCAGGATAAACAACTTATCCTGAAACACACAAGCTGCCCAAACAGACCCTAAATATGCAACAGTAGCCACTCATACAACAAGCGACTTGGCCATATATATACTTTCTTAAATAAATTTAACTCTTATAATAAAATAATCATACAACGATCATTTCTTGTCTGATATTGATATAGTTGGAAAGATTACAAAATTCTGTACAACTTTCATGTTGACCGCTTCTGGTGAATCTCGATGCAGAACTCTCAGAAATTACAAACACTCATATTTCATGACAAAATAGGAATGAGAACCACCCCGAAAGAATAAAATCACCACATATCGTTTAATTCTTGTCTGGTTTGACGTTCTTACTGTTGGAAAGATGACATATTTCCTTACAACCTTTTTACAGACAGTTCCCAATGAATCTCAACGAAAAAATCACAACAATTACAAATGTTCAAATTTTGTGGTAAAATAGGAAAGAGTGCACATCCCGAAAGGAAAAAATCAACGCTCATCGCTCAAATATCGTCCGATTTTGACATTCTTGATATCGTTGGAAATGTGATAGAGTTCTCCACAACTTTTATATTGACCACTTCTGGCAAATCTCATTGAAGAAATCAAACAATCACAAATGTTCAATTTTTTCGGCAAATTAGTAATTAGAACTTGCCCCACAATGATAAAATAAACACATATTGCTTAATTATCGTCCAATTATGATGTTCTTGATATCGTTGGAAAGATGACAAAATTTTCAACAAGTTTCCTGTTGACCACTTTTGATGAATCTCGACGAAAAAATTGCAGCAGAAACACAACTAAAGACACATACAAGTAGATCTAACAATAACTAATTTAGGATATTAAAAAACAGCGGAAGAGACATATTCTAAACCAAAAAAAATAAGGATAGAAAACTCGTCATAAGAAATTTAGGCACATGCAACTAGATCTAACACATACTAAATGCCCTTCCATCAATTAAATAAATATTCAAATGCATTTCTCTTAAACCAAACAATTAAGAGTCACATTAGTACATGCTTCAATTCACATAAGCTAATACTGGAAAATAGTTCATATTTTTAGAATTCTATTTTTTTAATAGTAACAACATTGTTCCCATAGTAATAACGAAGAGCTATAACTACAACAATGATTGAAATCAATATTTTGATAAGAAATTTCTCATCTTCAAAATTCTTGTTGATCATGACATCTCTTGTTGATACGTCTGCATTGTTCTCCTCAACTGTTTGGTCAGTTGCTTCCTCCACCGATATGAAATATTTATAATCATCTTCCGAGCAATTTCTTGGGCAACTTTAAAATTTCCTTCCAGAGCTTTTCTCTCTATGTATAGACCACAAATAATAATTTATAATAACAATAAACTTTTCGATTGATAATTCCTTGTGATACTGCCGAGTTACTTGAACTCATCCCGCTATTGTTCTGCTAAAATGAGAGTGCAAACTCTACCAAAAAATTACTATATCATGTATACAATTACAGGAAACATATTTTGTTATCTGCCACTAAGAATGCAAACTNCAACCCACACGCCTAGACTCCACTATTCCTAAGGCTGGCTAGGAGGTAGAAAGTCTCACCACCATGACGGTTGCTAACACATTTCTTTGCTTGCTTCGAGTTTGCCGGTGTCCAATCCATGCTCCAATGTAACTCGTAAAACATGCACCAAACAACAAAAGATGGGAAATTGAGTCAGTAAGATATGCGAAGTACCAAAAAATAAATAATGGATTTTGGCATATGAAAATATAACCAAAATGTACCTTCCAGGAGGGGTCTCTCGATACTGATGAAAGAGAACCCACGAGGATGTCGGCGAGAAAATGCGTCGGCGAAGGCCTTTCCCGTGAGATAGAAGACGTCCACACCTTTTCAAGCAGCGGTACCATCGCTGCCCGATGACATTGAGGTGCTCCGNTGGTTGATAACGCATTTCTTTGCTTGCTTCAAGTTCGCCGGTGTCCAATCCATGCTCCAATGTACCTCGTAAAACGTGCACCAAACAACAAAAGATGGGAAATTGAGTCAGTAAGATATGCGAAGTACCAAAAAATAAATAATGGATTTTGGCATATGAAAATATAACCAAAATGTACCTTCCAGGAGGGGTCTCTCGATACTGATGAAAGAGAACCCACGAGGATGCCGGCGAGAAAATGCATCGGCGAAGGCCTTTTTCGTGAGATAGAAGACGTCCACACCTTTTCAAGCAGCGGTACCATCGCTGCCCGATGACATTGAGGTGCTCCGTCGAAGTGTTCGGTCACCGGTAAGTTAGGAAGACGACGTGAAGGAATGTAGCTCGTTGGCGGCATGCAAGAAAAGGCAAGGTGAGAGGTTTAAGCTCCACCTTAATTTCTGCATGCGGATGAAGTGAAGTCCGGATGTAGAATGCCGACGAGAGGTATGCACGTCGGAGGAGGCTCTTTCGGCGAGAGGGAGGCCGAGAAGAGGGGCTGCCTGCAAACATGAAACACAAAAGTAGGTGGGAAAACCAGATCTCTGTGCAGGAACGAGCTGAGGTTGGCCGGATCTGGTCACCTGCGTCAGAGGAGATCGGCGGACGGCATGAGAACAGGAGATTCGGCGGCTGGGTCGCACAAGGGAGGAGATTCGGGGTTGCGGCCGGAGAGGGAGGCAGAGGTCGGCTGGAAGGCCGGCAGTGGGCTTGTCAGCGGCGTCGTCGGCCGTGAGGAAGAAGCTTCTGGTTGAACGGAGCGACAACGAGAGCGGGGACGTGCGACGGCTAGGGTTCGCGAACCGCATGCGATGGATCAGGAGAGAGGGGAGGAGTGATGCGTAAGTTTTATTATATATATATATATATNCGGGTTTAGTAGCAAAACCTTCATCTACTCCTACAACTTAAACTTTTTTGCAATACTATACATGCTTTGCAAATACTAACCTTTCAAGTGNAATAGCAAAATCTTCATCTACTCCTACAACTTAAACTTTTTTGCAATACTATACATGCTTTGCAAATACTAACCTTTCAAGTGGAGGAACGAGAAGACTCACCAGGTACGCTTTTACATTAATGCATTTACCTTCCTGTACTTCTTGTCTTGAGCTTGAATGTTAAACAATGATGTTACCCTACATGAAAACCAAAACTGTTAGGGTAGCCGTAAAACCAAAACTAGAATTAAAATCAACCAAGATAAAAATCACCTCCACAACATTCAAAATATAAAACAACTCAAAATTTAATCACAAACATCACAAAATAATAATTACAACTAAATCAAGATGTCTCTATTGGATGATTGGGAATTCCTCGGAGAAGTTAGTCTACGGTTGCTAACGAGATTTCCCATGGTCTAAATGAAAGTACAAATTCATTAAGTTGAGTTTAGTAAATTCATTTGGACTAAGTGAATCCGATATAAAATAATGGTGCTAGAATGAGGGAACTGTAGGATTCTAACCGGTGTTGCTCTAATCAACTTTAGTATGCCCCATAATAACCATAGGGCCATCTNTGGAGAAGGTAGTCTACGGTTGCTAATGAGATTTCCCATGGTCTAAATGAAAGTACAAATTCATTAAGTTGAGCTTAGTAAATTCATTTGGACTAAGTGAATCCGATATAAAATAATGGTGCTAGAATGAAGGAACTGTAGGATTCTAACCGGTGTTGCTCTAATCAACTTTAGTATGCCCCATAATAACCATAGGGCCATCTGATTTGACATCATGACATGACACACTAAAAAACTTAAATTCGTCACAACAAGGAGCTTGGAGCTAGTATAGTGGGTAGCACAATCATCTTCAATAGCAAAACATGTCTTCTTCAGCTAAACCAATTTCCTTCCTTAGAATTAAACAACAAGTCATAGGATTTCGAGNCTGACACACTAAAAAACTTAAATTCATCACAACAAGGAGCTTGGAGCTAGTATAGTGGGTAGCACAACCATCTTCAACAGCAAAACATGTCTTCTTCAGCTAAACCAATTTCCTTCCTTAGAATTAAACAACAAGTCATAGGATTTCGAGGTTTTTTGTTTATGCAACATAGATCCTCACATCATGTTTAGGCCTTTGTATAGCTCTGCTATACAATATAAGCCCTAACTCGTCTTAGGATTCGGAGATTGTCGTCTGTCGTGACCTAAATCCTCACATCTTCCAAGCTATTTGTGTGATCGTTTCACACGAATGTAAGTCCTAAATAGTAAACTTGATAGGATGAAACACTCAAATAATTTCTCCTCAAAACTAAAGCCAAACATTAGGATAGCTTGGGAGGTCACCGAGGTTCTCCTCCGGATCTACGACATCCCCTAATTCTTCCTCTTTTGGACTCTACAACAAAATGCTCCAAATTTGTGTCATTCTCGTTTCACACCTCTACGTCCAATCTCGTTGGAAAGTTTTATCCTTTTGACCTCTTTGAAGAAAATATTTCCTGATTTTTATTGAGAGTTTTCTTAGGTGACTTCGATTATCAAAGATGTAATTAATTATAGGGGCGTGCCAGCTTATTATAAACCCTATTTAATTTTTCATGTTAAATAAGAAACTTGTCGGCGAAAAAAAATAGTTTCGCAGACAAAAAAGATGTCATATATTTCTTAGTTTATTTGATCGAGCCTCATCCTCAAGTCNAGTCATTTAAAGTTAAACTCTAATCTCGAAGGTCATGTTAAATTAATTTAAAAAAATATACCTAATTGAGGACAAATAAAATTTAGTTTTTTTCTTTTTAAAACAAAATTTTCTTTCCCCCGAACATAAGTTTTTAAGTAATTTAAAAATGGTTTAGTACAAAATTTAGTAGGTGAAAGAAAATAGTAAATGCATGAAAATAAAAACTGACCTGTAGAGGATTTATGATTATGAAACTAGGCTCAGGTATACTACAGGTACTAACTTTAAAAACATACAGGCTTTAGAGCATTAAATGAAACATAATATATTCTAAAGAATTTGTTGAGAATTAAAATCAAAATAAAAAAAACTGAAAAAAAAAAACTAAAATACTAAAAATGAAGAAAAAGTAAAAGAGTATAGTTACTATTACAATTATGTTCACAACACAACATGAAAAATTTTTACTACAGCAGTTCTCAAATAAAAATACAACACATTTCAATCACAAATAACAAAAAAACATAAAAGCAAACTACACTAGACTCATAAAAGTATTAGTCTTCATCTCCTTCCTCATCATCATCATCATCTTCTTCTTCTTCCACATCTTCATCCTGAATAGGAGTATAGGGAGTGAAATTGGGACAAGGAGGAAATTCTACATTGGGCTCTCCCTTAAGATGTCTCACCATAGCATTTTCAAAATCCATATCATACTGAAAATTTCTCTGCTGATATTCATCATTATAAGCATTTCTTGCTCCAATCTCTTTCAACTGACCCTGAATATTAATTATGTACATTTGTTGAATCATGAGTTGGTCCATAATGTTTTCTAATGATACAGGGCGAGAAGTAGATGCCCTTGCAGCTCATATAAAGGGTCTATCCCTTCTTCCCCCTCTAGATTCAACAAATGATTCAACTCTTTGAATCATATGCCTCCCAATAAGATTTTGTGGTTGTAATCTTTCTTTATTTGTATGGGACTCTACTCCTGATTGTTCACATAAGGTGAAAATCAAAGCAAAGTATCCCAAAACACTACCTGTAGAACTACCAGCTATACTTCGAGCATGGTGAACTATAAGTGCACCAACATCTACTGCCTTTATGTTCTGAATGCAATAGTTCAATATAACTCTATCTTTCGTAACATCGGTAAGATGATTCATTGGCAATAATTTAGCAGAAATGAGGTGATGACATACCTTTGACTGGCTAGTCAACATGGAAGCGGGGAAATTAACTATCTTGTTATTCTTAATCTTTCACTCTCCTCTTCCATTAGTCAAAAAAGTACGCACTTCATTCAGTGATGAATCAGTCATCACAGATGCAACATATTCATCAAAAATTACATTTCTTAGCCCATTAAAAGTATTTATTTGATCAGTAGTGAATTCAACTTGTTTATCTCTAACCAGTATGTGGTCATCAGCAGTGTACCTCAAGTTGGAATAAAACTCCCGAATCGTGGGGACAGTTGCTCTTACAATGAAGTAGCATAATCTTTACCAATTTTTGGCAAGGATCAACCTTTCAGTCTGGCCACTCAGCTTTGTAAATGCCCGTTCTTAGATCAATCTTCTGGTCTCCATTTGTGTGTTGTAACTATGTTGGGCCTTGAAGTTAATGAATCTTCATGAATTAAAATCCTCGGACATCCTTCCTCGCATAACTTGGGGAGCCATTGGAAATTCTACAAAAATCCAAATAAATTTCAAACAAATTACTAAATAAAAAATCTAACTTCTTAAGCAAGATTATTTGGTAAGAAACTTTTTACCACTAGTCTTCTTCAGTCTTTTTCATAAAAAATCCCAAATTTTGGATCTTCCATAATGTAGGAAAATTCAATAGTGAAAATAAAAAATTTTTAAGTTAAAGTGAAGCTCTTACCAAGAGAAGAAGAAATCTATGATTTTTAGCCTCCAAAATTCTCTCTACCATCCTCAATAAGAAGCCCTAGGTCAAGGTTTAGAGGTAGGAGACGACCCAAGAAATGAAAATAGATCTTGTCCATGCGATTTCACGGTTTTTTAGGCGATCTAGATTGTTCGGGTATTTAGCGCATCATGCGTCAAGCTTAAATTCACCAAATTTCAGTTTCTGTGGAAATCTGCTCCGTACTGTCTTATGTCAACCTCTAATTAACTCAAATGAACATTTTTAAGCATACATAAACACATTCTAACACCAAACTTTCACAAACAACAAAAAATTCATATTTATATATAAAATCCGCACTAATACAAACTAACAGTTTTCAAGCCAGCAAACATCAAATTCAGTGTTCTAAAGCAAACCAACATCTTAACACTGAAATCTAAACATCAAAATACAAAGCATAAACAAAGATAGTGCAATAGTAGAAAGGAAATGCACTCTAACTTAACAAACTAACACAAGCAGTACTAAACAAAATGTTCCATGCTTAAATTAATTTCAAACATCTTCTTCACTCTCGTCCTCCTGGATATCTCCCATCAATTGGTAGTGTACATACAATTTATAGAAGGGTCGATATTGAAACTCATCAGTCAAATCCTCTCCAATCCAAGAATGTTTCTTGAACATACGTACCAAACTGTCTTCAATACGCCCAATATGTTCAAAATGTTCCTTTAGTCTCCAATCTACATAATCCAACATTTTAAAATTATTCCTAATCACATGCATAAAACTTTGCACCATTTCCTCTGTCTTTTTGATTCTCTTCAAAAGTGCATTCGAACTATAGTAGGACTGAATAGGTGATAAATTATGAGATTCTTGATTAATTAGCACATTCATATAGTTTTAATATCTCATTCTAGCACTACTGCAGTAGACTTCAATATCCATCGGCTTCCAATGAAGAAGCACATTTTCCCAACTTTCATAAGGTACTTGTGATTGACTGCACAGTAGAAAATAGTAGATGGCTGTCCAAGTCTAGTTGCAGATCCATTCACAATCAAACCTAAAACCAATTTTACAATTATGGCTCTAATATCAACTGGTTTTTCGGTTTGAATACAATAGTTTAAAATAGTGCTCTCTTCGGTTACCCTACTGATCTTCATGGTGGGTAGTAATTTTGATGCAATAAAGAAGTGTCATGCCTGAGAAGTATCATTTAAAAATGATGACGGAAAACTTACATTCCCAACATCTCTAGCCTCCCAATTCGTATCTTCATCTACAAGGTATCCGTAGAGTTCATTCATATTGTCTCTCGTAGGGGTTAAATTTGCATAATGGAAGATATACACATTCTCAATCATAAACATCTCATTTATTCTTGAAGGAGAGAACTGCACAAACTTGCCTCGGACATAGAATGTTTCTTGGTTGATCCCATTAAGGTTTGCATAAAACTCTTTCACAACAGGGACGACTACAATGATAGTTGTGTAGCAAAACACTTCCCAGCGTCTCTGCGCAATAATCTCTTCCACTCGAGTATTCAATGTTTTGAATCCTTGATTCTTAAATCCCATTTCTTTAGTTAGCCTCTTCTTCACCAGAACACGATCATATAATCTGTGGGCATCAAAACTGATCAACTTTCTCTGGTTGAAAATTTGAAATATCACAGTAGTTTTGGAGTGGGAAGCCATTGGATTCGAAATCTAGTGGCTTTCCCTCATTTTCCCCTTAAAATAGACTTAGGATTTGGTTTTTAGGAGTTATAAGGAGAAGAAATTGCCAAAAAATGCCTTTCAAAACATTTAAGTCATTTTCATTGTTGCAACACATCAAGCGCCAGCTCTCTCGAATTTGGAACATCATGCGCAAATCTGGTGCATCATGCGCGAGTTCCAAAAACAACATGATTTTGATTTTGATCCAATAAATTCTCAATTTTTTAATAAAATTAGGAAAATNAGAAATGCAATCTAACTTAACAAACTAACACAATCAATACTAAACAAAATGTTCCATGCATAAATTAATTTCAAACGTCTTCTTCACTCTCGTCCTCCTGGATATCTCCCATCAATTGGTAGTGCACATACGGTTTATAGAAGGGTCAATATTGAAACTCATCAGTCAAATCCTCTCAAATCCAAGAATGTTTCTTGAACATACGTACCAAACTGTCTTCAATACACCCAATATGTTCAAAATGTTCCTTCAGTCTCCAATCTATATGATCCAACATTTTAAAAATACTCCTAATCACATGCATAAAACTTTGCACCTTTTCCTCTGTCTTTTTTATTCTCTTCAAAAGTGCATTCGAACTATAGTAGGGCTGAATAGGTGATGAATTATGAGATTCCTGATTAATTAGCACATTCATATAGTTTTAATCTCTCATTCTAGCACAACTGCAGTAGACTTCAATATCCATCGGCTTCCAATGAAGAAGCACATTTTCCCAACTTTCATAAGGTACTTGTGATTGACTGCACAGTAGAAAATAGTAGATGGATGTCAAAGTCTAGTTGCAGATCCATTCACAATCAAACCCAAAGCCAATTTAACAATTATGGCTTTAATATCAACTGGTTTTTTTGGTTTGAATACAATAGTTTAAAATAGTGCTCTCTTCGGTTACCCTACTGATCTTCATGGTGGGTAGTAATTTTGATGCAATAAAGAAGTGTCATGCCTGAGAAGTATCATTTAACAATGATGACGAAAAACTTACATTCTCAACATCTCTAGCCTCCCAATTCGTATCTTCATCCACAAGGTATCAGTAGAGTTCATTCATATTGTCTCTTGTAGGGGTTAAATTTGCATAATGGCAGATAGACACATTATCAATCATAAACATCTCATTTATTCTTGAAGGAGTGAACTGCACAAACTTTCCTCGGACATAGAATGTTTCTTGGTTGATCCCATTAAGATTTGCATAAAACTCTTTCACAACAGGGACGACTACAATGATAGTTGTGTAGCAAAACACTTCTCAGCGTCTCTGCGCAATAATCTCTTCCACTCGAGTATTCAGTGTTTTGATACATTGATTCTCAAATCCCATTTCTTTAGTTAGCCTCTTCTTCACCAGAACATGATTATATAATCTATGGGCATCGAAACTGATCAACTTTCTCTGGTTGAAAATTTGAAATATCACAGTAGTTTTGGAGTGGGAGCCATTGGATTTGAAATCTAGTGGCTTTCCCTCATTTTCCCCCTTAAAATAGACATAGGATTTGGTTTTTAGGAGTTATAAGGAGAAGAAATTGCCAAAAAATTCCTTTCAAAACATTTAAGTCATTTTCATTATTGCAACACATCAAGCGTCAGCTCTCTCGAATTTGGAACATCATGCGCAAATCTGGTGCATCATGCACGAGTTCCAAAAACAACATGATTTTGATTTTGATCCAATAAATTCTCAATTTTTTAATAAAATTAGGAAAATAGTGATGTTTCAAAATATTTTTCTCAAATACACAGACTTCATAATGACCTAAATATAAATATTTGTAAAATATATTAAACACAAAAAAAACTTAAAAGCAAACTAAATAATGATTCATATGGGTTGCCTCCTACAAAGCTTGTAGTTTAATGTCATCAGCTCGACATTCCCAGTCTCACTTTGGGTGACCCAATATTACAGTTTCTTTAAATGCTAGTCTTTGACTATTGAAATATGGTTTCAATCTGTGCCCATTCACTTTAAATATTTTTCCAGTCATGGGATATTCAATATTAAGTGCTCCACAGGGATAGACTTTTATAACTCTAAATGACAACCTACACTTCAATTTTTTAGGAAATAATTTCAATCTTGTATTGTATAATAAAACTTTTTGTCCAGGTTTAAAATCTCTTTTTATATCTTCCGGTCATGACATTCGTTCATCTTTTCCTTATAATTTCTCGCATTATTGTAAGATTCATTCCTAATTTCCTTATGCTCATTCAATTGTAATAATCTTTTCTCAAAAGCTTCTTTCTAATTGAAATTAAATTCTTTTATAGCTCAATAAGCTTTATGCTCAAATTCAACTAGCAAGTGACAAATATTCCCAAAAATTAATCTATATGGGGACATTCCTATAGGTGTCTAATAAGCAGTCCTGTATGCCCATAATGACCTATCTAATCTAACAGATCAATTCATTTTATTAGGATTAACTCTCCTTTCTAAAATTCTCTTAAGTTCACGATTAGATACTTCTGCTAAACCACTAGTCTGAGGATGAAAAGGAGTTGAAGTTTTATGCTTTATATTATATCTTTCCACCACTCTTGCAATTATTGCATTCCTAAAAAGAGATCCTCCATCGGTAATGATTACTCTCGACATTCCATATGTTGTAAAAATATTTTTAATTAAAATTTTTGAAACACTCCAAGCATTACATCTAGGTAAAGAGATTGCTTCAATCCATTTTGAAACATAATCCACAACAATATATATATATATATATATATATNTATCCATTCAATAGTAGTCGTCTAGAGGGTATGTAGGGGATCGATTCAGATAATTTTTCCTAAAGGCTCTTTCTAAATCTCAAATTCTCCAAATTAATTCTCCTTTTTACATATCAGTTTCTCCCNTTGTCGCGCGAGATGTCGTGGCGTGTTTTGATTAGGTACGCACGTTATTTTTACGTGCTTAGTACTGATGTAATATTTCTTCATGGCATATGCATTGAAAAAACAAATTTCCTAATATAATAAATACTCGGGCGAGACAAAATGAATTGGCTCCAGGTTGTCTTTATTTTTCAGTGCCTGCCGTTAATCACGCCCGAGAAAACTTGACCCGCTCTGCAGCTCTGTCCATTGGGAAAAATTATTCCATGCGGATCGGACACCGCACGCAGCTTGCGTGCGGTGTCCGATCCGGACCGTAAATCNTCGAAGCGGTCAACGGGATTTCAATTCCGATAACCGACAGCTTCTTACGGGCAAACCCCACACCAAAAATAGTGCCGACACTGAGCTTCCAATTTCTTCCAAAATTCTCCTGGAGATTTCAGATTCATCACGTGATACATAACTTCATCTGCCAGACATAGACGTATCGTCGCTGCTGCTCGTTGTTGCAATTCTTCCCAATCTTCATCCTCCATGGCATCTGGTTTTGCTGCCCGCAAAGCCTTCAAGATTCTCTGTTGCGCCAACAGATCTTTCACCCTGGTTTGCCACAATCCGAAGTTACCAGTTCCGTCGAACTTCACCACCTCGAATTTTGCACCAGAAAAAGCCATATGAAAATTGATCCTGCAACAAAATTAAAATTTTCTGAAAAAAAAAAATTCTCTCCAAAAATTCTTAGTTAGATTTTTTTTTTTTTGAAAAAAAAAAATTCCTTCAAAATCTTCCAGCAAATAAAAAATTTTCTCTCCGCCTCCAAGAAAAAAAATAAATAATTCTTTTATTTCTTCTCTTTATTCAGCAAAGAAATTCCTTAATTAAATTTGCTTAATTTGAAAAATTTTCTTTAATTTTTCTTTTCCGCGGGCCAAGGGAAAAGCTTTTGGAAAATCAAAGAAAATCAATATAGAGAATATTCCCTTTCCTTTACTTTCCGGCAGACAAAAGGAAATTCGCCAAGATGCTTTTCCACTGAAAAAATATTCCTGTAGTAAGTGTCTAGAAGAATACTCCTCTGCTCCTTTCTGCCGCTCCTTTCCTGTTCCGGCAAATCTCGCGTGGACCTTCCTTTCTTGCAGCGAATCAGAGTCCTCTGCGGGCAAACCTGCGATGCCTAGCAGCGAATCGGAGCTTCCCTCTGCGCGCAAACCTGCGATCCTCCTGCGCAAAGCTTTACGAGAGGACCTTCTTATCGCGCCGATGAACCCCGCGCAAAACCTTCGCCGAAGACCTGCCCTTTTCAGCCGAACCCACGAACGCCTTCGCCGAACTGCTTCGCTGCGAACCTCCTGTTCGCGGAACCCTCCGTGCAACTCGATTTCCGCGTAACAGCCGAACCTCCTTCTCCAAATCTCGCGACTGCCACCGCGAGATCCCTTGACTGCTCTTCCTCCGCCGTTGCCGGAAATATCTTCCTCGCGCATGAAATTTCTTCCTTGCCCTCAAACTTTGTCTCTGATACCACTTATTGAGAAAATTAGGGGCCAAGAAAAACAGTAATCGACACAAATCCAGAAGAACATAGAGATTTAACGAGGTTCGGCAAAGATGCCTACGTCCTCGGGAGCAGAGCGGCGAGTTCCTTTCAATATTCAGAAAAGAGGTTACAGAATAGAGGGATACCTCCTGGGATTACTAACATGCCTATTTATAAATCCAGGAGTAAACCTAGACACAACATGCAATTATAACATTATCCTTGTACCATACCGTGGGGCTTTGCCCTCGCACCCCAACCCACGTAACTTCCCAATTTGGACAGATTTTTCCGCTCCACTTCGATCTAGCGTCTGTCTCGATATGATATATGAGCCATACTATAACACCTATATATTCACATATGTAACACCAACAATTTATATTTTATATTTAGGTCACCCAAAATTTTTATTTCACCTAAAAAAAATATCACCATTTTAAATTTTAAAAGGTGAAGCATACATTTTAGTGAAATATTTCAAAATAGGGAATATATATAATTAAATCTGTTAATTTGGTATTTTAATTTTTTTTAACATATACATAATCGCCTAGCATTGTGGCGACTCGCGTGTCACCTAATCAGTCAATCGCCAGACTTATCCGAGACTAATGATCTGTTTGGGGCAGCTTATAAGTCCGAGAGGCGTTTTCAAAACGCCGCCGTACCGTTTGGTTTGCGCTTTTCGCCAGCTTATCTGAAACTGTGTTTGAATTTTTAAACTAAACGAAGGCCGCGAGTCGACCCCCGCGGCCGGTCAGCGGGCCGCATTTCAGGATAAACAACTTATCCTGAAACACACAAGCTGCCCAAACAGACCCTAAATATGCAACAGTAGCCACTCATACAACAAGCGACTTGGCCATATATATACTTTCTTAAATAAATTTAACTCTTATAATAAAATAATCATACAACGATCATTTCTTGTCTGATATTGATATAGTTGGAAAGATTACAAAATTCTGTACAACTTTCATGTTGACCGCTTCTGGTGAATCTCGATGCAGAACTCTCAGAAATTACAAACACTCATATTTCATGACAAAATAGGAATGAGAACCACCCCGAAAGAATAAAATCACCACATATCGTTTAATTCTTGTCTGGTTTGACGTTCTTACTGTTGGAAAGATGACATATTTCCTTACAACCTTTTTACAGACAGTTCCCAATGAATCTCAACGAAAAAATCACAACAATTACAAATGTTCAAATTTTGTGGTAAAATAGGAAAGAGTGCACATCCCGAAAGGAAAAAATCAACGCTCATCGCTCAAATATCGTCCGATTTTGACATTCTTGATATCGTTGGAAATGTGATAGAGTTCTCCACAACTTTTATATTGACCACTTCTGGCAAATCTCATTGAAGAAATCAAACAATCACAAATGTTCAATTTTTTCGGCAAATTAGTAATTAGAACTTGCCCCACAATGATAAAATAAACACATATTGCTTAATTATCGTCCAATTATGATGTTCTTGATATCGTTGGAAAGATGACAAAATTTTCAACAAGTTTCCTGTTGACCACTTTTGATGAATCTCGACGAAAAAATTGCAGCAGAAACACAACTAAAGACACATACAAGTAGATCTAACAATAACTAATTTAGGATATTAAAAAACAGCGGAAGAGACATATTCTAAACCAAAAAAAATAAGGATAGAAAACTCGTCATAAGAAATTTAGGCACATGCAACTAGATCTAACACATACTAAATGCCCTTCCATCAATTAAATAAATATTCAAATGCATTTCTCTTAAACCAAACAATTAAGAGTCACATTAGTACATGCTTCAATTCACATAAGCTAATACTGGAAAATAGTTCATATTTTTAGAATTCTATTTTTTTAATAGTAACAACATTGTTCCCATAGTAATAACGAAGAGCTATAACTACAACAATGATTGAAATCAATATTTTGATAAGAAATTTCTCATCTTCAAAATTCTTGTTGATCATGACATCTCTTGTTGATACGTCTGCATTGTTCTCCTCAACTGTTTGGTCAGTTGCTTCCTCCACCGATATGAAATATTTATAATCATCTTCCGAGCAATTTCTTGGGCAACTTTAAAATTTCCTTCCAGAGCTTTTCTCTCTATGTATAGACCACAAATAATAATTTATAATAACAATAAACTTTTCGATTGATAATTCCTTGTGATACTGCCGAGTTACTTGAACTCATCCCGCTATTGTTCTGCTAAAATGAGAGTGCAAACTCTTCCAAAAAATTACTATATCATGTATACAATTACAGGAAACATATTTTGTTATCTGCCACTAAGAATGCAAACTCTACCAAAAAATATTCATTTATTTCAGTAAAAAATTGTACGACTGCTTTGCAGCATTTTGTTATCTGCCACTTAGAATGCAAAAAAACTAAACCAAATATGGCCTTGATAAGAACCATCTCATCATCATTTAACCCTACTCAGTTCCAATGCACCGTTAAGTTACTTCATGCCCAGCACTGTCAAACTCCATTGCAACCATACAAATTGCAATTCATGCCAATGCAAGAAAATTAATGAAATGTGAGGATTTTGACACGGCTGTAAAAGGCACTACACATCCCTTCTTCCATCCACTAGCATAATCATTATACCTCCAATGTCCAGGAATAATGAAGTAAATTAAGTCTCATTTGCATTTAAAAGCAGAGAATATAGAGCGCTGATGTACTCTAATTCAGAAAATAATGTTGAGGCAAAAAGCTTATAAGAAAAAAAAAATTCAGGAGAAGGATAAGGATCAGCTTTACCGCATGAAATTTCTGCTCCAAAAACCAATTTTCACCAACATTTGCATCGAAGCTCCTCTTTGCTGAGAGTTGCCACAACGGATAAGATTAGAAAAGTACCTCGAATATACTTGTGCGGTTGTATGTGAAAATTCCAAGATTAAACTACGAGACGTCAAGTGAGGAGAAAGGGAGGCATGAGTTATGAAATGGACAAAAAAAGTCTGAGTCAGGAGACACTTGAAGTGTCGGTAATGGTCACAAGTATCTATCTTTTTGTTATTATTTAACTCCAAGAAGCCATAATAATCTTGTCGAACTTGTGAAAACTGAATGATACATTGATCCCTAAGAAATTGTTGTTCAAAGATACAGTTCTTTCTGCATCTTTGTAGTCGTATAAACACCTTATTATCAATTTGGAGAAATTTGAGCCTTCATAGAGAAACTGCAACTATTGGCTCGAATTTTACACATAAATAATTTGTTATTCACTGTTCTTTGGAGATATGACCTTGACAAAAACTTGAACAATAATAAAGCTCAATTTCCTCATTCATAAAATATCAGGTAGTTGAAACAAGCATTTTTATATGAACTTTAAACATAAAATTGATATTGTCAGCTAGTAATGATGTCATTGAAATGGTGAAGGAAAACATCTAGAGAAACAATTAATCAATTTAAACAATCTCAAGTCAAATTATTGTTTTCGATGTTTTTCCCTAGGCAAAATATCTGTGCCCGGAGTATAGTAAACTGGAAATTGTAATCGATGATCACTCAATTGATGGGCGGCTTCGACTTCACCATATGGCTGCTAACATTCATGTTGCGCAACTGGCATTGTTGTAGAAAGATGTGTTCCTGAAGATGTTCCATGAATTTTACCGTGAGCAAATTGGTTCACTTTCATTGCTCTGGTTGTCATCCATAAAGGTGTATGCACAATATATGATGACTGAGTCATAGTTGGCAATTGTTGTTGAAAGTATCCCCTTTCTCCTCTACTACTGTAAAGATCAAAAGTGGGCCATTGCTGACAATTACCCATAGTGGGATCAGGGAAATCAACTTGGGTTCCATAGGCAGCATATATAGGATGACATTGAACTTCGACTGGATCCTCAGTAGTGGCATGGGGATCTATATTACCTTGTATATCCCGCTCCGTCGTATATGAACACTGTGTGTCACAGATGTAAATATATTTCCTCATATCTCTGCATATAATCTCAAATTTGTTGGCCGCTTGTTGTATGTCACTTTCTTCATCCCGATCAAACAAAGATTTGAATATGTTCTCAATCTAATAAAAATAGTCCCGCAACAAAGAGGTAGCAGTGTCTATTAGATATAATGTGATCAAATTAGCTTAAGCAGGTATTCTATATATAAAGCTGTTGACTCACGTCTGTTTGCTTTACTTGTGTTTTAGAATATTATGTATCTAAAAGATTAGAAGGTGTCTTAACTAATAAAGAGATGCCCATGAACTGTACCATTGCATGTTGTGTCTCAATGTTGGACTCCCCTCCTCACCTGCATCATCATTAGCTATCATGTATGAATGTTGAATCTCCCTTAATATTATATATTCTTTATGGTATTCAACCTAATCTACATCAGCTAGCCTTCCCTCTTTCATGGACTCGATGAAATCCTGTGTCCATGGGTTGCACATCAACACACGGTGCTGTGCCAAACTGTCGAAGCACAAAATTGGTAAATGCCAGTCAATTCACTTCCAGCTGATGAGCGATACCTTGCCAACCATTTCTTCTCACTAGCGGGACATAGATCAACAACACGTAATCTTATTTGATGACCATATGATTCCCATATAACCTATAATATTAGGTATGAGGTTAGGAATTAAAAACAATTGTTTGTATCAATCGTCAAGATTGTATATAATTTACAAGCATCACTTAAAATTTATAAGAAAAATTAAATCTTCTAGCAAAAAAAAAAAATATGAAAAACAATATGGAGTAATCAAAATAAATCTTTCATAAAAAGATTCACCAGCAATAACAAAATAAAAACCAATCAAAGAGCATATAAAAAAATCATGATTGGATCTTTCTCAAAATAAACATATAAATAAAATAAATTTTTGATTACATATATATTATATATTTGATTTTAATAAGACAGATGCTATGGTTTTAAAAAAATTGGAGTTTTCGTATTAGGTATGTGCATAAGAATTGAATGCTACGTACGTACGTAAATCTTCCAGAAAAAAACAAAATTACAAACCTTTGGTAACTATGGCATATGAAAAAATATTACAGTACTACGCACGTAGAGGAACGTGCGTACCCAATGAAATCACGCCACGATATCCCGCGCGACGCAGAAAAAAAACGGCGCAGTAACACAGGGAATATTCCCCCCTGTGTTATTCATGTGTTATTGTGTGTTATTCATGTGTTATTGTATCCTGAGAATATTCCTGGTGTTATAATAACACAATAACACATGAATAACACATGAATAACACACAATAACACAAGAATAACACGGGAGAGAATATTCCCCCGTGTTACTGCGCCGTTTTTTTCTCTGTTGGGAATATTTCGCGTGTTATTCAAGTGTTATTGTGTGTTATTCATGTGTTATTGTATCCT
>JXCR01148109.1:41288-74184 GCA_002079205.1 Phalaenopsis hybrid cultivar
ATAAGAAGGAAGAAATCTCCCACTTTCCCTCCACTCTTACAATTTCCCGAAGAATTCCTCGTAATCTAACCCTAAATTAGACTCTCTACACACTACTGGAACTTCTCTAACCTCTAGCACCTCTCTAATGTTCAGAGCCTCCTAGTTTTCGGCTTAAATCTTCTTTTAAAGTTGTAGAAGAGTTTTTCCAAGAGTTACCTAAGCATCCCTCCAAAAAATATCCACATTCAATGCACCTTTTGAATTAACCACCGATCTTGCCGTTAGCGGCCTCGAGGGCGTCTTTGGTGGACCTTCTAAAATAATTGATCTGGAGTCTCGAGAAATTCTCGCTGTCGACGCCTTGGTTCAAATCTTCATATTTTGGTCATTTTCGCTACAAATTCACTCATTTTTGCATCTTTTTTCTCCAATGACATTAATTCATCATATCTGCAACAAAACATCAAAAATACATTTCTTTAAAGTGTCATATCATCAAAAATAGTGTAATATATGTATGAAAATTTCAACACATTTTCTTTTGGTCAGCTAGCAATGATGTCCGACTGCATGGATGCAGCCAAAGATGTCACCAGTGCCAAGTGCATGGGGTGGTCTTGCACCAACCTCCAAATGTGCTACACCAAACAATCACCTCGTGGCCATTCGAGTTTTGGGGCACGGACATAATAGGTCTGATAGACCCTCTGTCTTCCAAAGGACAGATTTATACTTGCCACTATATATTACTTCTTCAAATGGGTAGAGCTAGTGTCGTTACGAGAGGTTACGACACAACACGTCTTTCAATTCTTCAAAAGCCAAGTTGTCTACCATTTCAGAGTCCCGCGAAGAATAATTTTCAACAATGGGACAACCTTCAAAAGCACAAAAATCAAAAATTTCCTCAAACGAGATGGGATAGACTGGAGATATTCTACAATTTACTATCCAAGGGCAAATGGCTTAGCTGAAGCCTTCAACAAGACGTTGGTACAAATTTCAACGAAAACACTGGATGAAAATAAAAGAGATTGGCATAAAAAATTATTAGAACCCTTGTGGGCCTACCAGACAACGTTCAGGACTCCCACTCAGTGCACACCCTACATGCTCGTGTATGGGTCCTAGGTCGTACTACCTTTAGATGTTCAGACACCATCTCTCAGAGTCGCTGTTGCCAACCAGCTTACAACCAAAAAAAAAAGTGCAAAACTCAGACTTAAAGAAGTAGAGTCTTGAGTGAAAATGACTAGAAGTGCAATCACATTTAGAACTATACCAAGCGAAGATGGTACAAGCTCATGACAAATTGGTCCACCCAAGGGCATTCAAAGTTGGTGACCTTGTCCTCCTGCTCAAAAGACCCATTCTTGCACGCCGTAATATAGGTGGAAAATTTGAGCCAACTTGGGAGGGACCATTTATCATAGAAAAGGTCAACGTAGGAGGAGCCTACCAGCTAGTAGATTTTTGTGGTGAGCGACCCATGCTGTCAATCAACGGATGACACCTAAGGACATACTATGTAACCTGACATTGCTTGACATCACTTGATTTTAAATTTTGAAATTTTGATTGTTCTAGGGTTATTTATTTGGCCAAACATCTGTGACAGGGTCCAAAATTTTGTAATAAAATTAACCTCAATTTAATGAAAATTTTTGAAATTATACACTTTAATTTTCTTTTTTTAAAAAAATTTGATATTCTACTAAATTAAACAAAATACATACATGAATAAATAATTTTCTCAATAACATAAATTAAAATCTTCTTTAATAAATACTTTGTTTTGTTCTTGTTCATGCTAAGTTTAAGCTCACTGATATTTTTCCTGTCATCTGCAGAGAAATGTCAAGCCAGAGGCTGATCTTTACTTTTAAAGGAGGTTGGAACCTTGCACTCAATGAGGAAAGGGCGCCGCAAGGCGGCACCATAGACTTTGACATGGAATTTAGTCAAGTCGATATGGACTATGAGGGTCCTCTGATGGACATGGTTAGTGGTCAGGAAAAAGAAGGGCTTCCATTACTACTAAGGGTAAGCACCAGAGATAATTCTTTGCTAAAGGGAAAACATGTGATAGTACAGCAAGACCCGATGGAGGGGACTAGTCGCCTGCCGTCCATGATAGCTACACTAACTGAGGGTCTGGTCGCTCCTAATGATGAAAGACTAGCAGATGCACCACTGTGGAGAACTCAGCGTAGAAACACCAACCGTCGAAAGCATAGGGCTTTCTTACGTGAAGAAAGAAGACTCCAGAAAGAGGCGAAAAACTTGCTCGCCTCTATTCCTGAGGGGAATATCTACGATACAGGCATGAGAGAGACCTCTTCCAGCCTGCCTGCTATAGACGATGAGTCCAGATTAGCTATAGAGCCAGAGAAACCTCCAATTTCAAATGTTCTTTGTACGGGTTGCCCGACATGCAACGCCGAGATACCTACACGTACATCAGCTATAGGAGCATTTTTTGAGTCTCGGACTGCAATGTCCTCCACCTGGAGAGCTACAGTACTTTGGAGGAGTACGCATCCACTGACGATGGATTTCAAATTGTCGATTACCTAATGGGGGAACCATATGTCTCGTTGGATATAGAGCCATATATTTCATTGGATGCAGAGTCATATATTTTGTTGCTGACAGAAACAACACCAACTTTGATTCACACCAATGTTGAAATGAGGGAGTATCCTCGACAGCCGGTGATCGTCTCCACGACAGAATACTAAAAAATGAGTAAAGTAAACAAAAGAGATTTTGTATTCTATGAAGAAGTTCAAGGAAGGTTTATTAATATACTAGAATGCTTAGAGCTATATACCAGAGTCTTCTCTGAAAGCAATGAAAGAAGTATTCTTGACAGCATCTTTGATCTAAGAGATAGAGGATGAATAATCCTCCTGATGGAAAGAACCTATTCTGAGCCACGAAAATGGATGCGCGGAAAGGGTATGATCACCATACAATGTGGCTTCTGTTACAACTTCACTAAAAGATAGACAAGAAAATTCTCCTAGGATTCTGGAACACGATCAGGTGGACCCACTACCTCCCATGATAAAATAGATGATTAAGAGATAGGTCTGATGGAGCATACTGTCAGCTGACTGTATTCCTAATACCTGTATCATCAATATATATGATGAAGGCAACCGCACATTGACCATCATGATTTTGTGAGGCCTTTCTGCACAGTCTCTTTCATGAGCAAGAGCAAAATCTTTTTTGGAAAAGAGGTTGATATCATTTGCCCTGGTGAGTTTAGAGGACTCGTGGAGATTCCACTACTAGTAGGTTTATTGTTGTTTCTTAAAGGAAACAAAGCAGACATTGCCAAACACTGCATTCTAGGGGTACGACACCGTAGGGTGTCCGTGACTTTCTGAAGAATGGATGACAACAAAATTCTATATAAATTTCGGCCAGACTCAGAACTAGAAGAACTACTACTGTATAAGCAATGAGAGGGTTGCACCTCTAAGCACATGCAAAGGGAACTCTTGTCATGGAGCATGGCTTAGTAGGTTGGCTTGATCAGGAGCTTGCCTCACTAGAGACAGATACTCAGAGGATTCCTTTTTTACTACATTTTGTTACAGCAGATATGATATGTATTAGACATACTCATTCTATGATATGTACTCAACATGGGATAGTTTTGGATGTACTTTGATGCAGTCAGCATAATTGTACTTCTTAGGGCTTTGGCCTGCACTCAACCTATAACACTTATTGGAGTAGATTAATGAAATCTCTTTCAAAATTTTGTTTGTTTGTTCAGTTTCCCTTGTTGTTCGATGGATAAAAGCCACAGATCAATATGTTGGTTCGAGACTACAATGAACAAAGAACAAAATAATAAAAACTTGATGATAATAAAATTTAAATAAAATACTCTTTCGAAGAAAAAATCATCAATCAACAATTTCTTTTTTTTAAAAAAATTTGAAAACATATTTTGATGATTAAATGTGATAAAAACAATAAAAAAAGAAAATAAATCTGTTGAGTTGATTCTCTCGATTTTGAGGTCTCTTACTCTTTGCTCGCGCAGTGTGACTGTTCTTGTCTGCACTAAATCTCACAAAATTTCACATATCTTCCTCACCAGTGTCAACCTTTTCATATAACACATATCTATGGGTTCAACACCACAAACTCTTCGTTAAATTCCAATTCTCATTTCGGAATCAGTCCC
Organism: Phalaenopsis hybrid cultivar; assembly: GCA_002079205.1. NCBI lineage: Eukaryota > Viridiplantae > Streptophyta > Magnoliopsida > Asparagales > Orchidaceae > Phalaenopsis > Phalaenopsis hybrid cultivar. The sequence goes on from JXCR01148109.1 coordinate 45,481, forward strand.
TAACTTCTGATTCCCTCCTTTCGAGGTCGGTCCCTAACTTCCGATCCCCTTTTTGAGATTGATCCTTAAATTTCAATTCTCATTTCAAAATCTGTCCCTAACTTCTGATTCCCTCCTTTCAAGGTCGGTCCCTAAATTCTGATCCTCTTTTTGAGATTGATCCCTAAATTTCAATTATCATTTGGAATCAGTCCCTAACTTCTGATTCCCTCCTTTCGAGGTCGGTCCCTAACTTCCGATCCCCTTTTTGAGATTGATCCTTAAATTTCAATTCTCATTTCAAAATCTGTCCCTAACTTCTGATTCCCTCCTTTCAAGGTCGGTCCCTAAATTCTGATCCTCTTTTTGAGATTGATCCCTAAATTTCAATTATCATTTGGAATCAGTCCCTAACTTCTGATTCCCTCCTTTCGAGGTCGGTCCCTAACTTCCGATCCCCTTTTTGAGATTGATCCTTAAATTTCAATTCTCATTTCAAAATCTGTCCCTAACTTCTGATTCCCTCCTTTCAAGGTCGGTCCCTAAATTCTGATCCTCTTTTTGAGATTGATCCCTAAATTTCAATTATCATTTGGAATCAGTCCCTAACTTCTGATTCCCTCCTTTCGAGGTCGGTCCCTAACTTCCGATCCTCTTTTTGAGATTGATCCCTAAATTTTAATTCTCATTTCATAATCAGTCCATAACTTCTGATTCCCTCTTTTCAAGGTCGATCCCTAACTTTCGATCCTCTTTTTGATATTGATCCCTAAATTTCAATTCTCATTTCAGAATTAGTCTCTATCTTCTGATTCCCTCCTTTCAAGGTCGGTCCCTAACTTTCGATCCTCTTTTTAAGATTGATCCTTAAATTTCAATTCTCATTTCAGAATTAGTCCCTAACTTTTGATGCTCACTCTTCGAGGTCGGTCCCTAACTTTTGATCCTCTTTTTGAGATTGATCCCTAAATTTCAAATTCTAATTTTGAAATCAGTGTCTAACTTTTGATTCCCTCTCTTCAAGGTCGATCCCTAACTTGTGATCCTCTTTTTGAGATTGATCCCTAAATTTTAATTCTCATTTCGGAATCAGTCCCTAACTTCTGATTCCCTCTCTTCGAGGTCAGTCCCTAACTTCTGATCCTCTTTTTGAGATTGATACCTAAATTTTAAATCTCATTTCAGAATCAGTCCCTAACTTTTGATTTCCTCTTTTTGAGATCATTCCTTAACTTCTGACTCTCTTTCTGAGATTGACACTTAAATTGCAACTTTCACCTTGGGGTCAGTACCTAAATTTTGATTCCCTCCTTTCGACTTTGGTACCTAAATTTTGACCCTACTTTTTGGGAGTGATACCCAAATTTCAATTCACATCTTGGAGTCAGCACCTACATATTGATTTCCATCCTCTATAAACATGTGAATCTTGATAATTTGAAACCCACTCTCCAATCTCAAGCAAGAGATTNTGACGAGATTTCGATTCTGGCGGGCGACAGCTTCCAGCGGGCAACTCCTCAACTTGTTAGTGCCAACAGACCACAATTCCACCTAAATATCAACACAATGCCACCACAGTACTATCACAAAGAAATCACCTNTCATTGTTTGGTGAAACTGTTTGCAACAAAACTGTATGGGTGAAATAATATTATGTGGAACAGAAGCCTCAAACTGCTACAGATCAGTTCAAAAAAATAGAATTCACTGCTCACTATTTCATGNCTGATCCTCTTTTTGAGATTGATCCCTAAATTTCAATTATCATTTGGAATCAGTCCCTAACTTCTGATTCCCTCCTTTCGAGGTCGGTCCCTAACTTCCGATCCACTTTTTGAGATTGATCCCTAAATTTTAATTCTCATTTCATAATCAGTCCATAACTTCTGATTCCCTCTTTTCAAGGTCGATCCCTAACTTTCGATCCTCTTTTTGATATTGATCCCTAAATTTCAATTCTCATTTCAGAATTAGTCTCTATCTTCTGATTCCCTCCTTTCAAGGTCGGTCCCTAACTTTCGATCCTCTTTTTAAGATTGATCCTTAAATTTCAATTCTCATTTCAGAATTAGTCCCTAACTTTTGATGCTCACTCTTCGAGGTCGGTCCCTAACTTTTGATCCTCTTTTCGAGATTGATCCCTAAATTTCAAATTCTAATTTTGAAATCAGTCTCTAACTTTTGATTCCCTCTCTTCAAGGTCGATCCCTAACTTGTGATCCTTTTTTTGAGATTGATCCCTAAATTTTAATTCTCATTTCGGAATCAGTTCTTAACTTCTGATTCCCTCTCTTCGAGGTCAGTCCCTAACTTCTGATCCTCTTTTTGAGATTGATACCTAAATTTTAAATCTCATTTCAGAATCAGTCCCTAACTTTTGATTTCCTCTTTTTGAGATCATTCCTTAACTTCTGACTCTCTTTCTGAGATTGACACTTAAATTGCAACTTTCACATTGGGGTCAGTACCTAAATTTTGATTCCCTCCTTTCGACTTCGGTACCTAAATTTTGACTCTACTTTTTGGGAGAGATACCCAAATTTCAATTCACATCTTGGAGTCAGCACCTACATACTGATTTCCATCCTCTATAAACATGTGAATCTTGATAATTTGAAACCCACTCTCCAATCTCAAGCAAGAGATTNATGATCCTCTTTTTGAGATTGATCCCTAAATTTCAATTCTCATTTGGAATCAGTCCCTAACTTTTGATTCCCTCCTTTCGAGGTCGGTCCCTAACTTCCGATCCTCTTTTTGAGATTGATCCCTAAATTTTAATTCTCATTTCATAATCAGTCCATAACTTCTGATTCCCTCTTTTCAAGGTCGATCCCTAACTTTCGATCCTCTTTTTAAGATTGATCCCTAAATTTCAATTCTCATTTCAGAATTAGTCTCTATCTTCTGATTCCCTCCTTTCAAGGTCGGTCCCTAACTTTCGATCCTCTTTTTAAGATTGATCCTTAAATTTTAATTCTCATTTCAGAATTAGTCCCTAACTTCTGATTCTCACTCTTCGAGGTCGGTCCCTAACTTTTGATCCTCTTTTCGAGATTGATCCCTAAATTTCAAATTCTAATTTTGAAATCAGTCTCTAACTTTTGATTCCCTCTCTTCAAGGTCGATCCCTAACTTGTGATCCTTTTTTTGAGATTGATCCCTAAATTTTAATTCTCATTTCGGAATCAGTTCTTAACTTCTGATTCCCTCTCTTCGAGGTCAGTCCCTAACTTCTGATCCTCTTTTTGAGATTGATACCTAAATTTTAAATCTCATTTCAGAATCAGTCCCTAACTTTTGATTTCCTCTTTTTGAGATCATTCCTTAACTTCTGACTCTCTTTCTGAGATTGACACTTAAATTGCAACTTTCACATTGGGGTCAGTACCTAAATTTTGATTCCCTCCTTTCGACTTCGGTACCTAAATTTTGACTCTACTTTTTGGGAGAGATACCCAAATTTCAATTCACATCTTGGAGTCAGCACCTACATACTGATTTCCATCCTCTATAAACATGTGAATCTTGATAATTTGAAACCCACTCTCCAATCTCAAGCAAGAGATTATACTCCTTGATTTTGATCAGATATCCACTCGTTAATTCCCCAATGGAAACAAATAGCACACATAATTCTATGCCTCCTTATAGGTCTGTTGACATAGGAGTCTGTGTTGGTTTTGTTGATCTCGTCGGTCAACGACAATATGTGTGGTGTGCTTGCCCAGCACACCGCACCTATTGGGTGTCCATTTGTTGACCTCACTTTTGGTTAAGGTTTAGTTTTCCTCTTTAGTTGCCTAGTATCTAGTCATAGGACTTTTCTGTTGACTATTCCTAGAAAACTAGAAAAGGAACTCTCACCATTAGAAATTCTACACTCCTCTTTGCTCAACTTGAAGTTTCACATGTTGGTCATAACCTCTAGCACTTAGTAGGTGGGGTCAGTATAAGGAAGCTCAAGATGAGTCCCCATAGGACTGATTGACCTTAGGGTTGATTTTGGGTGTTATTCTGGAGCTTGTTTGCTCACTTACACTCACTCTCACCATAATCACTCACAACCCTAAACCCAAAAATTCTTAACTTTGATCCCTTGATCTTTTGAGAGACTCATGTAGATGGTCCCCAAAACCCACTTGCCCTAGGGTGGGGTTTAGCTAAGACTAGTACATAGAGGATCCAAATGGGGATTCCATTGGTCCATAGCTTTTGTATAGTGGTTGGTACCCCAATTCTACCAAAATGTCCAACTTGGTATTTTGCCCCTAAATCCCCCCAAATTACCTAGATACCCTTAGAACCCCAAATTTGGTCAGAAACCTCAAATTCACCCAAAATATCCAAATTTGTTCAAAAATCATTTCAAACCATTGGAAAATTCCCAAGTTACCCAAAAGCACCCAAAAATGCCAAATTTACGAAAATACCCCCAAAATTGTCAAAATTACAAAAATACCCTCAGCACCCCAAACTTTCCCAAAACCTCCAAAATCACTTCAAATGTTTATAAAACCAATTTAGACCCTCTAATTGAATCCAATTTGACCATTTTGATGAAAACCCCCAAATAGGCCTTTAAAAGCCCAAATTTCCCGAATTCACCTCAACTGTCCATCAATTTGGCCCAAATTTGCCTCAATTTAAATTATAAACTCAAACTAACCTTTAATATGACCAACATAAACCAAATATAAGCTTAATTGGCCCATGTTTTGAGCCCAATTTTGATCTAAGTCAAGCCCCTAATTTTGGCCCTATGACTTAATCCCACCAAATTGAATCCCATAGCCTACTCAATTTGCCATAATTTATGTTGAAAACTCTTCATAACAATCCTAAACATAAATATTGACCTTTAATTGGCCTTGGGGAAGCCTCAATTGCATTCAATTTTAACCCAAATCCAAAAATCCCCAAATGTTCCCTAAATTGGTTATGTCCTCGAATTCCACCAAATTCATTGGCCTAACCCCAAAATTGACACCCAATTTATGTTTAAAACTCTTAATGATGTTTTGATAGACCATTTTCAATAATAAATTTGGACTTAGCGCAAGCTTAGCTTAACATAGACCCAAGTCTAGCCCAACATGCCCAAATTGACCAAAACCCAAAATCCTTAAAATTGTACTCCAAATCATTTCACCCCTTCACCAAAAATCTTCATTACAATCATCTACACAATGTTGATCAATCAATTGAGCTCAAAGTCATGGCTAACCTAACGCAAACCCAACCTTTGGTCATTTGGACCCAAGTTGAACCCATGCACCAAATTTGACCTAGCCATCTTAAAGCCACCAAATTGATGACTCCACAGTCACTAAGAACACTCCATGGACAAGGCTAAAACCCCTTGGACCAGCCATGGTGAGCTATGGACCATTGGAGCCCTAAATTAAGGGATTCATGCCATTTATGGGCCTTAACCAAAAATTTCTCCCATCATCACTTGCCATTGAAGGTTAAACATAATTAACCCTTCCACTGGCTTACCTGACCTCATAGCTACCTCCCCTGACCCTGCCGGCCAGCCTAGTCACCAGAGCACCTCAAAACTGAGGGCCACCATCCCTGAATCAAACCCAACCTCAGCCCTAAGGACCAGCTCACCCTAATTAACTTTAGAGCATCTTAGCCCACCACCTCAACAGACTTTTGCACCCAAGGCCAGGCCCTGAGCTCCCCTCTCCGACCATGGATATAACACCTCACTTCTACGGCCAACATAAGGGTGCTAAAATTTTCTTAAGGAAACCTTGTAAGATTGCTCCCACATCCTCTCTAGGACCTCCTTAGTGCAAACCAAACACCCCTGCCCTAATTCCCATCGCCAGAGCTCAATATTTGAGTTCAAATCTTTGTCGGAGACAAGACATTCTCCACCACACCTCCACAGTGCACTAAATCTCAATTAAATTGGCCCACACCTTCACCACAGTGATAGAAGACAAAGCCCCATAAAAGCTCCCTCACAGAGAGCCTCTACCCTAGACTTTAATCAACACCCAAATTCGGCCTTGATCGACTTTGGGTCTAAACATTACATCACAGCAAGAGGCTCAATCCCTAGCCTCCTTGGACCTCCATGAATGTGTCGAGTATCTTTGATTGAAGCTTCCCTTCTTGGAGCGAAGGTTTAAACCTCCTTACTGTCCCGACCTTGTTTTGATTCTACACTTGCATAAATCCAATTTAATGGCATGTTATTTATATGGATATCTTCGTCTCACTTAGACAAGTTTATAGGATCAAACCCGAGGTCATTTGGTTGAGAAATGAGTGAGATCTTAAGGTTTTAAGGTTAACAGTCATGGGTTTTGGCTATCGGGGACGATGACGGAGAGCCGTTTGATCGAGCGTGTATCGGATGGACGGACGAGATCGAGCCGGACAACGCCTTCATACATGAACCACAGGCCGAGTCAGTGCTTGGGTGGATGGCGGTGTCAAACCAGAGAACACCGCGTGGAGCTTCAGAGCCGTCGTTGGTTAACGCAGCGTCGCGTGTTTGAATAGAAAAATAGGGATTCTTTTCTATTTATTTAAATTCCCATAACTTTGAAAAATCATATCTATACATAGTAAAATCACAAAAATAAAATAAAAATATCTTAGTGCTCAGTGAATCGAGCAGAACAATGTGGAAATCGTTTAAAGTTTATTTGATGCATATTTTATTTTTAATTAATTAAATACTATTCTAAGTATTTTGATTCTCCATGCATTCAAATATTTTACCATGGTTTGATATTTTGGCATGTTGTTGCCTCTGTCATGGGGGACATTCCTTGATTTTTCCAAAGTCAGAGAAGACCCTTAGACAGAGATTCATATTTTTCAAGTTTATGCATCTGATTTGAAAAATTAATTATAATAATTAGCAAGTTGTTTAAAAAAATCCAAAAAAATTTTGGTAGGTTCATTGTGACAAAGGAACCTTAGGAAAAATTTGTCATAGGTTAAGTCATTAAGAACACACCTAATTTTCACAAAATCTTAAAGCACAAAGAAAATTAATTTGGGAAAAATAAACATCTAAATGACTTGCTTTTCTTCTCCTCTATAATTTAGAGTTTAGAGGACTCACGATAAAAATTTCAAAACATTTGGAGTTCATTTGATAACCTAATTTGATTCTCCAAGTTAAATGGCATTTTTAACACTTAAAATAATTATAATCTTAAAATACAACACAAAAATTTATGAAATTAGTTTTGGGAGCTCTCTGTGAACAGAAAAATTTTCNTAGGACTCACGATAAAAATCTCAAAACATTTGGAGTTCATTTGATAACCTAATTTGATTCTCCAATTTAAATGGCATTTTTAACACTTAAAATAACTATAATCTTAAAATACAACACAAAAATTTATGAAATTAGTTTTGGGAGCTCTCTGTGAACAGAAAAATTTTCTAAGAATAAAATTATAATTAAAATAAAAAATTCATTTTTAAGCATATCTTAAATATTTAAAATAATAAAAAAATAATAAAAAACAAAAAAATTAATAAAATTCATGAAAATATTCTAAATTGTTTCGCAAGCACTTAAGAATAACTAGAATATTTTTTCTAATTTTCTAGGTGAAGATATTGAATTTTAAAGCTTAAAACAATTTTTTTAAAGGCTAAAAAATGACCTTTCTTAATTTCTCACTAAAATAATTATAATAATTCAAAGAAAAANAAATAACTAGAATATTTTTTCTAATTTTCTAGGTGAAGATATTGAATTTTAAAGCTTAAAAGAATTTTTTTAAAGGCTAAAAAATGACCTTTCTTAATTTCTCACTAAAATAATTATAATAATTCAAAGAAAAATCATAAAAATATGAAATTTATTACTCTAAGTTCTTTGACCTTGGAGAGAATTAATAAAATTGTAATGCTTAATTTTCCACATTTAAAATATTTCATAATTAATTAATACTCCAGAACTTAAAATAATTTTGATAATTCAAATAAAACTTAAAAAAATATGAAATTAGGTCAAGTGGTTCTCTGGTCTAAGTGTAGCTCCATGAAAAATTTCAAGTGCTTAGGCTTTTCCTTGCTCAAGTTATTGAATTTTCTTTGAAAATCCTATTTTTGCATGTAAATAATTATAAATTAAATTAAATTTTGAAAAACTACATTTTCTCCTCTGATGTCTTAATTGACCGATGAGTGAGGTAGAATAAAAATTTTAAAAGCATTTGAAATAAATTTGATGAATTATGAAGTGATAGAGCCTTATTGGCAAATGTATAATTTTGGAAATTTGGTCTTAATTAACATTTAGGCTTAATTCAAAAAAGGAAAATGGGCAATATTTGATCTTAATTAACATGTCTAGATGATTGAAATATAAGGAATTAATTGGTGGAAACCAACTTCATTTTTCTTAATCAAAGGATAAATTTGCAATTTCTTAAATCATTAAAATTTGGGAGATCTATTAAATTAAATGATCATAGACTTGGAGGAATGATTTTGGATATTAATAACTCACTAATTTAATATCCCTATTTGGTGTTAAAATGACATTCAAACATTTTGATGTTGAATTACTAGCACTTAAACCAATTTCTTTCCTTAAAATTAAACAACAAACTCACATGACTTCGATGTAATTTGCTTATGCAACGTAAATCCCCACCTTATCATTAGGCCTTTGTATAACTCTATTGTACAGTATAAGCTCTAACTTATCTTAGGATTCTGAGGTTGTCGTTCGTCAAGACCCAAATCCTCACATCTTCTAGGCTATTTGTGTGATCGTTTCACAAAAATATAAGCCCTAAATAAATAAAATTTGCATGATAAAACATTTAAATATTTCTTCTCAAAATTGAAGCCAAGACTGGGAAGTCACTGAGGTTCTTCTCCGGGTCCATGACATCCCCTAGTTATTCCTTCTTTGTATTCTACAATAAATGTTCCAAATTTGAGCCAATCCCTTTTCACACCACTTTGTCTGATATCGTTGAAAAGTCCTATCCTTTGACCTCCTTGAACATAACCATTTCCTGATTTATATCGAGAGTGTTTTAAGTGACTTCGGTTATCTAAGATATAATTAATTGTAGGCGCTTGCCCTTATAGGAAGATTGTCCGAACCCAGCTTAATATAAACCTTATTTAATTCTATGTATTAAATAGGGGAATTTGTTGGCAAATAAATGGTTTCACAGACAAAACAGATGTCATATATTTCTTAATTTATTTGATCGAGCTTCATCCTCAAGTCTTGTATTTATCCTTCGGGATAAATACAGAGTTTGAGGTACAGTGCTCTTTTATTTAAACTTTGAGAAATATGGGGTCGGTTTGATTTCATATTTTTCTAAACTTTATATACATATGTAAATTAAATGTCCTTTCAAAGCGGGTGACGAGATTTCGATTCTGGCGGGCGACAGCTTCCAGCGGGCAACTCCTCAACTTGTTAGTGCCAACAGACCACAATTCCACCTAAATATCAACACAATGCCACCACAGTACTATCACAAAGAAATCACCTCAAAATCACAATGCCATCACTATAATTTCAAAATATCATCACAATACCATCACGACACATTTTTTTAAGACTTGGTAATACATTTATAAAAATATATTTTTTTAAACAAAGGACCATTCGTCTGTACCTCCTTTTTTAAATAATAATATATTATGATATTGTGCATCTTCTTTATTTGAAAATTATTCTTAAAAATGTGTTATCAAGTTTTAGAAAAGTTATGGTATTGTGGTGGTATGGTGGTGCTACTGTGGTGGTATTGTTGTGGTATAATGGTGGTATTGTGGTGGTATTATGATGGTATTATGATAGAATTGTAGTTGCATAGTCGTGGTGTTATAGTGATATTGTTTGTCATTTTGGTGATATTATTGTGATACTGAAGTGAACTTGTGGTGGTATTATCATGATATTGTAGTGATATTGTAGTGAGTGATATTGGGTTGTAATTTGGGTGATATTCTCGTGTCATTATGTTGATATTGCAATTTTATTAAGGTAGCAATGTGACAATACCACCTTAATACCACCACAATGTGATAATAATACTACCATCAAAATACCACCATAACATCATAATACCATCAAAATAACTTCAAAAACAACATCACAATACCATCACACCACCATTTTTCCAAAACATAGTAATCTTTTTATAAGAAAATTTTTCAAACAACATTACTCTGTACCTTTTACTTGAAAAGTAATAGATTATGATACTATGCACCTTTTTTGTTTGAAAGTAATTCTTAAAAAAGTGTTATCATTTTTTAGAAAAGTGGTGACATTGTGGTGACATGGCGACGGTACTGTGGTAGTATTGTGGTGGTATTATGATGATATTGTGAAGATATTTATGGTGGTATTGTGATTGTAGTATCTTAGTATTAAGATGGTATTATTGTCGTATTGTGGTGGTATTGCGACTATATGGTAGTGGCATTGTAGTGATAATGTGTGGCATTGTTTGTGGTAATATTAGGGTGATATTATGGTGGTAATATGGTAATATTGTGGTGAAAATGGGGTGGAATTAAGGTGACATTTTGGTAGCACTGTGGTGATATTGTGGTCGTACTGTTGTGACATTGTGATGACATTATGTTGGTATAATGGTGTTATTTTGGTGGTATTATTATGGTATTTGGGTAATATATTGTATTTTTTCTTAAACATTAAACAAATGAACCTTATCAAATCAAATACAGTGTTTTCCAATAATAACTCAAATTATATATGGTCCAACTTTGAGTTATGAAACAATACAATGGACAAATGAGGCAAAATAACCTTGAAGGAATATATTTCTCAATTAAATCTGTTTTAAACATGTAAAAAATTAAACACTGATTAATAAATACAACAATCTATATTTCATTTTTTCCTATTTACCTTGAAGCTCTCTTACTTTCTTCTATCCTAAGTTTTTTCCTTCATTTTTTCCATTTCCTCTTTCTGCATTGCAGGAAAACCCTAGACATTGTGTAATAAATAACTTCTTGAGTTTAGATGAGTTTGACAGATAACTCAAAGTTCATTCAAAATCGATCAACCAAATTAACTTAACGAATAAAAAACTTAATTCTACGCTTCGCAAATCTCCTTTGAAAATAAAAAAATACTTCAATGATGTAGAGGGGGTTATCAACAAACCCTAGACGGAAAACAAAATTGGAACCTTAGAGTGAAAAATAGAAATGAAGGCGGGTCATGGATTTTTTAATGTCACTTTTTCTTGTCCAATTTTTTGACTGGTTTCAGGCCGGGTTCAAGCTCTGCCAAAGACTAACATTTTTTAGCTTTGCGGAGTAGGTCCAGTTAAGCAAACATGTGTCGATTTGTTATAGAAGTCCAGACGTAAACCTACACCCTGACTCTGGACATAATGTTTTCTCCAAAAGAAAGAAATTGATTTTATGAAACTTATAGATGATAGAACTAGGATGTGAAAATTCTATTATTCTAACTTCTAAAATTATGTTTGATTTAAGAAATATTACATTCGTACAACACCATTCTTAGACATTTACATATCAAACATCTAACTTTTAATATTTACTTTTAGCACTTTGACATGAGAAATCTGGTAGAGAATTTGTATTTAATTTTTTTTAAAGTTGATGAAAACATTATTATTGATGTGATATTAAGAACTTTAGTATTAAGCATATAAATATTAAAATCTTGATATTAATAAATACATAAAAATTATGTTGTATGTAGATGTCCCTAATTATTTATTAACACAAGTGAAAATGATTTAGGGGCCATTATGTACACCAAAATTAGCTCCACTACTGAAATCACATTAAATGTTCGTGACCAACCATCTAAATTTTGCATATTATCAGAATAAGTTGTTTTGTTGTTTGGGAGAGCTTATTTAGAATAACTTATTGATAGCTGTTGCTAAATAAATGATTATTCTGTCATTGTTTGGTGAAACTGTTTGCAACAAAACTGTATGGGTGAAATAATATTATGTGGAACAGAAGCCTCAAACTGCTACAGATCAGTTCAAAAAAATAGAATTCACTGCTCACTATTTCATGAGTATCAGAAGAAATATATGTAAATATGAAATTTTGGGTAAATACATAAAGTTATGTGGTATGTATGTATTTCTGCATTGTAGAACCTCCGAAACTTATGTAGCATTTATAGCATAGCCCATAATGGTTTCCTTTGTAATGATAAACAACATTCATGTCAAACACTAGAGGACACCAAAACATGGATGAGTCAACTCCCATCCCAATCTAGTTGCACAGACATATTGGTTTTTATTCTCTAGTAACACTCTATCAAGTAACCACAATGAATTTAATATAAAGGCTTTCATTTGGTTGGATGCATTTAGAAATTAATAATATTTTTAAACAAAACAAACACCTTCAATTCCTCAAATTTGATGATTTCAATTAACGACACAAATCAGTAAAAAAACAAATTAAATAGTAAAAACGAAATCACCATTTTCTAAAACACATTTTCTCTCCACCAAAGAACAATCCAAATCCACCAAAAGCAACCCAATACACCATGCTTCCTCTCTCACTATCAAGTCCTTCTCAGAAACAAGTTGCTGGCATAGACAATACAATATTATGATTAAACAACGGATTGCTCCAAATAAAACAACTACTTCAAGTTAAGTTCCTACTGCAGTCAAAACATTAAATTCTCCAAAGAAGCCAACACTTACTACTAGATATGTAGTAAGACATACAAATCCATGCATAAAACAAAACCAATCACCAACAAAAAGTGCACCAGAAACTGCCATAAAGAATAATTGAAAAGAATCCGGACGACCGGGCAAACCTTGAGATCAATAATAGAGGAATAAGAATGGTGTCGGGCTAGTTTGAAGGCTCGTAGGAGGACCCCAATCCCAACCCTAGCCTTATAATAAAGCAAAAAGGTCTGGCAAAGGTTCCCAATGGCCTTAGCCACACATGACTCCTCGGCATGGTCGCAAGCCGAGTGTTCCACTTCTACGGAACCATTACCGTCGCCACCCCGCCGTGCGTAGTGGAGCTGCAGCTTCTCGATTTTGGAGGGAAGGAGAGAAAGAATCATCTATCATGGATGAAGAAGCCATGGAAGGTGATCGGCGAGCGGCCGCGACATTAGAGGAGTGATGCCAGTGAAGCTCACTGTCGTGGGAGGACAGTGAGACGGAGGGTTGAAATGCTATTGGCATTTCGCGAGAGATACGTTGCAGAAGGGAGAAAGAAGAATTGGAGGGCGATCGCGAGGGAGAGGATCCAGGGGCGAGCTAAGGGCACAACCAGAAATATTACGACGCAGGACTCGTCCCACTTCACCCTCTATTAAGAAATTCATATCGATGTCTCGGAGCGGCNGGAAGAATAGGAGGGCGATCGCGAGGGAGAGGATCCAGGGGCGAGCTAAGGGCACAACCGGAAATATTACGACGCAGGACTCGTCCCACTTCACCCTCTATTAAGAAATTCATATCGATGTCTCGGAGCGGCAAAAAAACGCACCCCCAACGTGTTTTTCAAGCACTGCGATCGTGTTTTCAAAACGCCGCTGCAGGTCAATAAACTGCCCCAAACGGAGCCTTAGATGACAGTCATTTTATATTTTATATGCAAATATATATGAACTCCAAATCTTCTGTCTATTTATATTCTGACTCATTTTGTGATTCTTTCAATACTCAGTAAAAATTGAAGTTAAGTCGTTATACATTTAAATACATGAGAATTGAGCAGTTATGTAAGGAAATCTTAGATAGCAATCTATCTTTTGATCCATTGGAAATTATNGGTCGTTATACATTTAAAAACATGAGAATTGAGCAGTTATGTAAGGAAATCTTAGATAGCAATCTATCTTTTGATCCATTGGAAATTATAATTATGTGTCCGCTCAAACTACTTATAATTATCAGTATTTTTCAAAAAAAATATTTTCTATTTTTAAGTAACCAATAATCCCCAAGGGGAGAAAAACAACACCAAAGAAAGTGCCAGAATATCCAACAAATTTGCCAAACATGTAACCCGCATTTGTGCAAATGTATAAAGAGTTGCATATAATTACATCCAAAACATACCAAGAACTCCCACAAAACTCAAGAACATGAAAACAAATTATTCATAATGTTGAAGACTGCGGCTGACAGATAGATTATTTATAATTCCAACAATCAATCTCCGCAAAACGAAGGAATTCTAACATGCAGATAAAATTAATTTCTACGGAATAATAATATAACAACTTTTCACAAAAAAATGTCTAAAGCTACTGAACGGATACTCGGGAGTCAAGCCAGGAAATGATTTCAGCAATAACAAGAGAAATCCTTTCGTCGGGTTCTCCCTCGAGAAGAGCATGATATCCTCCCTCATAAAGCCTGAGGCTCTTATCCTCTGTGGAAGCTCTGTCGTAAAGGAATTTGCTCACATTAGGATCTGTCACCTTGTCAGCAGCTCCATGGAGGATCAGTAATGGCGACGTCACCTGAAACAATGGACATTTACTGGAAATAATAAAAAAAATCCAAATGAAATAATAAGCTGGCTTTATTATTGATAAATAAGAAATTACAGTTCATCTATAGTAGGATAAAAAGGCGCCATTTACATAAATACCACAAATCTTATGTATTTACATATCTAACACCTAAAGTTTCATAACATTCATGAAACTTAAATCTTTGATATCGAATCAAAAAACCACTCACTTGCTCTTTAGAAGGGAATAGCAATAGGCCTATTCATTCATAGGTTTATGACACCAACGTGCTATGAATGTAAATATAAAAGTTTAGGTGCTAGGCCTGTAAATACATAAGAATCGTGCTATGCATGTAAATTTCCCAAAAAGATTCATTCATACACTGTAAATACAAATTTATCAAAATAAGCAACAAGAGGAAATCTTAAATAACAGAATGAAATTTGTGGGTGTAATTTCTAAAACCTAAAATGTGTTATCACGACCGATCTAGAGCTTCGAATTAACCAAGATGGGTATAGAAGATCAAACAGTAAAGTAATTTTTTTTATATTCATCTAAAATTTAACAGATGAAAGAACCACTAATCAAATTTAAATTAAAACACTAAAATTAAATTTTAACTAGTTACTGAGCATCTGTATCTTCCATAAATGTTATCTCTTCTAATGCTCATTGTTAATCACTTAATTAACTTAAAAAAATTAGTTTAAACCAACTGTGAGCTAAATAAGTCAGTGAATACTCATATATAAACTATAATAATACAAGAAAAAATGAAGTAATATCTATGTCTGTCAAGATTTTAATAAATAAATAAAAATATGTGATATTATTCAACTAACATTTTTATATCATTAACATGTCAATATTATTTTATATTTTTACAACTGTCACAAGATCACCGTCTAAAAATTATGTCAATTCAGACATCAATATCAATATCATTTTTTATATNAATGTCAATATTATTTTATATTTTTACAACTGTCACCGTCTAAAAATTATGTCAATTCAGACATCAATATCAATATCATTTTTTATATACGTGCACGGGTATCTTAGTATTCCCCCACTAGTATCATCAAGGGGTAACTTCATTATAGTCAAACATACATATACAAACAGTCAAAATAAATTTATCATTCATGTGCTCGTCACATTTAATTCGATATATTAAAACATACATCATTGCATGATATTATATAGCTACAAACATTTCTACTAATGTGACCAATAAAGAAAAATATATAAATCAAATAAAATTTGTTCAAAAAGCATTATCTACCCAAATATTANCCATTGCATGATATTATATAGCTACAAACATTTCTAGCAATGTGACCAATAAAGAAAAATATATAAATCAAATAAAATTTGTTCAAAAAGCATTATCTACCCAAATATTACTATAGATTAAAAGTATAAGTAGTAACTTCAAGGACATTTAATTCAATAAGATCTGTCCTGACATCGACTCTTCTGAGGTGAAAATCTAACATAAACATGGTATTTATATTACAAAACTTTAAACTAAATTATTATTTTAATTAACTATTAAATTTACAATAATTATAAAATTTATATATTTTCCTTTGTCATTCTACTTATTATTATTATTATTATTATTTACATATACATATAGATTATTATTTTTATTATTTTAATTTAATCTCTATTAAAGCTTACCACGGTCGAACCCTGCTCCACGCGAGAAAACTTCTTCCCTTTGCACGCGATGCGACTTTCGCTCTAGAGCTCCGCTTCGGCTCTCTCGCATGAGCCTTCTTCCTGCTTCCTCTTCCTTTGCATGGTGCTGACGTTGCCTCCTTTGTTTGATAGAGATGTCGTTGTTAGCCACTGACACCACCCACATTTCAATCAAAGCACGGGCTTTGCATGAGGGCTTTGCATGACATCAACGTTAGCTTCAAGTCCGTGTGACAGAGATGTCGCTGCCTCCTCCTATGCTCAACAAAGCCTTCTTCACCAGAAAGAGACAATGCCCCCTTCTATGTATCGACCTCCTCTCCTTCACACACCATTGGTAAGTCGATCTTGCATTTTACCTCCTATCTTACGCGTCATTATATATACAAAAATAACTATTCGACTTCCCAACTCTCTCACACCTCCATCTCTTCGGCTTCCGACTCCTCACCTCATCTTCTTCGTTTTTTTCATTTCTTCTCTCGAATAATGAAAACGAGATTTCACAATCTTCCTCACTTACAAAAATTGTCCTCAAAATTTATAAACATGCTTCATGTCATCTCAATAACATGTCGACACTAATCATCTACAAATTTTACAAAGAAATTAAAATTCGATACAAGGTGACAAAATTCAGATTACAATATTGAAGCAAGAAAACATGCTAGAAAAATACCCTTACATATAAGAAAATGCTAAACTCATCCGACCTCACCACTATTAGCAATTGTAGGTTCTTCAGACTCACTATGAGTGAGAATATACTTGATGTTGAACTAATTGTCTTGGTTGACCTTGGATAAGAGATGAGGCTATAACTCATCTTTTTCTTCCCGCTTGCTAACTTTGGTGAAAGAGCTCAACCTGATTTATGATCTTCAGTGCTCTTCTGGCCAAGAGATGGGCAATATCTTGCTGTATGATCAAGCAGACGACACCAATATCAAGTGTTAGAGCCCGTCACACATTCACCCTTAAGTTATCTTTCACATTTCGAGCAAGTGACTACAGTACCCTACGTCGTATCTCTGGTAATTCCACCCGGCATGTTCTTTGACTTATTCCGTTTTAAACCATCTGATTGAACCATATGGTCTTTTGCAATCTTTCTCTTGTGCATCTCTTTATGCTTTTGAGCAATCTGATAGTCAATCATTTCTCTTCTAACTCATTTCACTAATATCGAATATTCATCGATCCCTAAAAGTACCAATGGTTGTTTGATTGAATCCTTTGATTCCGAAAGGATTTGGTAACACTTTTCTTCTGCAGTTGTGCATCTCTTTATGCTTTTGAGCAATCTGATAGTCAAACATTACTCTTCTAATTCATTTCACTAATATCGAATATTCATCGATCCCTAAAAATACCAATGGTTGTTTGATTGAATCATTTGATTCCGAAAGGATTTGGTAACACTTTTCTTCTGCAGTAGCAATCAACTGTGGCGCACAGTACAGTGAATTCTACTTCATACTGTATGATTGTCTTCTCTCCCTGCCTTAACCTAGTGAATTTCTCATGCATCTGTCATCGAGCGGATAGGGTACTAACCACTCTCTAAAATGGTCCACGAACTCCTCCCAACTTATCAACAAGCTAGATATGTCCCCTAACCCGTCTTGACGTTGCCCACACCACCACCTTTCAGCTTCTCCATCGAACACAAAAGTCACCAACAATACTCATTTTTCATTCGAACAAGTCATGTTATGTAATATTTTCTTTGCTCTCATTAGTCAGTTTTTCGTTTAAATTGTGTCTTAAGTTCATTTAAAAAAACATGGATGTATATCTTGACATCTTTTCAAATACTTAACCACAAAGATTGTATCACTTCTAGACTCCTGAATCAACTAAGTCATTGTCGTCGTCATTTGAGCGAGACATTTGTGCTCACATTTATAGTAAGTTGCATTTCTTCATTTTTTATCGGATTCTCTTCTTCTATAATTTCAGTTATATCACTATACTCAAATGAAGAATAACTATTACTTTGCATTAACTTTAATTTTTTTTTATAATTTTTAAAATTTTCTTATAATTATCATATTAGTTCTTTCATCGAGATTTCATTAATTAATCCTAAGCCGTATGCTCTGATACCACTTTTCTCATGACACAGTCTTGGGCTTGAAATTAACCAAGGCTAATACAGACGGTCCGAGTGTGTGAATTAATATTTTTATATTCATCTATAATTTAATGGATGAAAGAACCACAATTCAATTTAAATTAAAGCAGTAAAATTAAATTTCTCGTTATTGGTTTTTTTTTTCTTCTGTAACGTTATCTCTTTTAATGTTAATCGTTAATCACTTAATTAACCTCTAAAGTTAATTTAAAACAACTGTGAGCTAAACGAGTCAGTTAATAATCACTCATAAACCACTATAATATAAGAGAAAAAGAAGCAATATAACAGTCCAGATTTTAATAAATAAATAAAAATATTTGATGTTATTCAAAGAACATTTCTATATTAATAACATATCAATATTATTCTATATTTATACAACCATCATAAGAGCATTGCATCAAAATTGTGTCAATTAACACACATCAATATCAATATCTTTTTTCATATACGTGTCTGAGTACCTTAGTGTTCTCTCATTAGTACCATCAAAATGTGACTCCATCATAATCAACAATGCACATACAAACAGTCACCATAAATACATCATTTATGTGCTCGTAACAATCAATTTAATATATTATATATAACATACAATAATACATGATATTAAAAACATTCCTAATAATGTGACCAACAACAAACATTTATCCCACTACATGGGGTTGGCTACATGAATCCTCTCTCCATTGCATCCAATTGAGTGTCATATTTTCATTTAAATCTAATAAATAAGAACCTTTTAATACAATACGCTCAAATCTTTCTAGGTATACCTCTGCCTTTTTTAATATAAGTTGAATCTAAAACATCTACACTTCTAATCGAATCATCAGATGGTCAATGTTTAATGTGACCAAACCATCTAAGACGACTCTTTTTAATTTTGTCAGCCACTAGAACTACAACAGTCCTATCACAGATATATTCATTTTGTATTTTGTTTCTAAATGTAAACCCACTCATCCACCTAAGCATTCTCATCTCGACAATACTTAACTTAATTTTATGCTTCTCTTTTAAAGACCAACATTCAACGTCATAGAGCATTGCAAGTCTCACCACCATCTTATAAAATTTTCCTTTCAGTCTAAGCGATACTTTTTTATCACAAAATAGGCTCGAAGCATTCCTCCACTTCAACTTACCATATTAAATTATACTAATAACATCGTATATATCAACATCACTTGAACAGTAAACCAAGATATCTAAAGCGTTCACACTTTTTAATAATTTGATCACCCGAAATTACAACACAGTCATTGGAGCTACTACTACTAAAATTACATTCCTAGCAACGCGACCAACAAAAGAAAATATATAAACCAAGTTTGTGCAAATATTATTATCTATTAATATATAAAAATTGAGAAACAAAATATTACTATAGATTAAAAGTATGGCTACTCACTTCAATGATGTTTAGTTCGATAAAATTTGCCCTGACGCTGACTCTTCTAAAGTGAAAACTTAATATAAACATGATATTCAAGTTACAAAACTTTAAAATAAATTATTATTTTAATTAACTATTAACTTTATATTAATTATAAAATTTCCATATTTTACTATCATACTTATTATTATTACTGATATTATTATTACTGCTATTATTATTAATTTATTTTAATCTCTATTAAAGCTTACATCCGTCGAACCCTAGCCACCTGAGAAAACTTCTTCCCTTTGCAAAAGATGGAACCTCTGCTCTAAAGCTCAGCTTCGGCTCTCTCACATGAGCCTTCTTCCTCCCGCCTCCTCTTCCTCAGCACGGTGTCGACGCTGCCTACTCTGTTTGACTGATACATCATCGTTAACCACTAACACCACCCTAAGTTTCGATCAAAGCACTGTCAATGTTGTTCATCGACACAGGCTTCGACTCTGCGTGTGAGAGGCCACCGCCTTCTCCTATGCTCAACGACCTCTTCTCCAGCATCAAACAGAGACACTGCTCCCTTCTCTGTGACGATCTCATCTCCTTCATATGCCGCTCCCTTCTCTGCGTTGACCTCCTTTCCTCCACACACCACGGGTAAGTCGATCTCGCCTATTTCCTCCTCTCCTACATGCCATTATATACACGAAAATAACTATTTGGCTTGCCAACTCCCTCGGTTCACTTCCCTCACTTTGCCTTCTGACTCCTCACCTCATCTTCTTCGTACAGCTGGTGTACCCTTTAGATGGTTGAGAATCTTGTTAACAGCTTCAAGGTGTTTCTCAGGATCCAAATGCATACATTGACTTACCAAACTTATAACAAAGGTGCTATATGACCATGTATATTTCTGATTGGGATCAATTGAAGTATCTGCTGGCCTACAACCACTCATTCATGTTTTCTTTAGAAGATCAAAAACATATTTCCATTAAGAAACAACAATCTCTTTCTTAGATTTGGTAACCTCTATGCCAAGAAAATACTTCAGAAATCCCAAGTCATTGATCTCAAAAATATTTAATATACGTCATCTCCGGTGAGAATTATATCATTAACATAAAAAATCAGTATGACTATCTTCGAATCCTTTGAATATATGAGGAGCACTATATAATCTCCTTGCCCTTAAGTATACTTCTGACCTTTAACAAATAGTGTAAATTACTCAAACCACGCTCTAAGTGAATGTTTCATAGATGAACTTTTTTAGTTTACGCTTCGTGTAAAATTTCTCACTAGATCCTATAGGTGCATTCATATACATTTCTTTCTCTACAGTTTGCATTGAAAATTTATTGTTTATATCAAATTGTTGTAAGGTGATGCGGGGGGTAGATTTAGTGTGAGAATTTTGAAAATATTTTTCAATATTACAAAATAACACACGACCGATATATAATAAATATCCAATATAATCCCTACAAAAATACTTTTAATGAAAATAATTTATCTTTTAAAACTCTTTTTAAACTGTCAAATCCCCTTTAAAATCAACGCAAGTATATGCATCATTCAAGTAATAAAGGGCTCTAAGGAAGTCTTAGATATCAATCCCACAAGGAAGTTGGAAAATCCTAAAAGTAAATTATGAAAATTATTTTAATCTAAAAATACAAAAATAAAAGCAAAGTAAAGTGTGAAGTTTGAAAATTAACTACTCAAGTTAATGCTAATTAAAATGCAGATGTAAGACTACTGAAGCTAAACTAAACTAAATACTAAATTTTCAAAAGTAAAATTACGAAAGTTAAACAAAGCCTTTGTTGTGACAGAAGTTCAAATTTAAGAAAACATCATTCCCCTTTACAATGAGTAGAAATCGACATCATTTGAAAATATATATAAAAACTGTTTCGTTCCAAATAGCAACAATCATATTCTTTACCCCTTCCGAGTGCTATAAAGAGCATTGACTAACAAAGAGTTTGGTCCCTAATTTCGTAATTAGGCTGGGAGGATACTGACTGCCACTCCAGAGCTCTCACTACTCCCTCACCTGAGGGCTAACAATCTCCCATCGTTTTTCACTTAATTGGACCAAATCAGGGATTTTAATCTGTCACCTTAAAATCTCCAATTCTGCATCTAACAAGGTATATTTCCCTATTTATTTGCATACAATCCCATTAATGACATACTCTCCCATGAAATCAAATGTGATTATCACTATGCTGTAGAAATCATATCTCATTTAAGAACATGTGTCTCTTAACAAGTTTTAACATTTTAATTGACCAGATCGAAAAGTAAATGAAGAACGATATTCAAATCATCACAAATTATTAACATTTAAAACTGTAGAATACAAAATCTAATCTTCACAAAATCATGTCTCAGAGTAGGGAGAAGGATAACGAACACTACTCAAAATTTATGAGAATGATATGACAAAACAAGGATTTCATATATAAAAACAAATTTACAAAATAAAAAAAATAAAAATACAACTTATCTCACAATCTTTCCCAAGCAAATCTCTAGACGTTCTATCCATGTCTTTCTCTCTTTACAATCACTATCAATTCTCTCTTAGAAGTGTAATGAAGAAGAAATCTCTCACATTCCCTCTCTTCTTACAACCCTACAAAAAAATCTCCTCTTCTCTCTCTATTTCTAACTCACGCCAACTTTCTCTCTCCCTCACGCCACACACTTGACAAATGAGAAGTCTTCTTCTTTTATTTTGGGCTACATGCTTTAGAAAAGAATTCAAAATTTCCTCAAAAAATCAACTCTTTTGAATTCAAAATATGTGTCATTTGATACAAGGGACATATCCCTTCATAAAAGAACATTCCAAAGTGTCTAGATACATTGAATTACTCCAAGAGGTGTGTAGAACAAGTGTCATTTTGAAATTCGTGCAAAAATTTGCCTTGAACCACCTTAATTTGAAAAAGTAGTCCCTGACGCATCATGTGTCGATCTGGCGCATCATGCGCGCGCCAAAATCATAAAGTTCGTTGTTTTTGCTCCAAATTTCATTTTTTTTATCATTTTTACTCCAAATGCCTAAAATGATATACCTGCAACAAAAACACAAAAATATCATTCTTTAAAGTACAATATAACAAAAAATAAGCATAAAATAAGTACTTAAAACAGTATATTATTTTGATGTATCATAGAGGCCAGTCAAGGTTAGTTATAAGTGACAGAAGAACTCTTATAAAGTTTAGTCATGCTACTAGAGTGAATATCTCTAAGTAATTAATTTCATAGATCTGAGTGAATCCCTTGACAACCATTGGAACTTCGTACCGTTCTAGAGTCATCAAAATTATATTTGACTGTAAACACATTTTCATTTGACAGTTTTCTTCCCTCTATGTATATAAACCAATTTCCACACTATTTTTCCCAGAGATTCCATCTCCTCAAAGATAGTCTTCTTCCACTGAAGACTTCAATAGCATCTTACACATTATTAGGAATCTCCATACAACAACTGTGTCGTAAAAACCCAAAAAATGGGTGAGAGATTTTAATGTGAAACGAGACAATGGATGTTCGGTGCAATACCTCACCCCCTTACAATTAGCAATAGATGACTGGAATCAATAGATTTCGAATTAGAGCCAGACTCATGTTCAATACTAAAAGACATAGACCTCAAAGATAAAGTGGACTGATCATAGGGTAAAGGCTCAGTGAGGATATTACCTGGAGGATTCATAGATTTTGGGCAATGTAAATGATTTGTGGACTTTTTCTTTTGAGTTGTTCTTTGTCGCAAGTAGACAATATCAAATAGAACCAATGTCATATTTCCTTTTCCTATTTCATGTTTGTTAGTTATAAGCTTATAGACATCATGAGATTTACACTGTAGGTAGATCAAAATGATCTTCAATATCAAAAAAAACTCGATCTAGTTTCTCCTGATATAATATAACTTGACTTTTTAGGTTGAACAAACGAGTTTGGGAAGATATTATTTGAAAATCTTCAATTTGAGGAAAGTTCTACAAACCAGTAGTAAATCTGTATTTGGTCCCTCCCCCTTGAAGATGAGATGAAAAGAGTAGTAATTTTAAAAAGGGGATATCCATAGAAACAAATATTTTTTTTAGAAATAAGGGTGGGAGCATAATCAGCAAAAATGCAATTTATGACTCGGGGTTTAAGTTTTCCTTAATTATGACTATGAATGTAAATAAATGCAGTACACCCAAATATTTAAAGGTGAACCAAAAGAAACCCAATTTGTTGGGAAATTTTTTTAAAAAACATCAAATGATATTTGTAAGTTAAATACTTATTTTAGGTGTTCTGTTAACAAGAAATGCAAGAGCAAGAGTAGCTTTAGCCCAAAGATATTTAAGCACATAAATTGTAAATAACAATGTCAAGCTACTTCCAATAAATGTTTATTTTTTTCTTTCAAAGACACCATTTTGTTGTTGAGTGTTGACAAGGAAGCTTTCATGAACTATTCCTTTTTGGCAAAAAATTGACCAAAAATATTTTTTAAGTACTCTAATTCATTATCACTCCATAATATTTGAATATTTTTTAAAATTGTGGTTGTACTATGGTGTAAAAAATTTTGAAAATTATTTGCACTTTAGACTTTTCTTTCATTAGATACATGAAACTTAATCTTATGTGATTATTAATAAAGATAACAAGTAGTTTTTTTTGGTATAAAATTTTGAAAATTATTTGCACTTTAGACTTTTCTTTCATTAGATACACGGAACTTAATCTTATGTGATCATTAATAAAAATAACAAGTCATTTTTTTTTCCACAGCGTGTAAGATATTTACAACGACCCCAAATATCACTATGAATCAAGTAAAAGGTACAGTTGATTTGAAAATTTAATGAGAAAAAGACGCATCATGATGCTTGACAAACTGACAGACTTCCATTGAAAAGATGTTGATATTTAATTTTGAAATAAATTGGGAAAAAAATTTAAATATTGAAAACTAGAATGATCTAAAACATATAATGCCATGATAATATCATTGTCTTTAGAAAAAAAACCAGAATTTAAACAATTATTTATCAAGTCCATCGTCAAAATAATAGTCTATAATTTTTCTTAGCACTATCAATCATTCTCTCAGTATTCAATTTTTAAAATTGAAAATAAGAGGAATATAAATTAACTTGACGTTGATAGTCAAAAAGAATTTTCTTAATGGATAATAAATTAAAAGACATTGGGAACATGAAGAACAACGTGAACTGTTAATAAAGATGTGAGTTTGAAAATTCTTATCTCGTCAATTCCCGAGATGACACCATTGATAATTTTGATATTTTTATTGTATGCACAAGGTCTATAAGATGAGAATAATTTAGAATAACCAGTAATATGATGAGTTGCACCATAATCAATTATCTAAAGAATGAATAAAATTAGATTTAACACCTAAAAATGCAGCATCTAGAGTTACCCTTTTATACTGAAGAGCAAGTCAGACTCAATAATAATTTTGGAGATTAAAACAACTTGTGGAGGTGCTCTTGTTGCTGCTTGTTCAAAGGTATTGTATCCGAGTTGGTAGAAGTCTCTTGAGTTTCATCGTCAGTGACTTGATAAGCACGCCTATCATGTTTAGATTTCGGTTTCCAATCTACAGATTTACCATGAAACTTCCAACATGTCAGCTTCGTATGTCGTGATTTTTTGCCATGATCGCACCACATTGAGTACGGAGAATTAGTTTTGGAATTACTGGAACTAATAGAAATGGTAGTATTTCTTTGGGCGCCGATCATCACCGACATATATGCAATCAACAGAGGGGAGGAGGGCGAGTTCAAAAATCCGAGTCAATTTCGATCGCGAGTTATTCAGCGCTTTAAAGCTGAGTAGAGGAGAAGTTGGTAGAGATGGTTCCATCATGTATCTACTATAGACTCAGTTTGATTCTCTAATTCACAGCACTCAGGCAAGGAAACCTTCTTTATGAAAAACTATAAGTATGGAAAGAATTACTCTTTCCCTCAAATTATATATTCCAATGGCACCAAAGATCAAGAAGAAAACAAAGGATAAGATGCCCTCCAACGAGAAAAACCAAGATGATGGATGTGGAAGTCCTCGCTAGAAAGACACCTCGCGCTGAGAAGCGAATTTCAGCATCAAAGAAATACGGCAAAAAGGAGCTGAAACCCTCTATGTTGTGGTAGGTTTAGATCCTTAANAGGACTTAGTTTGATTCTCTAATTCACAGCACTCAGGCATGGAAACCTTCTTTATGAAAAACTATAAGTATGGAAAGAATTACTCTTTCCCTCAAATTATATATTCCAATGGCACCAAAGATCAAGAAGAAAACAAAGGATAAGAAGCCCTCCAACGAAAAAAACCAAGATGATGGATGTGGAAGTCCTCGCTAGAAAGACGCCTCGCGCTGAGAAGCAAATTTCAGCATCAAAGAAATACGGCAAAAAGGAGCTGAAACCCTCTATGTTGTGGTAGGTTTAGATCCTTAATGAGAGAATCATGAGGAAGCTGAGATGTCAAAGTTCACCGAAAGCATATCAAATCCCTCAAACGCCGCAATGCAGTCATTGCATTCCATATTGGCTCTAATAGCAGCTATATTGCAAGAAGATGAAGTCGTGATCCAGTCGTTGTCGGAACGGCTTGATCTAATTGCAACTATATCACGAGGAGATGAAGCCACGATCTGTTCGCTTTCCCAGCTAGTCGATATTTTCATGTAGAAGCGGAGGGAAAGTAGTAGAAGGACCGGAGTTTTAGATGTCTTTNGTCCCAGCTAGTCGATATTTTCATGTAGAAGCGGAGGGAAAGTAGTAGAAGGACCGGAGTTTTAGATGTCTTTGTACACCGCGACTTCGTCAATTTTCCTAGCTAGCTACATTCACGACTGCGTTGTAAGGTTTTGGGCAAGAGCGGAGTGAAAGGAGTGACCACAAAGCCCAGAAAACATGAGCAACCATTCTCATGGGATTAAATCATGATTTTGATAGCTATTTTTGGCTCCGATACCATGTAATTTTTTTAGGTGCTGGGAGGATTAATTATCTCTTTTTTCATAGAAAATAATTACAACATAAAAATAGGGGGATGGCTTCCACATTAATTAAGAAAGTAATNTGCCCAGAAAACATGAGCAACCATTCTCATGGGATTAAATCATGATTTTGATAGCTATTTTTGACTTCGATACCATGTAATTTTTTTTAGGTGCTGGGAGGATTAATTATCACTTTTTTCATAGAAAATAATTACAACATAAAAATAGGGGGATGGCTTCCACATTAATTAAGAAAGTAATAAAATCAAACATAGCTAAAATAATAATAGAAGGAAATCAAAATTATAACATACCAATAATTCTAAATCCTCAAAATAGAAAATACTAACAATAGAAGATACTAAAAATAAAAGCATCCTAAGAAATTTAATAGTGGGAATTGTTTTAAGATTGCAACAATTTGCATTTTGGAAATCTATCAACTTGAAATGAGCTTGGTAAAGATTAGGGATATGAAACGTAAATGTTGAATGCAAAACCTGACACAATTCTTTTGAGTCCTGAATTACATACGAGATAAATCATGCTGAACTTGAGACAATTCTACGAGTAACAAATTTCATGTTTTTATCATATCATGTGGTTTGTCGAAATGATTGTATATTGAGCACAGAGTTAAGGTATAGATATGGGATGAATGAGAAACACTTGGTGCAGTCCATAACCATGGCATAGAGTCAAAAAATGAGAAATGTGTCAAATTAGGCCCATTGACTCTGAAGTGGATTATTTTAGTCACAGTCTATAGAAGTACTAACTTAATCCCCATACTCTTTAAATATGAGCTAAAATAGTCTCTATAGAGGATTATTTCAAACCCAATTTAAAAAATTTGAAAACTAATTGGACACTTTGATACTCTGGCACTAAAATGATCCCATATAAAGAATCAAGGGACTGCTCAGCACTTTACTCGTGAAACAATTAAGAAGCATTACAAGAGAATATAACTCACATCAAACTCTAAATATAAATAAAACTCGTTATCAAGGATGCAAAAACTGGAAAATAACCTTGAGTTTGATGGCACCAACCGATTCCTTCTCTGTGCTCCGCTAACTCAAAATTCTACCAACAAACAATAACTTTACAAAACCACTATCAGATCAATTGACTCAGACTTAAGAAGTAGGGTTGGTTGTATGATTCAATAACCTTACACCCTATTCCATATCATTAGCAGGACACTTATACAACATGGTTAGGGTATGCCAAGCATGTCAGGCATCGATTCTAAAGATAAAAATTAGTGCTTGGAAAATGATACGGTAGGACAGACCTACGACAATGTGAGTCTTTACTAGCATTAACGCTATCCATCCTATTCTCTTTTGGACTTGTCATCAAAAAACTATGAATTTAACATCTTAGCTGCGAAAAATGATTCTCAAACAATAAAATGTTTAAAAATAAATGACGTTTTAAGTAGAAAGCCTATAAAAAGTAAAAAGCACAGCCATTGTCATAAAAAAAATTACCAGCAATAAATGTCTATAAAGTTACAATTCTTCACCCTCCCTCAAAGTCGGAGATGTCAATATAATCTAAAACCCTAGATTGAAAAAGAGTATGAACTATTGTGATAGACCAAAAATTTCAGAGGTATTGATGTTGATAAAAGATGAAGTGGAATCATGAATAGTCTTGAATGGAGGTAGGTTAGTTGGATGAATAGAATTAGCAAATAACAAAAGGATATGGGATTATGCCAGGCGTACCACGCGAGAATTCCCATGATAGAAAGCACATCCCACTTTCGTGCCTGGACCAAATCGATCTGAGTTTTACCGTTGTTGTGGAGTCGGTCGATCCTCTGGGGTCATTCCTAGTAATTCTACTACTATATATTTGCTTTTCCGAACTTCCAGATTTAGTTTTTTTTTTTTTTGTTTTTTTTT
>JXCR01148112.1:8162-40937 GCA_002079205.1 Phalaenopsis hybrid cultivar
AAAAAAACACGCAAAATACATTTTTATTAAAGCAAAATATCATCCAAAATAAGCATGATATATATATATATATCTATATATATATATATATATATATATATATATCTATCTAATAAGTGATATTAAGACATGTCAATGCCCCCAAACATAAACGTTGTTTGTTCTCAAGTAACATTTTTACTATGTAAAAATATTATAACTTATGATGGTGGGTTTCGTTAAAAGATTCCTATAGTTTTTGTCCTAATAATGTGATGGTGATACTTTTAAGAAAATTTCAATAACTCAGGTTAGAACAAAAGTATAAAAATATTTAGCAATTAAGTTTAGAAATTCTACATTTCTATTTATTTNACTTTTAAGTAACTCAGGTTAGAACAAAAGTATTAAAATATTTAGCAATTAAGTTTAGAAATTCTACATTTCTATTTATTTCAAAATAACTGTAAATTGTCATACTTTGGAATCTTAGAAAAATTTTAAAAAAAAGAATTTTAAGAGAACTTTACTAGTAAAGATGCTAATACATAGAATTATAAATAAGCTCAGAACTGTAAATAAGTTTCTTCGTTCAAGTTGATTCAAGTGAAGCGAATTTTTAATTAGGCATCTACTTAAGCTTCTCCTCACATATCTTTTCTTTTTATGTTTTTTTTTTCTTTCAGGATTTTTTTAATCCTTACCTTTTTATATGAGGATTACTATATTTGGATGTTATTTAATGATTTTGAATTTCATTATCCTCTTCCTAAATTTAAAAACATATCTCACCTTTTTTTACTTGGTAATGTGTATTAGAAAAAAAATATTTTTTTTTCATAAAGTCTCTAATTCTTTTTTTTGAAATATATATCTAAGATTTATATCATTTCAAAAATGCAATCTTTCCTTCTCAGAGTAGTAAAAACATCATCGTATACTTTCATACCAAAATTTCTAACCTTTAGAATTATCTCCTTATTACTAGAAAATTTTACGTAAGTGTACAATTACTCTTAGATAATAAAAAATATAGTTTTACAAAGTTAACACCACATACCACAGGTTATGTTAAAATATTTCTTTCAAAAATATAGTTTATTGAGGACAAATAAAGTTTAGTTTTAAAAATTTTTTCTCCCTCCCCCAAACTTAAATGTTTAATAGATTAAAACATTTTAGTGAAAAATAAGCATGAAGAAAGAAAGAGATCAACAAAATTATCTATCACAGTGTTCTAAACATGAAAATAATACAGGAACAAGAAATAATAACAGGTGTGTAGCAGAAAGTAAATCGCAATTTAAAACTTATTTTTTCATCAAAATTGCTAAGTAAAGATCTACTTTCACACACAATCAGTCTGTATATGAACTAGAGAGAAAGTAAATAGTGGTGCAATAGAGTAAAGAGCTACATACAAGAGTTCATACAAGCATCAACAGAAAACAAGTCCAATACAATGATAAAACAACCACAGATATCAAAGAACAATAAATTCATCCAGACACACTAATAAAAATTAACTAAGACTCACCATCATCATCATCATCATCATCTTTCTCATCATCTTCTTCATCCCCATCCATATCCATATGACTCAGATCATAAAATCTCATATTATCAGAATAATCAGAGAAATCTAAAGTCTGATCTTCTTTGATATAACTGACAAGAGATTTGTGAAATCCCTTCTCATAGTTACTATGTCAATGAAGATAAGAGTCAAAATGATCCTAATGATCTTCAACTCTTAGAAGTCAATTTCAAACACAAAAAATACCATCCTTTGCCTTTTACATACTATCAAATGGAGATTTCATGCTATAAGGAGTATGAGATGTAAAGGCATGAGATGAAGATGGAGCATCAGAAGATCTAGTCTCAAATTCGGACTCAGCACGTTTCCTGTATATATCCACATTGGCCTTCCCAATAGGCTTAAGTGAATGCAGCAACTCTTCGTAAGACTCAAATCTAACTCCAGATTGACTGCATAAAATAAATATGAGAGAGAGCTAGCCCAAACCTGTTATAGTCCCTCCATTAGAGGGATGAATAATGCTTTTGTAAATCAGAGAGCCAATATTGATGAGCTTCACAACTGGATGCAATAGTTCATAATAGCCCTCTCCCAAGTTACTTTGCTCAAATGTTTTGAAGAAATAAGATGAGCAAAAATAAAGTAATGACATGCCTTTGATGAGTCATTAAGTGCAGAAGAAGCAAAGTTTACCTTTTGGTTGTTCCTAATCTTCTATCCTCTACGTCTATCAGTCAAAAATGCTATAATTTCCTAAAGTTTTACCTTAGTAGGAACGAACTTTGTATAAAAGCAGTCAGTTACATCTGGTAACAGAAATAATGTATTGATCCTTACAGGATTGAAATCTACTAGATTATCCCAAACAAACACCTAATCATCAGTCTCCTCGGGTAGATTGGCATAAAACTCTCAAAATATAAAAATAACGGCATCGACAGAAAAATAGTAGAATTCCTCACAATGCCAAGTTACAATAAGATTTTCCATAGAACCACCAGGAGAATGAAATGCTCGCTCATGAATCAATTTCTTAGAAATAAGAAGATCACTATAATGATCTTATACTTTTCTACTCATGAACTTCTTGGGATAAACAATATCCTTGCCTCTGCTTCTCTTCAATTTAGAAGTCATAATCAAATCTATAAAAGTGGCGCTATCCATTTTCAATGGTTTACCATATGCAGCAGCTAAAGAAAATAAGATTTCATGATTAAAGAAATGTAATTTGAGACCAAGGAAACTAATCCAAACAGGTATAACCGACAGTTCGGTCTTAGGATCGAAATCCACCGATCATTTTAGGAATTTCATAACCCTATCTTAAAAACCTCTTAACAAAGATCCTAGTATAGTCCTCATCATTCACAAGTTAGATTAATAAGTGCCAACCATCTAAAATCCCAACTTTCTACCATCCCTTTAGCTTTAACATTTAAAACTCCCTACAAAGCAAATCAATCTTAGGATGACCATACATAAATTTTCCAACAATGCTAACCGACAGGAGAAGGCCAAGATCAAAGATTCAACATCAGTGATAAACATTGCGAGCTTCCCTTTTTTCTTCCCTAACTTCTTAATAAATGAGTAATCTCCACCCAAATTTAAGGAAATATGGAAACCTTGTGGAAAGTGTCCACCAACAAGAGAGTCGGAAAGACCGCCTCCCCCATCCAATACCGCAACCGCAAAACTCTTACCAGAAGACATTCCGAGAAGATGAAATAAACAAAAGAGAAGCAAGCTAAGGGAAAGATCTCACTAATAGAGATGTGAAGCAACAAAATCCCCATTATCAATCGCTCAGCCTCTAGAGCGAATCCTAGAGGAGGAGGCCACCATTATATATATATATATATNATTTTGCATAATTTCAAGAAATTATTAATAATATTTATATTATTCATAGATAATTTCTCTTAAAATGGCTACATGTATCTCATATATGAAAAATCATATTCATTGGATGTGTTTAAATCATATGAGGTTGAGGTTGAACTTCAACTCAACAAAAAAATTTAAATATGTCAGATCTAATCGTGGTAATGAATACTATGGCAGTTATGATAGTTTAGATGAACAATGTCTCAGACCATTTGTCAAACACCTGGAGGAATGCATGATAGTCCCTCAATATACCATGTGAAGGTCACTTAGCATAACGGTGTTGATTAAAGACAAAAACGAGACTTTTTTGGTGAAGAGTATGATATGTCATTCTAACTTGAATCCCTCTAGAGTGAAACACTTAATTTTGTAATTTACATTCTCTTTTTTAGGGTTTAGGGCACCCTAAAAATCACACGAACTCTCTATTGGTAAAATGTATAGTCTTAAACATTTTCATACATTTGGTTGTTAAAAAAAGGCAAGACCTTTCAGGCTAAAAGAAAAGAATTAGACTCTAAGAAAGTGGGTTTTTATTTCATTTGTTACTCTAAATAATGAAAGTAGTATAAATTTTATTTTCTTACTACTAAGATAATTTTTGAGATGTGAAATGCAATGTTTTTTGAGGATATTAAGTTTAGGAATGGAAATATGGTCATAGATTTTGTTTTTATAGTGAATATTGATTAAATAGAACTAGTTCCTATTTGTAAAATTATTTTTTATAATATTCAGGTTTGTATTCTTGTCATTGATCAAGTTGCAAACCAAGATCAATAAGACAAAGCCATTGCACTTCTTCAGGTGAAGACTTAACAATCTAAACATTAAGTGTCATAAGAAATTGAGCCATTCAGAAGATCCACTAGAGAGAGAATAAATGCTATTTTGGATGATTATNGCAAAAGACTCTTTTAGAATAATTATAACACTTACAGTTTATTTTGATCTTGAGTTACATCAGAAGGATATTAAGACAAAATTTTTAAAGGATGACATTAATGTAATAATCTATATAATGCAAACGAAAATTGTCATGAGACTCAAATAAGATTATTTGAAAATTAAATAAGTCCATCTATGGTAATCAAGTGTCTCATCAATGGTATCAAAATTTTCATCATGTTATAATCTCAATCGATTTTGTGATGAACATTATAGTTGATTTTGTGTACCATACGTTCAATGGGAGTAAATATAACTTTTTGGTATTATATATTGATGATATAGGCATATTACACAAAACTAAGAGATTTCTATCAAAGTAGATTGTTTGTAAAGTAAATAAATTCATGTATAGGTTTAAGCAAGCTTTTCATCAGTGGTATCACAAATTTCATCAAAAGATAATCACATTAAGTTTTAATATGAACATTATAGATATTTGCATATATTATATGTTCTGTGGGAGTGAATGTATTATTTTAGTATTATATTTTGATGATATACTGATTGTCATTAATGATATAAGCACATTACATGAAATCAATAAATTTCTATCAATCTTGGTGTTGCCATTTTTATGTTGGGCATTAAAACATATTGAGATCATTCTCAGGATAATATTTGGCTACCACAAAAGAGCTATATTGAAAAGGTGCTTATAAGATTTTGCATTCAAGATAATAAACCAGAAAAGACCCTTGTGGCTAAAGAAGACAAATTACTTTAAGTCAGTGTCTTAAAAAGGACTTTAAGGCTAAGGAAATATTGGAAAAGATTTTCTATGCATCGCTTTTTGGTATTCTAATGTATGCCGAGTTTGCAGTCACATAGCTTTTTGATCATTCTCAGAGTGTCTTAAAAAGTCATTTGCAATACCTTGGAGCTGAACTGATTTTGATATTAATGTTGTCAATTATTTACATGTTTTCTAAACATTTTCTCATTCATTAAATAGTTAAAAAAATTTAGTTTTATTTCTTTTTTGATAAAATATTTGGAACAGTTTTAGATTTATTAGTTATCACAAAGCATTAATTAAAGCTTTGTGATACTTATAGCTTATCAATCTTTTTAAAGTATTATCAGACTTATATTTCTTCCTTTCATTTAACATATATAGATATCATAACTAGTCATGTTTTTGTTAAATGATGAATCTTTGCTTTTCTTGAACAATGAAAAGTAGCATTGAAATAAACTTTATTGATTGCATCTAAATAAGTTTAGCTCCATTCCTCTAGATTCATTTCTCCTGATCATTTTTAAATGTTCAATTACTTTTTTTTTTCAAGCAACAATTCCTCATATGTTTTTTTTTTTTTGATCTACTCCTCAGATGACAAGTGAATTCCAAGTTCCATCTCCACTTGTTCCAACTCGAGAGTGCTATTTCATTCGATATTGTAAACAACATCCTGATGGTACTTGGGCAATCGTGGATGTTTCCTTAGACAGTCTTCGCCCGAGTCAAGTAATGAAATGTCGTCGAAGGCCTTCAGGGTGTTTGATTCAAGAAATGCCTAATGGCTACTCCAAGGTACTGCAAATGTGTTCTTAAGTATATTTTTTTACTATTTTTTACTAACTTTATCATGATTTTGTTTGATCTTAACTTTCTACAATATTAAGGTGATTTGGGTGGAACATATTGAAGTTGATGATAGATCAGTTCATAATCTATACAAGCCATTGGTGAATTCAGGACTTGCATTTGGTGCAAAACGATGGGTGTGTACTTTAGATCGACAATGTGAACGCCTAGCAAGTGTCATGGCTAACAATATTCCTTCAGGAGATATTGGAGGTAACTACATAACAATAAAAACATCAAATTCATGTGCAATAACTATGCGATTTTATATTAATAGAAAGTTCTAACAAATCGATGGAATAGTGATAACAACATCTGAGGGGAGAAAAAGCATGCTAAAATTAGCTGAGAGAATGGTGATTAGCTTCTGTGGAGGAGTGAGTGCCTCAACAACTCATCAATGGACAACATTATCCGGAAGTGGAGCTGAAGATGTGAGGGTGATGACTCGAAAAAGTTTGGACGATCCAGGAAGGCCTCCTGGAATTGTCTTAAATGCTGCAACTTCTTTTTGGCTACCTGTGGAGCCAAAGAGGGTGTTTGATTTTTTACGCGATGAGAGTTCTCGAAGCGAGGTATGGTTAACTCAATTCACACACTAAAACTGATTAAATTAGCAATTGAAGCTACTTTCATTCTATTGCTTTGATTTAGAAATATTTTTAAAAGTGATGTGATTGACTAAAATCAAAATTTCATTGAATATAATTAAACACTAACATTCAATTATTCACCAATTTTCACAAAACACCCTAAAAATTTTGATTTAGATTTCATTTTGAAAATAAGAGCCCAACCAAAGTTGCCTATTTGCGTTATATGGTTTGAACTTGAGGGAGTTTTCTTATTGTGCATTGTCAATGTTTTGTAGTATTAGCTTAATAATGTTCATCTTCATGTACTGTACAAAAAATATATTTTTGTAAGAAATTTGCTTCGGATTGGAGTAACTCTCCTATAAAATAGAACCAAATTTATCGATAAACACAAATTAGTTATTTTAGAGATTGTCTCTTTGAGCTTCTGTCATGCTTAAACACTTAAACTTTTTAACTTAACTCAATAGGGAACTCACAAATTTTGTGTTTTACTCTTCTTTTTCTTATGTTGTTTGATGAACTGTTATTTCTTATTTACTTTTCTCNCTTTTTTACTATTTTTTACTAACTTTATCATGATTTTGTTTGATCTCAACTTTCTACAATATTCAGGTGATTTGGGTGGAACATATTGAAGTTGATGATAGATCAGTTCATAATCTATACAAGCCATTGGTCAATTCAGGACTTGCATTTGGTGCCAAACGATGGGTGTGTACTTTAGATCGACAATGTGAACGCCTTGCAAGTGTCATGGCTAACAATATTCCTTCAGGAGATATTGGAGGTAACTACATAACAATAAAAACATCAAATTCATGTGCTATAACTATGTGATTTTATATTAATAGAAAGTTCTAACAAATCGATGGAATAGTGATAACAACATCTGAGGGGAGAAAAAGCATGCTAAAATTAGCTGAGAGAATGGTGATTAGCTTCTGTGGAGGAGTGAGTGCCTCAACAACTCATCAATGGACAACATTATCCGGAAGTGGAGCTGAAGATGTGAGGGTGATGACTCGAAAAAGTTTGGACGATCCAGGAAGGCCTCCTGGAATTGTCTTAAATGCTGCAACTTCTTTTTGGCTACCTGTGGAACCAAAGAGGGTGTTTGATTTTTTACGCGATGAGAGTTCTCGAAGCGAGGTATGGTTAACTCAATTTACACACTAAAACTGATTACATTAGCAATTGAATCTACTTTCATTCTATTGCTTTGATTTAGAAATATTTTTAAAAGTGATGTGATTGACTAAAATCAAAATTTCATTGCATATAATTAAACACTAACATTCGATTATTCACCAATCTTCACAAAACCCCCTAAAAATTTTGATTTAGATTTCATTTTGAAAATAAGAGCCCAACCAAAGTTGCCTATTTGCGTTATATGGTTTGAACTTGAGGGAGTTTTCTTATTGTGCATTGTCAATGTTTTGTAGTATTAGCTTAATAATGTTCATCTTCATGTACTGTACAAAAAATATATTTTTGTAAGAAATTTGCTTCGGATTGGAGTAACTCTCCTATAAAATAGAACCAAATTTATCGATAAACACAAATTAATTATTTTAGAGATCGTCTCTTGGAGTTTTTGACATGCTTAAACACTAACTTTTTAACTTAATAGGGAGCTCACAAATTGTGTTTTACTCTTCTTTTTCTTATGTTGTTTGATGAACTGTTATTTCTTATTTACTTTTCTCTTTAAAAGCGCTGATAAAAACATTTTTTATTGCAGTTTTTAATGATAATGAATGTCATGTAAGTTTATCATGAAATTAATTCTGACATCCATAGTAAAGTATGAAGCAACAAAAAAATTAAACATTTTGAATTCCTTTTCAATTTATAATTCCTCCCTCAATCAAAAATTGAATTATCATCTTTCCTTTATTTTCCATAGTCTTTGCCTTATAGTACTATTTATTATTTTCCTCCATTAATCCATTCCTAACCCCATCCGTCTAATCATATTTTAATTTGAAAACAATAATTTATAACAGTTCCTGAAATTTTATCAGTAGGATTAATAGATAATTAATGAGCTTCACTCTGAAAATAATATGACAAATTCTTCTTGACAGTGGGATATACTCTCCAATGGTGGTGTAGTCCAAGAAATGGCTCATATAGCCAATGGTCGTGAACATGGAAACTGTGTCTCCCTCCTCAGAGTTAATGTAAGTCACTTAGTTCAAGTTAAATCAACAATGGAAATGTAGCCTCATACAGCAAATTAACTCTCTTTCTTTCTCTTTTTTTTTGAAAACTAGAGCACAAATTCAAGCCAAAGTAACATGTTGATACTCCAAGAAAGCTGCACAGACCTGACTGGTTCCTATGTGATATACGCTCCAGTCGACGTCGTGGCAATGAATGTCGTCCTCAACGGCGGCGATCCGGACTACGTTGCCCTCTTGCCTTCGGGCTTTGCAATCCTTCCAGATGGCTATGATGGGGTTAATGGTGTTGGAAGTGGAATTGAGGAAGTGGGATCAGGCGGTTCATTACTTACAGTGGCATTTCAGATTTTGGTTGATTCAGTGCCGACGGCGAAGCTTTCTCTTGGTTCAGTTGCGACGGTTAACAACCTCATTGCTTGTACTGTGGAAAGAATTAAGGCTGCAATGTCTGGAGAGAGTGCTCAGTGAGTCAGCTCCTCTGTCTTTCTTTTCTTCATATTAATGGCGAGTTTAAAAAGAATTTATTAGGCTACATGGTTGTTTAGATGTTATTTGTATGTTGTGAGCTATCATATTTTTAGTTTCAAAGCTTTAGGGGCTCATGGATATGGCTTAAATGTTGGTGCATTTACATACATACTACATAATTCTTATGTTACTATAAGAAAGTATACAGTACTATAGGGCTTTTCAAAATTTCTCTACTATTCATCACATATTATGTGAACAATGAGCANTGTTTTATAAGGGTTTTTTATGATTATTTAACTGGGATAAACATTCACTCTAATGTATAACTACATCAAAAGTTGTTCCTTGCTTTTTTTTAAAGCTCAATTTTCAAAATATAATTTAGATTTAAATGAAATATATAATGTGATGCTATCAATATTTCATGCATCAAAAACACATTGTCTATATATGATTTAATGAGCATGAGTACTATGTAGAATGTAAT
The DNA here is from genome assembly GCA_002079205.1 of Phalaenopsis hybrid cultivar. NCBI lineage: Eukaryota > Viridiplantae > Streptophyta > Magnoliopsida > Asparagales > Orchidaceae > Phalaenopsis > Phalaenopsis hybrid cultivar. The sequence goes on from JXCR01148112.1 coordinate 17,863, forward strand.
TATACGTTGAAGATTATAAATTTCATTTCATATATATACATAAAATTTTAAAAATATAACCACCAAGAGAATTCTTAATAAACTATGTTTTTGATTAGATATATGATGAATACTTTTCATTAGAACTATTCTACTTAAGTTTGTCAAAATAAATGATTGCTTGAAGATTTGATGAAATTGTTTGATGTTGATTATGCAAATGTGTGTATAATCTCTATCATGAGATCTAGAATAGTTGAGTGTTTGAAAATAAATAATATAATTTGTATATAGTTTGTATTAGATTGTTATTAGATTATTAATGAGTCTGTTTTCTGATGGGCTATAACCAAATCTCTTACGAGTTACGAAGAGTTTGGGTATGTGTTGAATCTAAATTTTTAATGTAGATCATGCCTAAGAAATAGAGCAAAAAATTACTAGAGAGAGAAACTGAGAGCGAAAGAAGTGATAGTGATTGCCATTAGCGGGACAAAGGGGGGTGTTCCCTAGGCTCTTAGATCTTTTTTTATAGATTGAAAAATGTTGTTACAAGAGGAGGAAAGAGTGATATTTAAATAGCTGGAAGGGCCAAATAGTCTTCGTCCCTCTACTTGTAAAAATATCCTCCTATTTATAGATGATAGGAGAAAAAAACTGCAAAAAATACGTCATGGTTGCTGGGAGCTATGATTTATAATGTCACTGAGAGTTACTAGTTATTACTGTCCATGAGAGTTACTTGTCATTATGCCCATAAATGTTACCAGTTATTATTATCCTTAAGAGTTGCCTGTTATTATTGTCCCACAAGTTATTATAATCTTCTTTCGCACATTTTCGTATGTATGACACCTTTCATTGATGGGTCCAACCGGTGATTTGGTTGGCCAGTTGATTGCTCTCTGCTACCATGAACTCTCCTCTTGATCTATGTGGGCATTTTTTCAGACATACATAAATGGCATCAAGTCTCTTGAAAGTGAAAATTTGTTAAGAATGAGAGACTTTGAATGCAAAAAAGACGATCACAATTGCACAATAATTATACTCTCTTGATTTCAGCGTCTCTTAGCGCCCTGTTATCTTCAGCCTCATAGTGCTCGCTTGAGGCTTTTTCATCTTGATTTTTGAAAATTTGTTAAGAATGAGAGGCTTTGAATGCAAAAAAGACGATCACAATTGCACAATAATTATACTCTCTTGATTTCAGCGTCTCTTAGCGCCCTGTTATCTTCAGCCTCATAGTGCTCGCTTGAGGCTTTTTCATCTTGATTTTTAATATGTGTGGTCAGTTGGCTAACTACCTTCGACTGGTTGAGGTGACCTTCAGTCAGTTTTACTGGCATCATCTTCATTTTAGCATTTCACATTTACTGAGTTATTTGTTTATAAAAGTTGCTCAGTGATGAATGTTGGCATTGGTTGATTTGCTCGCCTAGAGGGGAGTCATTAATATGCTTACCCTAGAGAGGAGTCTTTAATTTGCTTGCCTCGTAGGGGATTCTTTGATTTGGCCACCCCGAAGGGGAGTTTTTGATTTGCTCTCCATAGGAGAGTCTTTAATTGCCTCGGAGAGAAGTTTTTAATTTGCTCACTCCAAGGGGTAGTCTTTGATTTACTTGCCTAGGAGGGGAGTCTTTATTTTTCTCAGTCAATTTAATTTTTCTAAGTGTCTGCTTAGATTGAGACACTTGTGCAAGGTATTTTTTTACGCCTAATAGTATCTCAACAAATTGAAAGGAAGAATATGGTCTGGAATTTAATATATCATACCAATAATGAAGTCTTTTCTTCACCTAATTTCAAGTTTTTAATAAGGGAAATTTAATACATACAACACAATTCTTATCAATTTATATATTTAACACCTAAAATCTAATATTTATTTTTATAATGCTTTAATATTAAAAATATATGCATGAAAATATGCATTTTACTTTTAAATGTTAGAGATAATGGAATGTAAATATGAAATTTTAGGTGTGTGTTTTGTAAAAATATAAGAATTGTGTGATGTTTATGTAAACTCCCATTAATAATATATAGTTTAATTAATATCCTCAATTGTTATGTTGTAGCGCTTGAAGCACCCACCCATTATAACAAACAACACATAATAGCAGGAAGCATTTTCTGGCACAGCGTACTCGCACATGTAGCATGAGGGGCGCAGTGCGGGCCACACCTAGGTTTGCAATGTCCCTGTGGCAAATTTTGGGCGCTTGTGAGCCCGATAATAGAGATTTATATTCTCGAGTCAAGAAGTGGCACAAGCACACCAAATGCAGATCCTATTTCGATTCAGTTTAAATTCATGATTTCAAGTGATGTGGGTACTCATGTGTGTTTCTCTCAACATATTTTTAGTGAAGAAGAAAAGGGCCATGGATGAAAATTTTGGCTTTAATTTCTCTTGTGAGATTGTGAGGAAATTTTGGGAGAAAAGTCTTGTAAGTTCCATTATTGTCGAAGAGATCTATGTTAATATTTTGTACATTTATTGTTCTTCAAAGGGAAAGTTTATTGGTAGTGTGACTCACTAATTTTTTCCCGTTTTTAGTTTTTTTCACGTTAAATTATGATTTTTTTTTTTGGAATTATTTTGTTGTGCTTCTACTCAAGTATGTTATTTCATATTACTCAAATCAATGTAATCTTATTTTGCAATGTGGCCTTTATTCTAATTTAATTGAAACCCTAATAAAAATATTGAGAGATTTTCATCATCTCACCGAAATGGTATCAGAGCAAGGTGTTTGATTTGATGGGACCAATCACCAATGAATTAAGGTACAAATTGGAGAAGTTCAATGGAATGAACTTTGAGTTCTAGAGGATGCAAGTGGAAAAGTTACTAAATTACAAAAATGTATATTTTTCAATACCAAGTATCACCAAGAAGCCTGAATCTATGATTATGAAGGAATGTCAGGTGATGATGAAACAACGCTAGGTTGGATCCGTTTATCACTTCACTCATCTGTTACATTTAATATAATGATTAATAAAATCATGATGGATCTCATGACGGCACTGACTGAAGGTCAGTGCACTGTTGATGATGAGGTCAGTGCACTGTTGATATTATCTCCTTTGATGGACAACTGGGATGGTTTGTTCACAACGACAACTCTTCTATGAATACGAAGTTAAAGTTACATGATATTGTAGGTTTGGTGCTCAATGAAGAAGTTTGTAGAAGTCAGTGAATGATGAATCTTCAGGTTCTACTTTAAATGTAGAACATAGAGGAAGGAAACTAGACATAAATTTAAGCCGAGACAAATTCAAGTCTAAAAAAAGGAAAGTCAAGGTCAAGCAAAGTAAGGGTCTGTTTGGGGCAGCTGTAGATTATTTATAATTTGCTGATAAGTAGATTATTCTAATAATCTGATAATCTGTAGATTGTCAGAATAAGCTGGCTTGTCGTTTGGGGCAGCTTATGCAAAACAGCTTACTGACACATGTTGTTGGATAAATGACCATATACCCCTGTTTGGTAAAGTTGTTCACAACAAAACTGTATGGGGAAAAAATAAATAGACCAGAAGCCTCAAATAGTTACAGATCAGTTTTAACAAATAAAATACAGTGAACACTATTTTGTGAGTATCAAAAGAAATAAAATAAGGAAAAATACAATTACAACTAAAAGTAAAAATATTAAAATGTTCAATTTAAAACTCTGACGTCGTCTGTCCTCAGTGGCACTGTCCTCCTGGGGAAACCATCGTACCACAATGACTATCGACATGGGTGTATGTCAGAATGTCTGCTCAATAGAAGAAATTAAATTGTGTTAAACTGTCTCTCACTGTTGTGAGGCTAGCATGACGTGAGTAAGGGAACCGGTAATCCACAGTAACACAACACAACTCGGGCGGTGCATAAAATCTCAGAGCTCATACTACTATTGAGATAAAAAAATCATTTGTTAAATTATAATATTAAATTAAGTTTTATACAACAAAATTCTAGATCGAGAGAAACGAAAACCATAAAATTCTTAATATAACCATAAGATTCAAACTCATTTTACAATCAAATACATCAGAATTAAAGCTAGAGTCTAATAAATAAAGAAACGTTGCTGAATCAACATCTAGAAATAGCGTTTGTGGCAGACTCCCTCAAAGCAACCGTCTCAGAGATACTTTCACTGTCATGAGTTTCAAATTCATTTGACTCCATATCATCCTCAGGTAATGATTGGACAACCAAATATTCTAAAGGATCTGGAGTGACATGTAGCTGATCGTCATCAGCCAAAGAGAAGTCCGTATCTGATTGAGAGGGATGTCATAGGATGAATTTGTCAAGTGTCATAGTGGCCACCACAATATGCACCTGTTTGGGAAATGGATACGACGACATATCACGTAGGATGACCCATTTCTTTTTCTACACCCCAAATATTCTTTCAATACCCCTCGTAAGGAGGAGTGATGTTTATTAGAAATTTCTTTTCTGCCATGTATCGATCCACTTGCTCTCTCAAAATCAAGAATTGGTATTATCTCGTGTCCGGATAGGGTTTCAGGTAGCCCTTCTGCATTGGATATCCATCATCAACCAAATAATATTTCCTTATTTTCAAAGACAATATTAATGGTAAATAATACATATAAGTTGTTGGTTGACATAGCTAAACACACATGGAGGCGATGAGGGAAACAGTGTGCTATATTCCTCGATGCATAGGAAAAAATACGACTATCATGTGCACTCCCTTTCCATCCCGACATTACAAATGTGAAGCACATATTGAAGTCACATACTATCATGAAATTTTTGGTAGTTGAACCACTCCGACAAATGTATGACACTTTTTTGTGGTATGGTAGTTTGGCATCTACGTGCGTACCGTTGATTGCCCCAATGCAGTTCTGTTTATTCATTGTTAGAAACACATTACATTATGAAGCTAACGTAACACAATAATAAAAGTTACATTGAAATATGGCATGTAACGAGGATCATTTGAAATTTGTTCTGGAATAGTTGCGAAAAATGGATCCTCTGGTTTAATTATTTACGAAACTAAGCTCATAAGTGTTTGTATACCTTTGGAGAAGTATCAGCTTATTGTTTATGAGGAATGTTGAAATCGCTCCATAGCTCCTCTAACTAATTCGTTCTGTGAGGAATGTATAATGCTATAGCCATTACCTCTCTAGTGGTAGTTCTGAAAGAACCTTGGAGGTCGTGGTTAAGACATAACTCTTGAAGAAGATACATAAAAGTGAGCGCAGTCATTCAAAAGATGTTGCTGAACCTTATCGGATGTCTAACAAGCATTTCACCCACCCATTTTTCACCAACATAGGAGGACGTCATGCGTGGTATCCATCTACTGATGGTTCGGTAGTATTCCAACATTAATATCATAATAGCTGCAGCCCATGCCATTCTTTTACGTCGTTCTTGCCATGGATCCATCCTTAAAGGAGAAATGTATTAGGACAAGTGATGACAGAAGAATGTAAAAGAAATAACATCGAGGACTATAAAACATTAGAACAAAAATTTCATAAAAGTGCTTAGATAAAATTACATAAGAAAATAATCTAGTGAAAACATAATATAAAACAGACTCATTCTTCTACTGAAACACGCAAACATTCAATGCACAGCTCAGGCCGGAGCGCCATGAACATTTGCCTATGAGTAGGGTCTTCAAGTTTTTTAACACATTTTGAATGAAAGACATATCAACAACTGCATCTCGAATAGCATCCAAGATGGCAACATAATCTAAGATGGTTCCGTTAGGAGGCGGAGATGAAAAAAATAGCAATCAACTGATTAAATGAGCTTTTCATGAAAATGTCCCTTTCTTTCTTCTTCCTGCCAAGCCTGGGCCACTTGGACAGGGAACTGGACTCCTCCATCTACTTTTAGTTAACGCTTGGTCCTTCTTCATCAGCTATAACATGTTCTGAAAGCAAGTCATCTGGTATCCTTGAAAATCCCAATTTGCTTGGGTTGAAAGCATGTTTTATCGTCACGACAACACCCTCAAACATGATGTCCAGTTTTTCTTCAAACTCCAACTCAATTCCGCACTGCCTATATTTTTTAGTTGTTTGCATGGCCTGCATCATTGAATGGAATAATAAGGGTTTAGTCATTAACCAAAATTACGGGAACAAACAAAATAAGAGTGTATTTATTACCTCCAACCTCTCAGTCCATCATTCATCTGGAGCATCGATTATTCACTTAACTAGATTTGAACCCAATCCAGTGGATCCACATTTGATCTCCATCCAAAATTTTCACTCATTCTTCAATAGATCCCATTTATTTTTAAATTTGAGCATATCGTAATCCCTTTCTGTCAATTCCTTGAAATTTTTCACAATATTTGGCCAACCTTCATTGTTGGAATACGTGGTTGGCCAATTTCCGATTTTGATTTCTATAATACAAAGATTGCAGAAAATATTTGTAACTTCCTTATCCCACATAGCTGACGGACCACCTTCATTCACCTTAGCCATGTTGGAACTATATAAAGAATTTATGGTTAAACAGAGCAACTTAACATATAATATCGTGATAAACCATTGTATAATAAAAAAAAAGCTAAAAATCATATTGCGTAAGCAACTTGTACAGATGTAAGAAAGAAAAAAACACCATCTTTGCTAATAGGAAGCTGATATGAGGATAAAACAGAACAAAGAAATCGTGCTTTGGTCAATCCCCAATAAAAAACATATAGCTTCTCCTCTTTTGGCTCAAACTCACGTCTTTTTGCATCAAATGAATAAAAACTATGTTCAAAACCTTTGAGATAAATGCAACTCAATAGCAAAATATGGCAGGATCAAATGATAACAAAATATAACATGAACGCAAATTCCCACATGAACACAATTTTCAGCATGAACGCAACTTCCATGAATATTGCAGCAAGCAAAATATTATTAGATTGGCCAAAACAAGAAGTACTAATTGGTTGCAAACATCCTTTTCCATACACCAAAAAAAGAAGTACCTATGAGATTGGCCAAAAATATTGCAACAAGTGAAATATAATACTTGTTGTCATGGAGAATAGTTGCCAAACATTGCTTTAAAAGTTGACAGTGGAACTATTCCTAAAAGACATTAGAAGCATTCAAAACATGTAACTAACTGAATGCAAACAACCATTTCCAACATTATGGTCATAATGTTGATGAGGATAATTTTTTATAGCTGTTCAGTTCACTTGCCATTTAACTAAATCACTCAACAGAACTACTCAAAAATCCCAGTGATTTATTTCTTACCATTGACAAGGTCAACCATTTCATAAAATGTATATTTCTTAAATTACAAATCTTGTTTTATAACACCATTTACTGTACTGCACAAATATTCACAAATCATGTAGGAGATTAGAATGGGGGCCTTTCACTACATTTCCACAAATCAACTATTTCATAAATAAGAAGTACTAACTCCTTGCACAAATTTTGCAACAAATATTGGATAACAGATGTTCCCTTTAATGGGTTAATTAAAATGGGGGCCAAAGGATGTAGGAGATAGAGACAATTTTGTCAAAGAGAATATTATTTACTATCGATCACTAATTCATAAACATGTAACATACTGTTGACTACACTCGAATCATAAATAACACCATTTACAGATTGTGGGAGATAGAGACTTCATTCGAAACATTTACATCCGATCAATAACACCATATAGACTTATTCAAAACATGTAAAATATTGCATATTGCACTTGTATTCTATATTGAGATGCACTTAAGGCACATAACTCTTATATTGTTTAGCAATATGAATGTCAAAACTGTTATATTTTTCATTCATCAATTAACTATATTGAGATGCACATAATGCACATAAGGCACAAAATATTTTTCATTCATCTTAGCTATACTGTTCATTCATCTTAGCTATATTGAGATGCACATAACATAAGTTTAGTCATATGAAAGCCAAAACTGCTATATTGAGATCCCATATCCAAGAGGTTGAGAAGGGCACAAGCATGGGCACCTTCATTTAACTTTTTCTATAACAATTTAATCTTAATATATTACTTATAAAAATTTTTCCTCCTCCCCTCTTTAACAACACAAATAGCATGAAAAATTCAAATACCAATAAATTTGTAGTGCATAAATTATGTGGGACTATTCTCCTCATTTCTAACATAGAAACTAAATAAGAAAATAGAAGTGGATTTTTCTTTGATGGAAAAATCCAAGAGGATGAGAAGGGCACATAAGGCGCAAGCATGGAAACCTTTAATTTTTTCTGTAACAATAACATATTACTTATAAAAAAATTTCCTCCTCCCCTCAGCAAAAGCATGGACACCTCAACATGTGGCACAAATGAAAGGCACAAGCATGGACAACTTTCAAAGCACTAAATAACAATAGAACTAGGTGTCATAACCGAGAATATAACATTATTGTGGAAGCAACTCTTTGAGGAAACACATTTAATTAATTGTATTTTCCACATTTTAACTGCATTATCCACAGTTGCCACAAACGAAAAGGATCACTGCCACAATTGATCGATCTACAATGGATCGTATCCTCAAACAAAAATATACCAATGGATAGTCTCTAAAGAATGCTAAGCAGAAAGTAAAACAAATATTCCCAAGTGAGAATTGCAAACCAACTAGAAAAAACCAGCAGAAAATTTCATAATTCACTTTAATATACGAATTTGATGCAAACATCACAAATTTCAGATATTTCATGCAAACCCACTAGAAAAATGTACAGTAACTCCACCTTAGAAAAAAAATAGTAGAGGAATCGCACTATTGTAACTCCACCTCGAAACAAACCCTGACATACCTCATATGAGGCGAAGGAAGCATGAAAGAACAGCGAGGGTGAAGGAACATCCTTGAAAAGTAGTCTAGGTGTCAATCTTCGTGAGGGTGAAGAACCACAAGGAAGATCGAAGAGGGCAAGGGTGAGGGAGAGTAGAAGGTAACAGGAGGAATAGTTACCTGAACGCTAGAAGGAGACGTGGGACGCAGAGTCGATCCCACATCCCTGCCTATTAAGAAATTGGTGAACGACATTTCGAAGCATCTCCAAAACGCTGGACGAATGCATTATTCAAACAGTGTGGTGGCATTTTCAAAACATGGTCGCACTCTAATAAGCACTACAACTCAAGCTATGTATCTATTTTGAAAGATAAACACAAGACTTGAGGGTGAGGCTTGATCAAATAAACTAAGAAACATATAACATCCATTTGGTCTGCAAAAAGCCATTTTTTTAATAAGCCGACAAGTTCCCCTATTTAATATAAAAAATTAAATAGGATTTATATTAAGTTGGGTTCGAAAAAGTTTCCTATAAAGGCAAGACCTTATAGTTAATTACATCTTAGATAACCAAATTCATATAAGAAAACTCTCGATTAAAATCAAGGGATATTATCTTCAAGAAGGTTAAAGGAATATGGTTTTTCAATGAGATCAGACAAAGAGGTTTGAAAGGGGAATGACTCAAATTTGGAACATTTTATGGAATCCAATGAAAGAGAGACTAGGGGATGTCATAGATCCGAATGAGAACCTCGGTGACTTCCTAAGCTACCTTATAGTTTGGCTTCAATTTTGGAGAGAACTTATTTAAATGTTTCATCCTGCAAATTTTATTAGTTAGGGCTTACATTCGTATGAAATGATCATACAAATAGTTTGAAAGATATGAGGGTTTAGGTCACGACGAACGATAACCTCTGAATCTTAAGACGAGTTAGGGCTTATATTATATAGCAGAGCTATATAAAAGCCTAAAGGAAAGTTGAAGATTTATGTTGCACTAGGCAGACCATCTCAAAATCTTATGGCTTGTTGTTTAATTCTAAGGAGTGGTTTAGCTAGTGTAGACATGTTTTTTTGTTGAAGATGGCTGCGCTGCCCACAATGCTAGCTCCAAGCTCCTCATCGTGGCGAGTTTAAGTTTTCTAATATGTCAATTCTTGATGTCAAATCAAATTTCCCTAAGGGTTATGGTTATTTAAATATTATGGGGCAAATTAACGTTGATTAGAATGACACCAGTTAGGATCCTACAGTTCCCTTATTCCGGTACCACTATTTTCTTTCAGATTCACTTAGTCCAAATGAATTTACTAAACTCAACTCAATGAGTTCCATACTTTGATTTAAATCATGGGAAATCTCATTAGTAACCATAGGTTACCTCCTCCGAGGGATTCTTGATCATCAATATAGACGTTTTAATTTAGTTGTGAATTTTTTTGTGATGTTTGTGATTAAATTTTGAGTTATCTTATATTTTGATTGTTGTCGTGGTGAATTTTATCTTGTTTGATTTTAAAATTTTAGTTTTAGTTTTGCGGCTATCCTAACAGTTTTGGTTTTCATGCAGGGTGAAATTATTGTTTAACATGCAATTTTGAAGCAAGAAGTACAAAAAGGTAAATGTAGTAATTTAAAAGGCGTACCTATCGTTTCTTCTCGTTCCTCCACCTGAAAATTTAGTACTTGCAAGACATGTATATAATTTAGCAAAGAATTTAAATTATAGGAGTAGATCAAGGTATAGATATCCAACCCTGAAGTATGAATTTATTGAGACTCTGAAGTTCTTAGTGGATGATACAACAAAATATGGCAAGTTCAACTTGTCCTTCAAAATATCCAAAAGATTTTAAAGTGCTCGGGGTATGACCTTGAACTACCTTGAAGATCTCTTGAATTATTTTGAGTTCATTTATGAACTTATAACATTGTTCTATTAATCATTTGAGGTTAGAGTGTGACTACCCTATTGCCTAGTGAAACTTAACAATTCAATTATCCCAAGGATATGATACTTAATCAATTTGATACTTTACTTAAGAGTTATATAGATGAATGCCCCTAAGGAAAGCTTAAGTCATTAAAGATTTGGTGCCTATCACAAATGGGCTTGGAGTGCTTAAAAGGTGTTAATCTCCAATCATATCATCTTCTAAATCCAATCAATTGAGTTTAGAGATCGAGCCTATGTCACTACCAAGCCCTTAACAATCATAATGGAGGAAAATGGTGGTGGCTAAAATCTCAATTTAAGTGACATAATTCTTATTGAAAGATCACATCATCATCAATTTTAGGCTTAAGATAAGTGAATTATCGTCTTTGTAGCTTAAGTCCATCGCTTAATAATCACTTGATCATAATTGACTTCCAAGTCATGATGATTAGGGAAATTATGGTTTTGTTGATATTATGAAAAGGTGGTAAGTGGGTTTTGACCTTTAAACCAGTACATTTGAATCATCCAATGCATTCATTAAGGATCAAAATTACCCATCCCCAATGGTTAATCCTAAATTTTGATTAAGACGCTAAAATCTAAAATTACCACTTTGCCCTTTGGGCCTTTTCATCTTATAATTCTTCAAGCAAAACCCAAATGGCCTTAGAAATATTTGAGTCTCCTATCCATGGATTAATTAAAATGTCAAGGGGGTGGGGGGAAGTGTGATTTTCCAAAAAATTAATTTAATTTAAGATAATTATTTTAAGCCAAAAATGGGATTTTTTAATGTTAATTTATTTTATTAAAAAAATGAAGTTTTAATTTATGAAAAAGTTATTGGAGGTTTTCTTGGGTCAGAAAAAAACTCAGACAAAAATTTCATGATTTTTTTGAATAATATTGTAATTATTATAATTATTTGAAGGTCATTTTTAATGATTATTTAAACGCGGAAATATGTTTTAATCTTCAAAAATTACTTTTAAATTTTTATTAGACCCTCATAAGTTCAAGAAACTCAGAGGAACAAGTTTAATATTTTTATGATTTATTTTGAATTTATTATAATTATTTTAATGAGAAATAAAGAAAAAAGCATTTTAGGCCTTTAAAAATTTATTTTTAATTTAGAAAAATCAAGAAAAATATTCTATGGTGTCCCAAGTGATCAGGAAATAATTGCACACATTTTGAACTATTTTTTATATTTTTGAAAATTTGATTAGTTTAATTATTTTTAATTCAAAATATACTTTGAAACTAAAATATTTTCACAAAAATAACTTTTATTTTTATTAAATGCCCTCGATTACAAGGAACTCAAAAAACTATTTTGCATAATTTTTCTAAGTTTTTTTAATTTAATATAATTTATTTTTTGCAAAAAATATCATTTTTATTTACAAAATCCACTTTAATGGCCAAATCAACTTAAATAAATTTGAAATTTTTATAGTGAGTTGAAATAATTTTTATGAACAATATGGAATTGATTTTATGAATTTTTTATTTATATTCAATTTAAATAAATTAATATAAGGTAAAATATTCTTAATTAATAATAGAAAGATACAAAATTATTCAAATCATCACAATATTTTTGCTAAGCTTCTCTGGAATTGACCCCATAATTTTCTGAGGAATAATTTAATTTATATGATTAAATAAAGCCAAAATAGTCACTTAGGCTTGAAAATTAGGGTTAGTAGCACAGAGGTGCTATCTGGCCTTGGAAAAATCAGAGGAGGTGCCCTCTATCGTAAGGAATCAACCCAAAAAATTTTAAGCCATGCTGATTAGTATCTAATCATAATGATATAAAATACCCCAGAGAATATTTAATTAATTAAAAATCATACACTTGGCAAATAATTTTTATTTTTTATCCACATTATTCTTCTCTGTTGACTGAACAAGAGATATTTTTTCTTTTATCTTTATGATTTTTCTAGAGAAAGATATGGATTTTTGAAGATCAGACATAAAAATAATTCAGAAAATCCATATTTTCTTACTTAAGCACGCGACGCCAACTCAACCTACGACGACTCTGAACTCACAGGCAGTGCTTTGCCATTCGATGCCCCCATCCATTTGAGCTTCCACACAGCCCGCCTTTCTGCTCTATATGTTCGTCCAACGTGATCTCAGCCTCTGATGCTCCGAACTCACACGCGGCACTCTACCATTCGACGCCACCATCTATCTGAGCTGCCACGTAGCCCGCCTTTCCACTCAGTCTGTTCATTCAATGTGATCTCAGCTCCATGGAATAAACACGTGATCAAACGACATCCGTTCATCATCCCCAAATAACCTAACTGGTAAGTTGTTTACACTAAAACCATAAGATCCTCATCTAGACTCAACCAAATTACCTGGGGTTTGTTTCTAAATCTACATCTACTCAAGTTGCATCTATCCGTATGGTTAATTAAGCATGAACTCAAGTCATTAAACATGGAGAATCAAAACAAGCTTGGGCTAGGGTTAGAGCTCAATACCTTTGTATGGGAGGGGAGGCCATAATCAAATAGTTGTGGTAGCTTTGATTGGGTCCAACAAACCTCCAAATGAAGTCTCAAGACCTGGTGAATTGTTTACTATGTTTTTGACCAATCTCAATTTCAGGTGTTGATCAAAGTCTATGCTAGGGGCTGTTTGAGAGGGGGCTTTTGTGTGGAATCAACTTCTCTCACTGTGGGGATGATGTGTGCATAATTCAATGAATTTTGTTGGACTGTGGAAGTGTAGGGAGATTTTCTCTAGTCTTAGAGCAAATTTTAAACCCAAAATTCAGCTCTCATAGTGGGAACCAGAGGGGAAAAATGGTTGCAATAGGCTTAGGAGCTCTTGGAGAGTGTCTGAAAGCAATTGGGCTGAGTTTCCCTAAGGAAATTTGAGCTCTCTTTTTTTGGCCATGGGAGGGAGGTTTAAATAAAATGGCTTAGGGTGGAGCTCAGGGCTTCAGTTTAGGTGCAAAATGATGCTTATGTGGAGGGCTTTAAAGTGTTAAAGCCAATTGGAAATGACCAGCTAAGGTGGGTGCAATTGGGTTTGGGTTTAAGTACGGGGGATCTCGATTTAGGCTCCTTCAATGACTAGGGCATTTGGCCATGGCAGGGGAGGTTCTCAGGTGGCTCAGGAACCTCAAGGGAATATGTCACAATAATTAATTTGGGCTGGTGATGAGTTTTGGCAAAGATTTCTTTGGCTTAAGCAATTTAGGAAACAAATCCCTTGATTTAGGGGATCTTTGGTCCATGGCTCACCTATGTTGGGATAAGTGGGTTTAGCTTGGTCACTAGGGTCCATCTGGTGGCTGTGGTGTCATTAATTTTGTTATTTGGGCATGGCTAAGTCACTTTTGGTGCATGGGTTCAATTTGAGTCAAATTGGCTTGAAGTTGGGTTTGGGTTAGACTAGCTATGGCATTGAGCCCAATTGATTGATCAATTTAGTGTAAATGATTTTCATGAAAGGCTTAGAAAAGATTTGGAGTGATTTTGAGTAGATTTGGCGGGTCAATTTGAAGGAATTTGGACATTTGATGAATTTGGGTATGTTGGGCTAGACTTGGGCTTAGGTTAGCCTAGGGTTGGGCTAGGTCCAAATTGATGGGTAAAAATGGTATAGGAGAATATCATGAAAAGTTTTCAACATCAATTGGGAGTCAATTTTATGGTTTGGGCATTCAATTTGGTGACATTTGGGCATGTGGCTAAATTGGTCCAAATTTGGGGATTTTGAATTTGGGCTAAAATTAAGTGGAATTGAGGCTTGAGTAAGAACAATTAAGGGCTCTATTTGATTATTAGGAAAGTTAGGTAGAGTTCGGGATCCAAGTTAAGGCAATTGAGTGGGGTATGGGGTTCAATTGAGCGAGATTTGGTTATATGTTCAAAATTGGGGGTTTTGGTTTGGATCAAAATTAAACTCAAAGCATGGGTCAATTAAGCTTGGATTGGTTTGAAATGATCATAAGCATGATGAATTTGACTTTATAATTAAAATTGGGTGAAATTGGTGTCAAATTGATGGTCATTTGACATGAATTTGGGGAAATTGGGCCCTTAAAGGCAATTTGGAGGTTTTGGTCAAAATGGTCAAATTGATCAAATTGGGCTCAATTGAATGGTCCAAATTGGTTTTATAGATATTTGAGATGATTTTGGAGGTTTTGGGAAAGTTTGGACCACCAATGGTATTTTTGTAATTTTGGGAAATTTGGAGGTATTTTGGTAATTTCTTATAATTTTTTTGGTGGTTTTGGGAAATTTGAATATTTTGAAATGGTTTGAAATGATTTTAGAACAAATTTGGATATTTTTGGAGAAAATTGGGATTTTTGGCCAAATTTAGGGTTTGGGGGTGTTTTTGTAATTTTTGGGTGGTTTAATTCACCCCCAATGTCCGCCATATTGAACCCAATAGTCTCGAGTTTCAATTCTAAACTTAGATTCTTCATGTACAAGCTTGATTGAAACCAAATCCAAGCCCAATTGACCCACATTTGAATCAAATTTCAACCCAAACCAAAAAGCCCCATTTGACCCAAAACCAAAATCTTACTCAATTGAACCCCCAAATCTATCCAATTGCCCCTATTTTGCATCATAAACTCCTTAAAAATTTTCCCCACATCAAATTGAACTTTCAATTGGCCTGACTCTAGCATCAATTTCATTCAAATTTGACTTTGGCCAAAAGCACCAATTTTGCCCCGAATTAGCCATGTCCCCAATTTCCACCAAATTGAACCACATAACCTCAAAATTTCCACTCAATTTCTATCCAAAACTCTTCATGACTATCACCCACATAAAATTAAACCATTAATTGGACCATAGCCAAGCTCTAGCCCAACTCAAACCCAAGTCTAACACAACACCCCCCCAAAATTGACCATGAACCAAAATCCTTCAAATTGAACCTCAAAATCAATTCAAAACTACTCTAAATCTTTTCTGAACTCCTTGTGACCATCATCTACATTATATTGATCAATTAATTGAGTTCAATATGATGAATAGCCCAACATAGCCCAACTTGAACCCAAAATTGACCCCAAAGGTAACCAAGCCTAGCCAAATTGGTCAACCTAAGACCTAGGGACCAGCCTAAGTCCACTTAGCCCAACCTATATGAGCCATGGACCAAGGGTTCTTTAAATTAAGAGATTTCTTTCCTAAAGTGACTAGGCTTAGGAGATATTTGCCAAAACTTATCACTAATGCAATTAAATACCTTGATAGACTCTTCTGAGATTCTTGAGCCACATGAGCACCTCCTCTGCCCTGAGCAGCCACCCTAGTCACCAAAGGAGCCAAAATTGAGAGTCCCGTGCCTCAACATAAACCCAAAATCACCCATCCAAGTTGGCTAGCTCCAATTGGTCTTTGTCATTCTTCTGCCCTCCACATAATCACTGTTTTGCACCCATCAATTGCCCCAGCCAGCCACCCATTCCCCCTTTATTTAAACCACCTCTTCCTTGGACAAAAGAAGAGCTAACCAATTTTCTCAGGGAAACTCTGCCCAATTGATTCCAGAAACTCTCCAAAAACTCCGAAGCTCAAGCCTACCATTTTCCTCCTTTGGATTCCTCTGTGAGATCTCAATTTTGAGTTCAAAATTATGGGAAAACCATGACATCTTTCTCCACACCTTCACAATCCATGGAAATTCAATTAACTGTGCACACACCATCCCCAAAGTGAGAGGAGTTGATCCCCCCCACCAAAAAACCCATCACAGAGAGCCTCTAGTCAAGCTCTAAACCAACACCTGAAATCGACTTGGATCAAAATCATACATAGACATTTCACCACAGCCCAGGAGCTTATCTGAAGTTTCTTTGGACTCCCTTGAAGCATGTCCAACCATCTGATTGAGTTCTCACCTCTTAGACAAAAGTGTTGAACTCTCTCCTCAAACCCAGCTTAATTTGATTCTCCATGCATATAGATTGTGTTTCATAGCATTGTAACCATATGAATGTGTTCGTCTTGAGTAGATGAAGGTGTAGCCATGTGATTTGGTTGAGTATCAAAAGAGAGCTTAAGGTTTGAAGTTTAACGACTTACGGGTTAAGTTAGTCGGGAATGATGAACGAATGTCTTCCGTTTCTACATTTTTTCCAATGGACGGTCGTGATGGAGCCAGACGAGGAGATGGAATCGAACAGAGGGCCAAGTCAGGGTTGAGTCAGATGGAGACGCTGAATTAGAAGACGTCACATGGAGGCTTTGGAGATGTGTAGCTTGACGCAACTCCGTGTGGATAAGATAAAAAAATAAGGATTTTTTGAATTAAATAAATACGAGATCTTAGAAAATTTATAAATTTGCATAAAAAAATCTTAAAAATAAAGTAAAATACTCACTTGCTCAATGAGCAAAGGAGAATAATGTAGACTAAAATTAAAATTATTTGTTGAATCTCTGATTTTTAATTAATTAAATACTCTCTTTGGTTTTTTAATTTATTTTGATTAAATATTTCTCACCATGGTTTAAAATTTTTAGGGTTTATTCCCCATGACAGAAGAGATGTCCTCTGGTTTTTCCATGGTCAGAGAGTATCTCTGTACTTGTAACCCTAATTTTCAAGTCTTGAGGGCTATTTTTGCACAATATAATTATATAAGTTAAAATATCATTTGAAAAAATATGAGATAAATTTTAGTAGGTTTCCTGTGGTCAATGGAGCTTAGGAAAAATACCATGATGGTTTGAATAATTTTGTGTATTTCTATAGTTAATTACATGTTTATATCTTGTATTAATTTATTTAAATTAAACATTAATAAAAAATTAGAAAGTTCAATTCCATATTGTGCATAATAACCATGTTGACTTAGTGTAAAATTTTAAAAATTATTTGATTAAGTTTAGATACTAAAGTTTATTTTAAGAGAAAAATTATTTTTTTGTACAGAAATAATTATATTAAATTAAATACACTTTGAAAAATTATGAAAAGTGGTTTTTTTGAGTTCCTTGTGATCTTGGAACTTAGGAAAAATAAAAATTATTTTGGAGAAAATACTTCGTTTTTGAACTATATTTCAAATTAAAATTAATTTAAGAAAATTAAAATTTTCAAAAAATTCAAAAAGATAAAAATATTTTAAAATGCACCTAATGATATTGTGATCACTTGGGACTCATTAAAATATTTTTCTCAATTTTTCTAAGTTAAAAAAATAAATTTTAAAGGCCTAAAAATATATTTTTCTTATTTTCCTAATAAAATAATTATAATAAATAAATTAAAATTAACAAAAATATAAAAGTTGTTTCTCTCANAATGGGATTTTTTAATGTTAAGTTATTTTATTAAAAAAATGAAGTTTTAATTTATGGGAAAATTATTGGAGGTTTTCTTGGGTCAAAAAAAAACTCAGAAAAAAATTTCATGATTTTTTTTGAATAATATTGTAATTATTATAATTATTTGAAGGTCATTTTTAATGATTATTTAAATGCAAAAATATTTTTAATCTTCAAAAATTACTTTTAAATTTTTATTAGACCCTCACATGTTCAAGAAACTGAGAGGAACAAATTTAATATTTTTATAATTTATTTTGAATTTATTATAATTATTTTAATGAGAAATAAAGAAAAAAGCATTTTAGGCATTTAAAAATTTATTTTTAATTTAGAAAAATCAAGAAAAATATTTTATGGTGTCCCAAGTGATCAGGAAATAATTGCACACATTTTGAACTATTTTTTATATTTTTGAAAATTTGATTAGTTTAATTATTTTTAAATCAAAATATACTTTGAAACTAAAATATTTTCACAAAATAACTTTTATTTTTATTAAATGCCCTTGATTACAATGAACTCAAAAAAACTATTTTGCATAATTTTTCTAAGTTTACTTAATTTAATATAATTTATTTTTTGCAAAAAATATCATTTTTATTTACAAAATCCACTTTAATGTCCAAATCAACTTAAATAAATTTGAAATTTTTATAGTGAGTTGAAATAATTTTTATGAACAATATGGAATTGATTTTATGAGTTTTTTATTTATATTCAATTTAAATAAATTAATACAAGGTAAAAAAAATGCTTAATTAATAATAGAAAGATACAAAATTATTCAAATCATCACAATATTTTTGCTAAGCTTCTCTGGCCATAGGAAACCTAATAAAATTGACCCCATAATTTTTTGAGGAATAATTTAATTTATATGATTAAATAAAGCCAAAATAGTCACTTAGGCTTGAAAATTAGGGTTAGTAGCACATAGGTGCTATCTGGCCTTGGAAAAATTAGAGGAGGTGCCCTCTATCGTAAGGAATCAACCCAAAAAATTTTAAGCCATGGTGATTAGTATCTAATCATTATGATATAAAATACCCCAGAGAATATTTAATTAATTAAAAATCATATACTTGGCAAATAATTTTTATTTTTTATCCACATTATTATTCTCTGTTCACTGAGCAAGAGATATTTTTTCTCTTATCTTTATGATTTTTCTAGAGAAAGATATGGATTTTTGAAGATCAGACATAAAAATAATTCAGAAAATCCATATTTTATTACTTAAACACGCGCTGCCAACTCAACCTATGATGGCTTTGAACTCACAGGAAATGCTCTGCCATTCGATGCCCCCATCCATTTGAGCTGCCACACAGCCCGCCTTTCTGCTCTATATGTTCGTCCAACGTGATCTCAGCCTCCGATGCTCCGAACTCACACGCGACACTCTACCATTCAACGCCACCATCCATCTGTGCTTCCACGTAGCCCGCCTTTCCACTCAGTCTGTTTGTTCAATGTGATCTCAATTGTTCATAGAATAAATAGGTGATCCAACGACATCCATTCATCATCCCCAAATTACCTAACTGATAAGCTGTTCACACTAAAACCATAAGATCTTCATCTAGACTCAACCAAATTACATGGGGTTTGTTTCTAAACCTACATCTACTCAAGTTGCATCTATCCATATGGTTAATTAAGCATGAAATCAAGCCATTAAACATGGAGAATCAAAACAAGCTTGGGTTAGGGTTAGAGCTCAATACCTTTGTATGGGAGGAGAGGCCACAATCAGATGGTTGTGGTAGCTTTGATTGGGTCCAACAAACCTCCAAATGAAGTCTCAAGACCTGGTGAATTGTTTACTATGTTTTTGACCAATCTCAATTTCAGGTGTTGATCAAAGTCTATGCTAGGGGCTGTTTGAGAGGGGGCTTTTGTGTGGAATCAACTTCTCTTACTGTGGGGATGGTGTGTGCATAATTCAATGAATTTTAGTGGACTGTGGAAGTGTAGGGAGATTTTCCATAGTTTTAGAGCAAATTTTAAACCCAAAATTGAGCTCTCATAGTGGGAACCAGAGAGGGAAAATGGTTGTAATAGGCTTAGGAGTTCTTGGAGAGTGTCTGAAAGCAATTGGGCTGAGTCACCCCAAGGAAATTTGAGCTCTCTTTTTTTGGCCATGGGAGGGAGGTTTAAATAAAATGGCTTAGGGTGGAGCTCAGGGCTTCAATTTAGGTGCAAAATGATGCTTATGTGGAGGGCTTTAAAGTGTTAAAGTCAATTGGAAATGAGCAGCTAAGTTGGGTGCAATTGGGTTTGGGTTTAAGTATGGGGGATCTCAATTTTGGCTCCTTCAATGACTAGAGCATCTGGCCATGGCAGGGGAGATGCTCAGGTGGCTCAAGAACCTCAATGGAATATGTCACAATAATTAATTTGGGCTGGTGATGAGTTTTGGCAAAGATCTCTTTGGCTTAAGCAATTTACGAAACAAATCCCTTGATTTAGGGGATCTTTGGTCCATGACTCACCTATGGTGGGATAAGTGGGTTTAGCCTGGTCACTAGGGTCCATTTGGTGGCTGTGGTGTCATTAATTTTGTTATTTGGGCATGACTAAGTCACTTTTGGTGCATGGGTTCAATTTGAGTCAAATTGGCTTGAAGCTGGGTTTGGGTTAGACTAGCTATGGCATTGAGCCTGCTTGATTGATCAATTTGGTGTAAATGATTTTCATGAAAGGTTTAGAAAAGATTTGGAGTGATTTTGAGTTGATTTGGTGGGTCAATTTGAAGGAATTTGGACATTTGATGAATTTGGGTATGTTGGGCTAGACTTGGGCTTAGGTTAGCCTAGGGTTGGGCTATGTCCAAATTGATGGTTGAAAATGGTATAGGAGAATATCATGAAAAGTTTTCAACATCAATTGGGAGTCAATTTTAGGGTTTGGGCATTCAATTTGGTGACATTTGGGCATGTGGCTAAATTGGGGCAAATTTGGGGATTTTGAATTTGGGCTAAAATTAAGTGGAATTGAGGCTTGAGTAAGGCCAATTAAGGGCTCTATTTGATTATTAGGAAAGTTAGGTAGAGTTTGGGATCCAAGTTAAGGCAATTGAGTGGGATATCAGGTTCAATTGAGTGAGATTTGGTTATATGTTCAAAATTGGGGGTTTTAGTTTGGATCAAAATTAAGCTCAAAGCATGCGTCAATTAAGCTTGGATTGGTTTGAAATGATCATAAACATGATGAATTTGACTTTAGAATTAAAATTGGGTGAAATTGGTGTCAAATTGATGGACATTTGACATGAATTTGGGAAAGTTGGGCCCTTAAAGGCAATTTGGAGGTTGGTCTAAATGGTCAAAGTGATCAAATTGGGCTCAATTGAAGGGTCCAAATTGGTTTTACAGGTATTTGAGATGATTTTGGAGGTTTTGGGAAAGTTTGGACCACCAATGGTATTTTTGTAATTTTGGGAAATTTGGAGGTATTTTGGTAACTTTTATAATTTTTTTGGTGGTTTTGGGAAATTTGAATATTTTGAAATTGTTTGAAATGATTTTAGAACAAATTTGGATATTTTTGGTGAAAATTGGGATTTTTGGCCACATTTAGAGTTTGGGGGTGTTTTTGTAATTTTTGGGTGGTTTAATTCACCCTCAATGTCCACCAATTTGAACCTAATAGCTCGAGTTTCAATTCTAAACTTAGATTCTTCATGTACAAGCTTGATTGAAACCAAATCCAAGCCCAATTGACCCACATTTGAATCAAATTTCAACCCAAACCAAAAAGCCCCATTTGACCCAAAACCAAAATCTTACTCAATTGAACCCCCAAATCTATCCAATTGCCCCTATTTTGCATCATAAAATCCTTACAAATTTTCCCCACATCAAATTGATCTTTCAATTGGCCTGACTCTAGCATCAATTTCATTCAAATTTGACTTTGGCCAAAAGCACCATGTTTGCCCTGAATTAGCCATGTCCCCAAATTCCACCAAATTGAACCCCATAACCTCAAAATTTCCACTCAATTTCTATCCAAAACTCTTCATGACTATCACCCACATAAAATTAAACCATTAATTGGACCATAGCCAAGCTCTAGCCTAACTCAAACCCAAGTCTAACACAACACCCCCCAAAATTGACCATGAACCAAAATACTTCAAATTGAACCTCAAAATCAATTCAAAACTACTCTAAATCTTTTCTGAACTCCTTGTGACCATCATCTACATTATATTAATCAATTAATTGAGCTCAATGTGATGAATAGCCCAACATAGCCCAACATAGCCCAACTTGAACCCAAAATTGACCCATTACCCAAAGGTAACCAAGCGTAGCCAAATTGGTCAACCTAAGACCTAGGGACCAGCCTAAGTCCACTTAGCCCAACCTACATGAGCCATGGACCAAGGGTTCTTTAAATTAAGAGATTTCTTTCCTAAAGTGACTAAGCGTAGGAGATCTTTGCCAAAACTTATCACTAATGCAATTAAATACCTTGATAGACTCCTCTGAGATTCTTGAGCCACATGAGCACCTCCTCTACCCTGGGCAGCCACCCTAGTCACCAAAGGAGCCAAAATTGAGAGTCCCGTGCCTCAACACAAACCCAAAATCACCCATCCAAGTTGGTCAGCTCCAATTGGTCTTTGTCATTCTTCTGCCCTCCACATAATCACTATTTTGCACTCATCAATTCCCCAGCCAGCCACCCATTCCCCCTTTATTTAAACCACCTCTTCCTTGGCCAAAAGAAGAACTAACCAATTTTCTCAGGGAAACTCTACCCAATTGATTCCAAAAATTCTCCAAAAACTCTTAAGCTCAAGCCCACCATTTTCCTCCTTTGGATTCATCTGTGAGATCTCAATTTTGAGTTCAAAATTATGGGAAAACCATGACATATTTCTCCACACCTTCACAATCCACAAAAAATCAATTAACTGTGCACACACCATCCCCAAAGTGAGAGGAGTTGACCCCCCCCCCCCCCCC
>JXCR01148112.1:40967-70482 GCA_002079205.1 Phalaenopsis hybrid cultivar
CCCCCCCCCCCCCCCACAAAAAAACCAATCACAGAGAGCCTCTAGTCTAGCTCTAAACCAACACCTAAAATCGACTTGGATCAAAATCATACCTAGACATTTCACCATAGCCCAGGAGCTTATTTAAAGTTTCTTTGGACTCCCTTGAAGCTTGTCCAACCATCTGATTGAGGTCTCACCTCTCAGACAAAAGTGTTGAACTCTCTCCTCAAACCCAACTTAATTTGATTCTCCATGCATATAGATTGTGTTTCATAGCATTGTAACCGTATGAATGTGTTTGTCTTGAGTAGATGAAGGTGTGGCCATGTGATTTGGTTGAGTATCAAAAGAGAGCTTAAGGTTTGAAGTTTAACCATTTACAGGTTAAGTTAGTCGGGAATGATGAACGAATGTCTTCTGTTTCTGCATTTTTTCCAATGGACGTTCGTGATGGAGCCAAACGAGGAGATGGAATGGAGCAGCGGGCCAAGTCAGGGTTGAGTCAGATGGAGGCGCTGAATTAGAAGACGTAGCGTGGAGGCTTCAGAGATGTGTAGCTTGACGCAACTCAGTGTGGATAAGTAAAAAAAAATATAGATTTTTTGAAGTAAATAAATATGAGATCTTAGAAAATTTATAAATTTGCATAAAAAAATCTTAAAAATAAAGTAAAATATTGTCTTGCTCAATGAACAGAGGAGAATAATGTAGACCAAAATAAAAATTATTTGTTAAATCTTTGATTTTTAATTAATTAAATACTCTCTTTGGTTTTTTAATTTATTTTAATTAAATATTTCTCACCATGGTTTAAAATTTTTAAGATTTATTCCCCATGACAGAAGAGATGTCCTCTGGTTTTTCCATGGTCAGAGAGTATCTTTGTACTTGTAACCCTAATTTTCAAGCCTTGAGGGCTATTTTTGCACAATATAATTATATAAATTAAAATATCATTTGAAAAAATATGAGATAAAATTTAGTAGGTTTCCTGTGGTCAATGGAGCTTAGGAAAAATACCATGATGGTTTGAATAATTTTGTGTATTTCTACAGTTAAGTAAATGTTTATATCTTGTATTAATTTATTTAAATTAAACATTAATAAAAAAATTAGAAAGTTCAATTCCACATTGTGCATAATAACCATGTTGACTTAGTGTAAAATTTTAAAAATTATTTGATTAAGTTTAGATACTAAAGTTTATTTTATGAGAAAAATTATTTTTTTGTACAGAAAAAATTATATTAAATTAAATACACTTTGGAAAATTATGAAAAGTGGTTTTCTGAGTTCCTTGTGATCTTGGAACTTAGGAAAAATAAAAATTATTTTGGAGAATATACTTTGTTTTTGACTTATATTTCAAATTAAAATTAATTTAAGAAAATTAAAATTTTCAAAAACATTCAAAAAGATAAAAATATTTTAAAATGCACCTAATGATATTCTGATCACTTGGGACTCATTAAAATATTTTTCTCAATTTTTCTAAGTTTAAAAAATAAAATTTAAAGGCCTAAAAATATATTTATCTTATTTTCCTAATAAAATAATTATAATAAATAAATTAAAATTAACAAAAATATAAAAGTTGTTTCTCTCAGTTTTCTGGACTCAAAGAGATTTAGTAAAAATATAAAAAATAATTTTGTAATTAAAACATATTTTCTATTTTTAGTAAATCACTAAAAATTAATAAATAATTATAAAATTAAATTAAAATTAAATTTGAAAAATCATGAAACTTTATATAAGTGTTTCTTTGACCTAAGGGAACCTCTATTAATTTTTTCATAAATAAAAAAACTTTATTAAAATAATTATTTAAATTAAATAAAAAATTTGAAAACTGTGTTGTCTCCTCTCATGTTTCAATTGTCCCATGGACATGGTATTCTAAATTTTTCAAAGTCATTTGAATTATGCTTAATGAGTTATGAAGTGAAGAGCCCCAAAGGCTAAATGACAATTTTAGATTTTGGTACCTTAATCAAAATTTATGATTAATCAAAGGGAAAATGAGTAATTTTGATCTTAATGAATACTTTTGGATGATTGAAACACAACAGGTTAAAAAGTTAAAACCAATTTGCCACCTTCCATATTAAGAACAAAATTGTAATTTTCAAAATTATCAGGATTTGGGAGTTAATCAAAATCAAATGATTATGAAGTAACAGGCTTAAGTAAGGTAGATGATAATTCATTTTTTTAAGCCCACAATTGGATATGATGATATGATCTTTTCATAAGGATACACACCACCTAAATTAAAATTTTAATAATTGTACATTCTGCCATTGAGATTGCTATGGGCTTGGTAGTGATCTAGGCTCGATATTTAAACTTATTTGATGGGATAAAAAAAAGCAGCATGATTGATGATCAACACTTCTCAAAAATGCAAACCAAACGTTAGTGGTGGGTACAAAATCTTTAATGACTTAAACTTTCCTTAGGGGCATTCCTCTGCATAACTCTTAAGTGAAATAGCAACTGATTAACTGAGTACTCTGCCCTTTGGATGATTAAATTGTCAAGGTTCACTGAGTAATGGGGTAAGTTCAACTTGACCTTGGATGATTAGTGGAACAGTATGATAAGTTCAAAGTGAACTCAAAATGCTTCATGAGATCATTAAAGCTGTTCAAGGTCATTCCCCGAACACTTTAGAATCTCTTGGATATTTTGGAGGAAAAATTGAACTTGTCATATTTTATCCTAAAATCCACTAAGATCTTTCGGGACTCAATAAGTCATAGTTTGGCATCTGTTAGATACACCTTCATCTACTCTTGCAATTTATTTAAATCTCCTACAAATTTCTATATATGCTGCAAATTCCAACGTTTCAGCAGGAATGCCAAGAAGATGACAAGTATGCTTTTACAATGTTATTTAATTTTTGTTATTTTTCATTTTTAACTCACTTTTGCTGCAAAAAATTATAATTGCTTGGTTGTGTACTCTACTTTACTTGCAAAATTTAAACCATTTTAAAAAATTAATCAACATTTTCAAAAATCTAAAACAAATTATTTCAAAGGTAAACATATACCCTTTGCATTGTCACTAAACATAAAACAACCTTTTGAATTTCTGAGAGTCCCTCGGAGGAGGTAACCCACAGTTGCTAACGAGATCTCACTAGTTTAAATGAGTTTCACAACTCGTTTAAACTAAGAAAATTCAAAAGAAAATAATGATACCTGAACGAAGAATCATGGGACCCTAACTGGTATCGCTCTAATCAACTTTAACCTCCCCCTGATTAAATTTAAACTTGTCATTTAAACCCTTTGAACCTTAGACTTTAGGACTGCTGCTTAACTGAAGAGCTTAAAGCTAGTTTTATGGGCAGCCTTTCTGTAACAACACATCTTTCCTTAGAATTAAACAATAAGCCATAGGATTTTGTGGTTGTCCGCCTAGTGCGACATAAATCCTCAACTTTTTCTTTAGGCCTTTGTATAGCCCTACTTCACAATTTAAGCCCTAACTTACTCTAGGATTCCGAGGTTGTCGTTTGTCACAACCTAATTCCTCACATCTTCTTGGCTATTTGTGTGATTATCTCACATAAATGTCAGCCTAAATTAATAAAATTGGAAGGATGAAACATTTAAATAATTTTTGTCTCCGAAATTGAAGCAAAATCATAGGACAACTTGGAAAGTTACCGAGGTTCTCCTCAGGATTTGTGACATCCCCTAGTTCTACTTCCTTTAGATTCTATAATAAATATTTCACATTTGAGCCATTCCCCTTTCATACCTCTTTGTCCGATCATTTGAAAAGTCCTATCCCTTTGAATTCCTTGAAGACAATATCCCCTGATTTTTATTGAGAGTTTTCTTACGTTAATTCAGTTATCTAAGATGTAATTAACTATAGGGGCATGCCCTTATAGGAAACTTTTAAGAACCAAAGATAATATAAACTCTATTTAATTTTTTGCATTAAATAGAGGAACTTGTCGGTCAACATAAAAATGATTTTTCACAGACTTAAACGGATGTCATAAATTTTTTAGTTAATTTGATCGAGTCTTACCAATGAGTAGTGTATCTAATCTTTGGATGGATGCTTTGCTTGCAGTATTAGGCTCATTTATTTAAACTACTGAGGATATGAGATCAGTTTAGTCTTCTATTTTCAAAATTTAAAATACTACTTTTTTGCAAACTATATATAGATATATAAATTAAAACAGGCATCAGGATATCCATTCCGGCGACCAAAAAATTATAATTTGGCGACCGACAGCTTCTGGTGACTATGTTTGTGACTAGTTTCTCTCTCTATTTAAATCAGGAAATTTTGTCTTCATGTAACGATAATGTGTCCATGTCTCTCATGGACCAGATTACCCTTCTTTCTTTGACATGCTTCATCCATTTCTTTCTTAGGTAAGTACGGTCAACTCATTTGAACTTTAGGTCCATCTGCTCAATCACTTTTGAACCGAGAGGTTCAGGAGTTCATTAGGACTTTTATCTTTGTATGTGGTCGGACTCCCAATAGGTGTGTTGGTGGACTAGTTCCACCTGGGCATTGTGCGTTGTGAAGTTGGTCCCGCACTGGGTCCTAAACTTTACTTTTCTCCTCATGTCTTTTCGAGTATGGTTTGCTACTTTACAAATTAAATCAAATTGTTTCATGCTTGGTTAACTTTAACCTTTTAATTAATTAAATTTCCTCTACTTTTAATTTACTTTACTTAATTTTAAAGTCTTCACAAACTAAAATTTAATAAAGACTTGCCCAGTCTATAGATCGGCCTTTGCTAATTTATAGTGCTCGCACTAGAATTACAAGGTATTGGCCAAATAACTAGCCCAAGAGCTTTCTTTTTAAAGCCGCTATAATGGTATTCCTAACACTCACTTTCTCCTACAACCTGCTGTCGGCGCTATTTTTGGTTGGAGGAGTTGCCCGTAAGAAGCTATCGGTCACCAGAATCAAAATCCCGTCACCCGCTTTGGAAGGACGTTTTAATTTACATATATATTTAGTTTTAGAAAAATATGAAATCAATTTGACCCCATATTTTTCATAGTTTAAATGAAAGAGCACAGTACCTCAGATCCTGTATCTATCCCAAAGGATAAACACAAGACCTGAGGATGAGACTCAATCAAATAAACTAAGGAATATATGACATCCGTTTGGTTTATGAAACCTTTGTATTTGTCAACAAGTTCCCCTATTTAATATAAAGAATTAATTAGGATTTTTATTAAGCTGGGTTTGGACATGCTTCCAAAAAGAACAAGCCCCTATAGTTAATTACATCTTAAATGACCAAAGTCACCTAATAAGACTCTTGATAAAAATCGAGAAATATTATCTTCAAGGAGTTTCAAAGGGTAGGACTTTTCAATGAGATCGGACGTAGAGGTGTGAAAGGGGATTGGTTCAAATTTGAAACATTTTGTTGTAGAGTCTAAAGGAGGAAGAATTAGGGGATGTCATGGATCCAGAGGAGAACCCCAGTGACTTCCCAAGCTATCCTAATGTTTGGCTTCATTTCCTAGGAGAAATATTTAGGTGTTTCATTCTGTCAATTTTATTAGTTAGGGCTTACATTCGTATGAAACTATCACACAAATAACCTGGAAGATGTGAGGGTTTAGGTCGTGACGAACAACAACCTCGGAATCCTAAGACTAGTTAGGGCTTATATTGTATAACAGGGTTGTACAAAGGCCTAAAGATAAGGTGAGGATTTACGTTGCATAAGGAAGCAACCTCAAAGTCCTATGACTTTGTTGCTTATATCTAAGGAAGGAAGATTGGTTTAGCTGGGGAAAAAAGGTTTTACTGTTGAAGATGGCCGTGCTGCCCACCATGCTAGCTCCAAGCTCCTTGCCGCGACAAGTTTGGTTGTTGAAGATGGTCGTGCTGCCCACCATGCTAGCTCCAAGCTCCTGCTGCGACGAGTTTGAGATATCTAGTGTGTCAAGTTATAATATCAAATCAAGTGGCCCTATGGTTGAAGTTCTTTAAATTTTATGAGTGGTGCAAGTTTATAGATGTCAAATCAGGTGGTCCTATGGTTGTAGTTCTTTAAATTTTATGGGGCCATGTTAAAGTTGATTAGAGCAAAACCAATTAGGATCCTATGGTTCCCTCGTTCCGGCACCACCGGTACCATTATTTTCTATTGGATTCACTTAGTCCAAATGAACTAACTGAACTCAACTTAATGAGTTCCATAATTTCATTTTAACCGTGAGAAGCCTCGTTAGTAACCGTAGATTACCTCCTTCAAGGAATTCCCGATCATCTGATAGAGACATCTTAATTTAATTGCAGTTGTAGCTTTGTATGATGTTTGTGATTAAATTTTGAGTTGTTTTATATTTTGAATGATGTGGCGGTGAATTTTATCTTGGTTGATTTTAGTTTTATTTTTGGTTTTAGTTTTTATTTTCTGACTATCCTAATAGTTTTAGTTTTCATGTAGGGTGACATCGTTGTTTAGCATGCAAATTTTGTAAGCACAAAAGTACAGTATGAAAGTACAAGAAAAATAATGTTGAAAACTGTAAAAGCGTACCTGACGAGTATTCTCGTTCCATGACCTGAAACTTAAAATGCATGTTAGGGCATATAAAACAGGGCAGTAAAGTTTTGATGACCTACATAGTCCTATGTCATATCTTGGTGGGTCCTTAGGAGTTTAATTAAGGATGATTTTATCGAGCAAAACATATTAAGTTTAGTAGATCTCTGAGGTATCCAACAGATCTAGAGAAAGAAGCAGGTCTGTGCTGCTTTTTCGCTGCCTGGTAGAAAATTCTCAATTATTTTAAACTTATTATGTTGCTTAATAATTTATCCTGTAAACTCCCTTAGTGCTCAGTGAGCATTGATGTCTCAATTATCCCTAAGAATAGGGTATTTATCACTCGTTATTCAATTTAAGAACTATGTGGGTGAAGACCCTTAAAGATGCAAGTTTAAGAGACTTAGCCAAATTTTGACTTGGGCTTGTAGTGTTTGAAAGATGTTTTAATTTTCAATGATATTTACTTTTCTAATCCATATTTAAATGAAACTTGATTTAGCCTAAGTCACGACTAAGCCCTTAAGATTTTGGTGAGTGTCTTAGTCATTGCAA
Source organism: Phalaenopsis hybrid cultivar (assembly GCA_002079205.1). Lineage (NCBI taxonomy): Eukaryota > Viridiplantae > Streptophyta > Magnoliopsida > Asparagales > Orchidaceae > Phalaenopsis > Phalaenopsis hybrid cultivar. Next base: position 48,079 of record JXCR01148112.1, read on the forward strand.
GTGAAATTGACTTTTAAGTGATGGTGATGATTCATGTTTTTTGTTTTGAAATTCATTTGAGAATCAAATAGGGGTTTTAAATTAGTGAGTTATTGACACCCAAAATCATACCCCTAAGTCTAGGATCATTTAATTGGCTAGACACCCTTTTTTTATGTAATTTAAGGGAATTGCAAATTTATCCTTTTTAATTAGGACAAGCGAGGTTGGTTTCTACCAGTTAACCCTCTTGTGTTTCAAACATCTAAATATGTTAATTAGAATTAAAGATTTCTCATTTCCCTTTCTGAAATTAGGCCTAAATGTTAATTAAGACTAAATTTTCAAAATTCCACATTTGCTCCTAGGCTCTATCACTTCATAATTCATCAAATTTAATCCAAATGACTTTGGAATTTTTATCCTACCTCACTCATGGGTTAATTGAGATATCAGAGGAGAAAGTGTGATTTTTCAAAATTTAATTGATCTATATAATTATTTTTAATGCACAATAAGATTTTTTAAAGAAAATTCCTAAGTTGACCAAGGTAAATCCTAATCCCTTGAAATTTTTACTGGAGGTAGGTTTAGACCAGAGAAGCATTTAGACCCAATTTCATGATTTTTTGAATTTTATTTGAACATTAAGAATTATTTTAAGTTTTGGGTAGTTTATTAATTATAAAATATTTAAATATGGAAAATTTAGTTTTATATTTTTATTAAATCTTTCTGAAGTCAAGGGACACAGAAAAGCAAATTTCACTTTTTTTTACTTTTATTTGAATTATTGGAATTATTTTAGCAAAAATCCATTTTTAGTTTTTAAAAATTATTTTAAGCTTCAAAGATTAATATCTTTATTTAGAAAATCAGGAAATTATTTCTAAATGCTCAGAAAGAAATTTAGAACATTTCCATGAATTTTATAATTCTTGTGATTTTTATCATTTTTTAATTATTTTAAATATTTAAAATAGGCTAAAAATTAAGTTTTTATTTTAAATACCATTTTATTTTTAGAAAATTCCCCTAATCACTGAGAACTAAAAAAATATTTTTTTATAAATTTTTGAGTTATATTTTGATTTTTAAAAATCATTTAAGTGCCAAAATGATATTTATCTTGAAAAATCAACTTAATTTACTAAATGAACTCAAAATGCTTTGAAAGTTTTATGGTGAGTTCTTTGGATTCTAAACAATAGTGGAGATAAAAAATTAAGTCATTTTGATGTTTATGTTACCTAAAATTAATTTTCTTTGTGTTTTAGGGTTGGTGAAGATTAAGTGTATTCCTAATGACTTAACTCGTGAAATTTTTTCCAAATGGTCCTATAGTCATAGTGAACCTTTCAAAATTTTCTTGGAATTTTCTGAGAAACATGTTAATTATCATGATTAATTTATGCAATTAATAGACATAAAATTGAAAAGTATGGATCTCTGTTTAGGGACCTCCTCTGACTTTGGAAAAAATAGAGGATATTACCTAAGACAGAGGCAACAACATGCTAAAATTTCAAGCCATGGTGATATTACTATATGCATGGAGAATCAAAACATCCAAATCAATGTTTAATTAATTAAAAATGAAATAAGCATCAAATGGACTCCAATATATTTCTACATTGTTATCCTCTGTTCACTAAGCAAGAGGGTATTTTTATTTTATTTTAATAAATTTTCTACACCAAGATATGAATTTTTAAAGTTAGGGATCATTTTTTGATTTTTCAAATTCCATATTTATCTATTTAAATGTGCGATGCTGACTGGATCCTAGGCAGCTCCGAAGACACACATGACGCGCTCTGGTTAGACGCTGTCATCCACGTAGCCGCTGACTCGGCCCACGGTTCACGTATGGAAGTGCTGTCTGGCTCAATCTCCTCCGTTCATCCGATACATGCGCGGTCAGACGGCTCCCCATCATCGTCCCCGATAGAGTGATCCCGTTACCATCCACACTAAAAATCTAAGATCTCGACCTAGACTCAACCAATTCACTTTGGGTTTGATCCTATGGACTTGTTTAAGTGAGACGAGGATATCCATATGGTAATCATGCATTTAAATTAAGCCAAATCAAATGGAGAATCAAAATAGGCTCGAGAGGAAGAGGAGATCAATACCTTAGCTCTGAGTAGTGAAGCTTCAATCAAAGATGCTTGGTACGTTCGTTGGGGTCCAAGGAGGCTAGGGATTAAGCCTTTGGCTATGGTGCAAAGCCTAGTTAAGAATTTGATCAAGCCCGATTTCAGGTGTTGGTCTAGAGCTAAGCTAGAGGCTATGTGGAAGAAGAATTTGATGGGACTTTTCCTTCTCTCACTTTTTTGAAGGTGTGGGTGAGTTTAATTTGATTTTTATGGATTGTAGAAGTGTAATGAGCTCTGTCCTAGTCTTAGGCAGAGATTCAAGCTCAAAATTGGGCTCCAGCAAGGGGATTCAGGGCAATGTGTTGGTTGGATTTCACTGAGGAGGTCTCAGAGAGGCTTTGGGATCAATTTGGGGAAGTCTCTCAGAGGAAGTTTCAGCTCTACCTGTATGGCTGTGGAGGGGAGATTTTATAAAAAATGGCATAAGGTTTGCTGCCATGGCCAATTGGGGGGTGAAATGTGCTGCCTAGGTGGAGGGTAGAGAGGTTCCAACATTTAATTTGGATGAGGGGCCTCTAGGTTTGAATTGGGTTTAATCCCATGGGGTGGCTCTTGGTTTGGCCATTTTCCAGCCACTAGGCCAGCCGGCCAGCCGGCGGGAGGTGGCTAGGAGCTCAAGGAACCCAGGGGAATANGGTCAGGGACCTCAGGGTAATATGTCACAGCAATTTAATGTGTTTAGGCTTTGTTTTAGCAAAAATATCCTAAGCTTAAGCAAATATGGAATGAAATCCCCTAATTTAGGTGACCTTTAGTCCATGTCTTAGTTTAGGTGGTCTTAAGAGGTTTAGGCTGGCCACTAGGGTCCAAATAATGGTTGTGGAGTCATTAATTTGGTGACTTTGGGGTAGTTAGGCCATCTTCAGTGNTCCTTAATTTATGGGAGCTTTGGTCCATGTCTTAGTTTAGGTGGTTTTAAGAGGCGTAGGCTGGGCACTAGTGTCCAACTAATGGTTGTAGAGTCATTAATTTGGTGACTTTGGGGTAGTTAGGCCATCTTTAGTGCATGGGTTCAATGTGGGTTAAAGTGATCAAAGCTTGGGTTTGGCTAGGCCAGCCATGTCAATTGGTCTAAGTAATTGATCAACATTGTGTAGATGATTGTTATAAAGATTTTTAGTGAAAGTTTGAAGTGATTTTGAGTTCAATTGGTAGGTGAATTTGAGGGATTTTTAAAATTTAGTCAAATAGGGCATGTTGGGTTAGACATGGGTCTAAGTTTAGCTAGCCTTGGTCTAAGTCCAAATTAAATAGNTATCAAAACTTAGGTTTGGGCTAGGCTAGCCATGTCAATTGGCCCAATTAATTAATCAACATTGTGTAGATGATTGTTATAAAGATTTTTGGTGAATAATTGAAATGATTTTGAGTTTAATTAGAGGGTCAATTTGGAGGATTTTTTAAATTTGGTCAATTTGGGCATGTTGGGCTAGACTTGGGTCTAGGTTGGGTTAGCCTTGTGCTAAGTCCAAATTGAATGATCCAAATGATCAAGGGAGATGTTTTGAAGATTTTTGATGAAGGAATAGAGTGGAAATTTTGGGGCAAAGGCCATCAATTTGGTGAGATTTTGAGACATGGCCAATTTGGGGCAAATNGCGAGAAGCCTCGTTAGTAACCGTAGGTTACCTCCTCCAAGGAATTCCCGATCATCTGATGGATACATCTTAATTTAATTGCAATTGTAGCTTTGTATGATGTTTGTGATTAAATTTTAAGTTGTTTTATATTTTGAATGTTGTGGCGGTGAATTTTATCTTGGTTGATTTTAGTTTTAGTTTTGGGTTATGGTTATAGTTAACATGCAAGTTTATGTTGTTTTCATACATGCAAGTAAATGCAATCTTATGGTTGTGTGGCTATCCTGATGGTTTTAGTTTTCATACAGGGTGACATTGTTGTTTAGCATGCAAATTATGGTTATGTGGCTATCCTGATGGTTTTAGTTTTCATGTAGGGTGACATCTTTGTTTAGCAAGTTTTTATTTTGTGACTATCCTGATAGTTTTAGTTTTCATGTAGGGTGACATCGTTGTTTAGCATGCAAATTTTTGTAAGCACAAAAGTACAGTATGAAAGTACAAGAAAGAAAATGTTGAAAACTGTAAAAGCGTACCTGACGAGTATTCTCATTCCACGACCTGAAACTTAAAATGCATGTTAGGGCATATAAAAGAGGGCAGTAAAGTTTTGATGACCTACCTAGTCCTAAGTCATATCTTGGTGGGTCCCTAGAAGTTTAATTAAATATGATTTTATCGAGCAAAACATATTAAGTTTAGTAGATCTCTGAGGTATCCAACAGATCTAGAGAAAGAAGCNACAAGCCAATTGAAGGTCAATTTTGATGTATGGGAATATTATGAAGGATTTTTCAACACAAATTGTGGTCAATTGAGTGGGCTATGGGTTCAATTTGGTGAGATTAGGTCATGTGCCCAAAATTGGGGTTTTGATCTAAATCAAAATTGGGCTCAAATCATTAACCAATTGGGATTGGATTTGGTTTATTTTGGTCACATTGAGGGTTTTTTTGAGTTTGGGATTAAAATTTTGGGAGATTGAGATCAAATTGATGGGCATTTGAGGTAGATTTGGGGAAAAGTGGATCTTTAAAAGGCAATTTGGGGGTTTTGGTCAAAGATGGTCAAATTGTCAAAATTGGGTCATGTGGTAGTCCAGGAAAATCAAATTGGGAATGTTTGGGAGGTTTTGTGAATTTTTGGAATTTTTTAGAATTTTTGGAATTTTGGGCTAAGGAGGGGTATTTTGGTAATTTGGTCAATTTTGGTGATTTTGGGTAGTTTAGGTGTTTTCAAGGTGTTTGAAATGATGTTTGAACCAATTTGGGTATTTTGGGTAAATTTGGGAATTTTGGCCAAATTTGGGGTCCCAAGGGTATCAAGGTAATTTGAGGAAGCTTAGGGGCAAAAGATTAGGTTGGGTATCGTGGTAGAGTTGGAGTGTCAAACACCATCAATAATCCATGGAACAATGGAAACCCCATTTTGGGACCTCTATGTAGTGGTCCTAGCTAAACTCTAGCCTTAGGGCTAGTGGGTTTAGGGGACCACCTACACGAGTCTCCCAAAAGTATCAAGGGACGAAAGCCTAGAAGTTTAAGTTTAGGATTGTGAGTGATTGTGAGTGCACATATGTACCTTAAGCCCTAGACCAACACCCAGGGTCAACCCTAAGATCCAACAGTCCTAAAGGTGACTCATCTTGAGTTCCCCCATAATGACCCCCACCAACTAAGTGCTGGAGGTTAGACCAATATGTGGAACTTCAAGTTGAGTAAAGAGGAGTGTAAAATTTCTAATGGTGAGGGTTCCTTTTATAGTTTTCTAAGAATAGTCAATAGGAAAGTCCTATGGCTAGAACTTAGGCTACTAAAGAGGAGACCTCAACCAAAAGTGAGGTCAATAAATGGACCCCCAATAGGTGGGGTGTGTTGGGCAAGCACACTAATCAAAAGTGAGGTCAACAAATGGACCCCCAATAGGTGTGGTGTGCTGGGCAAGCACACCGCGCGTATTGGCGTTGACCAACAAGATCAACAAAACCAATATAAATTCCTAAGTCAACAGACCTAGAAGTATGTGTAGGGTTGTGTGTGTTATTTGTTTCCGCTGGGGAAACTCAAAGAGACTCCGCAAACGACCGTCGGGAAAACTGACGATTGAGGTGGGGACTTGATTCCAAATTCAGTGTTTAATTTTGATTTTAACATTGATAATTTGAGAGAATAAGATTGTGTGGGAGGATCGAATCGAGATGGAAAGCACAGAGGCTCACATCTAACTCAAAAGGGTAACAACAACAAAGAAGATGACAATCATTAATGATATTACACTAGAAAGAAAGGACTATAGCAGTTTGAGTTACTACTGGGGAGTTATATTTGAACTGACATGTGATAGGGAGAATATATATGTCACGTTAGGAAGGAAAGTACTGGGACTCACATCCAACCTAAGAGGTGACGAAGAAAATATCTTCTACGTTGAGGAGGAAAGAGCCGGAACTCACATCCAACTCAAGTGGTAGCGGGAAAATATATTGATCACGTTAGGAAGAAAAACACTGGGACTCACATCCAACCCAAGAGGCGACGAAGAAAATATCTGCTATATTGAGGAGGAAAGCGCTGGGACCCACATCCAACCCAAGTGGTAGTGGGAAAATATATCAATCGCGTTAGGAAGGAAAGCACTGGGACTCACATCCAACCTAAGAGGTGACGAAGGAAATATTTTCTACATTGAGGAGGAAAGCGCTGAGACTCACATCCAACGCAAGTGGTAGCGGGAAAATGTATCGATCACGTTAGGAAGGAAAGCATTGGGACCCACATCCAACCTAAGGGTGACGAAGAAAATATCTGCTACATTGAGGAGGAAAGCACTGGGACTCACATCCAACTCAAATGGTGGCGGGAAAATATATCGATCACTTTAGGAAGGAAAGCACTGGGAATCACATCCAACCTAAGAGGTGACAAAGAAACTATCTACTACATTGAGGAGGAAGGCGCTGGGACTCACATCAAACTCAAGTGGTAGCAAAAAAATATATCGATCATGTTAAGAAGGAAAGCATTGGGACTCACATCCAACTTAAGAGGTGACGAAGAAAATATTTGCTACATTGAGGAAGAAAGTGCTGGGACTCACATCCAACCCAAGTGGTAGCGGGAAAATATATCAATTACGTTAGGAAGGAAAGCACTGGGATCACATCCAACCTAAGAGATGATGAAGAAAATATCTGCTACATTGAGGAGGAAAGCTCTAGGACTCACATCCAACCAAAGTGGTGGCAGGAAAATATATCGATCACGTTAGGAAGAAAAGAACTGGGACTCACATCTAACTTAAGAAGTGATGAAGAAAATATCTACTACATTGAGGAGAAAAGCGATGAGATTTACATCCAACTCAAGTGGTAGCGGGAAAATATATCGATCACGTTAGGAAGGAAAGTACTGGGACTCACATCCAACCTAAGAGGTGATGAAGAAAATATCTACTACATTGAGGAGAAAAGCACTGTGGCTCACATCCAACCCAAGTAGTAGCAGGAAAATATATCGATCACATTAGGAAGGAAAGCACTGGGACTCACATCCAACCTAAGAGGTGACAAAGAAAATATCTGCTACATTGAGAAGGAAAGCTCTGAGACTCACATCCAACTCAAGAGGTAGCAGGAAAATATCTGCTATGCTGAAAATATGCAGATTCAAACATGTAAATTCATGGTGAATATGTGAATAGAATATGAAAATATTTGAAGAAATTAGAAATTAGGTACTGATTCAAAAATGAGAATTAAAATTTAGGTATCAATCTCGAAAGGAGAGTCGGAAGTTAAGGACCGACCTCGAATATAGCGATCAGAAACATAGGACTGATTCAAATATATGAGAATTGAAATATAGGGACAATTCTCAGAAGAGAGTGTCAGAATTTATGTACCAACCTCAAATATGGTGAATCAAAACTTAGGTACTGATTCAAAAATGAGAATTGAAATTTAGGTATAAATCTCCGAAAGAGAGTTGGAAGTTAAGGATCGACCTCAAATATAGCGAAACAAAAACATAGCACTGATTCGAATATGTGAGAATTGAAATATAGGGACAACTCTCAAAAGAGAGTGTCAAAATTTAGGTACCAACCTCGAATATGGTGAATCAGAATTTAGGTACTGATTAAAAAATGTGAGAATTAAAATATATGGACAATTCTCAAAAAGAGTTTATTGTGTTGAATTTGCAAAAATGTGTTATGTGAAAAGATTGATTTTGTTGAAGAAGGTTTGTAGAGTTTTGTGAGGCTTTGTGCAGAATGTGAAATTCCGCGGGGATGTGAAGAGAGTTAATGCAGATAAAGATGGTTGTGCTGCGCGCACAAAGAGTAAGAAACTCCGAAACCGAGAGAATCCACTCAACAAATTCATTTGTTTTTCCTGTTTTTTTATTACATTTAATTTTTCAAAAATTTTCTTTAAAATTTTAATTTTAGTTGGTTGATTTTCAAAAGAAATTTATTTTGTTGTTTGTTCACTTGTGATTATTTCTATTTGAGTTTTATTTTATTGCTAAAGGTTTTTTGTTTTGTTCTTCGTTCATTGAAATTCTGAACCAATGTATGGTTCGCGGCTTCCATCCATCGCACAAAAAAAGGCAATTGACAAAAATGCACATTTCTGAGAGAAATCTTCATTAATCTGCTCCAATCAAGATGTCACATATCAAACATTGGCTAACGCCTCAAAAAGGTACAATATATAGTCCATATCAAAGTACATCCAAAACATCTCATGCCATGTATACATCGTAGGCTGAGTATGTTTGATACATATCATGTTGCTGCAAAAAAAAGTGAACCCTCTGAACATCTGTATCAGGTATGATGAGCTCCTGATCGAGCAGACCTTCTAAGCCATGCTCCAGGAGAAGAGTTCCCTTCACATGTACTTAGAGGTACAACCCTCTCACAACTTGTACGGTAGCAGTTCTTCTAGTTCTGGGTCTGGCTAAAATCTATATGGTGCTTTGGTGTCGTCCATCCTATAGAAGGTTACAAACACCCTACAGTGTCGCACCCCTGGAAAGCAGTACTTACAGAGATCTTCCCTGTTTCCTTTTTGGAAAAAAATTGAACCAACTGATAGTGGAATCTCTACAGCTCCTCTGAATTCGCCAGGGCCGATAATGTCAATTTCTTTTCCAAATAATATATTGGTTTTGATCAAGAATGAGACTATGCAAAAGGGCTTCACAAAATTGTGGTGGTCTATATGGGGAGGGATGCAATCACCCTCGTCATAGATGTTGATGATGCAACTATTCAGGATGCAAGTAGCTGGCAGTATGTTCCATCTGACCATCCTCTTGATCATCCACTTTATTATAGAAGGTAGTGGATCTACCTAGTCGTGTCTGAGGATCCTTGGTGGATTTCCTTGCCTGTCATTTGTAAAATTATAACAGCAGCCGCACTGAATGGTGATTCTTCCTTTTTCTCTCATCCATTTCTTCAGCTCAGAGTATGTTCTTTCCATGAGAAGACCTGCTCGACCTCTATCCCTCAAGTCAAAGATGCAGTTAAGAATGCTTCTTTCGTCACTTTCAGAGAAGACCCTGATATACAACTCCAAGCCTTCCAATATTTTGACGAATCTTCCTTGGACTTCCTCATAGAATTCAAATTCTCTTTTATTCACCTTACTTTTTCTATAGTACTCCATCGTGCTAGGAAACGGCAACTGTCGCGGGCATTCTTTCATCTGGACATCGACAGGAACCCAAACTAGTGCTGGCTCATCTGGAACATGTGATTTAGTATCTAAAGGGATGTACGACTCTGGACTCCATGGTATATACTTGTTTGTCTCAAGTGGGACGTATGGCTCATCCATCAGAAAATTTGCAGTCTGTGATCCATCGGTGGTGGAGGTATACTCCTCCAATGTATTGTAGTATAATAGGTTTTCAGATATCATCCATTTATTGATAACATGGGTCTTTTGCCCTAGAAATCCACTAATTGATAGGGTCCTCATGTGTAGACCTTTTCAACAACAAATGTTCCCTCCCAAGTTGGCTCTAATTTTCCACCTATTTTGCGGCGTGCAAGAATAAGTCTTTTGAGCACAAGTACGAGATCACCAACTTTGAATGTCCTTGGGCGGACCAATTTGTCATGGGCTTGTACCATTTTAGCTTGGTAAAGCTCCAAGTGTTGTTGCACTTCTAGTCATTTTCCCTCAAGAATTTCCAGTTCTTCAAGTCCAAGTTTTGCACTTTCTCCTGTTGTGAGTTGGTTGGCAACAACAACTCTAAGAGACGGTGTCTGGATTTCTAGAGATAACACGACCTCAGACCCGTACACGAGCATATAGGGTGTACATTGAGTGGGAGTCCTCAAAGTCGTCCGGTAGGCCCACAAGGTTTCTAATAGTTTGTTTTACCAATCCCTTTTGTTTTTATTCAGTGTTTTCTTCAAAATCTGAACCAGTGTTTTGTTGAAGGCTTCAGCTAGGCCATTTGCTCTGAGATATTAAATTGTAGAGTATCTCTAATCTATCCCATGTCTTTTGACAAAATTATTGATTTTTGTGTTTTTGAAAGCTGTCCCATTATTGAAAATTATTCTACATGGTACTCCAAAACGGTAGACAATTTGACTTTTGAAGAATTGAAGGACGTGTTGTGTCGTAACCTCTCGCAACTGTACTACCTCTGCCCATTTGGAGAAGTAATCTATAGCGACAAGTATAAACCCGAGTCCTTTGGAAGATGGAGGGTCTATCAGACCTGCTATGTCTGTGCTCCAACACTCGAATGGCCACGAGACAACAATTGGGTGTAACCCGTGTCCTTTGCAACAAATGTCACCCCTTGCACTTGGCATTGGTGACATTTTCTGGCTGTATCCAAGCAATCAGACATCATTGCTGACCAATAATATCCGAGTCTTTTGATCTTCATTTTCATTTTCGGTCATGACTGATGAGCTCCACACAATCTGACATGTACTTCTTTGATAATATTCTGTGCTTCGGCTTTGTTCAAACAGCGTAACCACATCTGGTCGAATGATCCTTTGTAGAGAATGTTTCCCACCAGAGCGTAAGACATGACCCTTCTTGTGAAATGATGTGCTTCAGACTTATCTTCTGGCAGTTTTCTAGTATGGCTTGCGCCAATCTTCATTGATATTTGCAGCTGTATTTATTGCTTCTTCTTTTCTGAGCTTGTGTAAAGTTTTGAGGTCGATTTGAGACAAGGCATATCTTCCTTGTATTGTAATTTCAATAAAATCCTCCGGTGGACATGCCATTTCCTTAGCGAGTTTTGCTAGAGCGTCGGCATGGGCATTATCTCCCCCTAGAAATTTGGTAGAAAGTCACATCGGGGATCTGCTCCAGCAGCTTCATTGTGTACTGATGGTATCATGCTAATCTTGGTTTCAAAATTTTGTATTATCCGACAACTTGTTGGGTGACGAGTTTAGAGTCGCCATAAATGGAAATGTTCGTTATATCCATTGAGATTGCCACTTCCAACCTCTGTGATTAAAGCTTCATATTCTGCTTTATTGTTGTTGCACGGCTCTGTTAGGTGGTATGAGAACCTCAACATACCATTATCTGGCGTGATAAAGATCAAACTAATCCCTGCTTTGCCTGGTATAATTGTGCCTAATCCTTTGTCTTTTCTAGCTGGTGAAGCACCGTCGAAGTACATCTCCTAGTGTTGCGCACTGGAGAATTCCATTTGTAGTATTTGCTCATCTAGTAACTCGTCGTTGAGAGAGGACCCAGCTGGAAGTAGGTGTGCAGCGAGCAAGTCTGCTAGTATCTGTCCATTGATAGCACGGAGGGGAACAAAAGTTATATCAAATTACAATAAGATCATTGACCATCTTACTAAACGTCCGGAGAGTGTTGGTCAGATCATTAAATAATGTAACAGATTAACTTTCAAGATTAGAGTAATCTTATGATAAAACATGTAATGTGTAAGCTTTTGAGCGGAGAAATTTAACGCTAGATAATGTTTCTCAATAGGTGGATAACTTATCTCTGTCGATATTAGGTGACAACTCAAGTAGTAAAGTGCATTTTCTTTACCCTCATCATTGACTTGGGCTAAGAGGGCTCCAGGAGAGTCGTCTAAGGCCACAGTATAAAGTATCAACAGTTTCTCTGTTGATAGGAGGCCAAATAGGTGTTATTAGATATTGTTTAACATCCTCAAAGGTCTGCTGACATTTTCTCTTTCCAAACGAATTTGACATCCTTTTTAATTAATGTCGAGAAAGACTGACACCTACCTGAGAGTTTAGAAATAAAGCATCTCAGATATGCCAACTTCCCCGGGAAGGAACATAGTTATTTCAAGGTTTTAGGAGGAGGAATTTCCAAGATAGCTTTAATTTTATCCAGGTCGATCTCGATTCCCCGATGACGGACAATGAATCCCATAAATTTCTAGGAAGTAACACTGAAGGCACACTTTAAGGAATTCATTTTAAGATCATATTGTTTTAATCGTTCGAATACGATCCTCAAATCGTACAAATGGTCTATTTTTTGTTTACTTTTGATGACCAAATTGTCCATGTAGCATTCTACTTGGTTATGGATGAGATCTTCAAAAATCTTTGTCATTGCACGCTGATATGTTGTTCTGGCTTTCTTTAGGCCGAAAGACATCACTGTGTAGCAGAAAATTCCAATCGATGTTCTGAAGGCTGTACATGCTGCATCCTCGAGAGCCATCGTGATTTGGTTGTATCCCGACGATTCATCCATGAAGGAGAAAATTTTGTCTGTTGAAGCAATATCCACCATCATTTCTGGAATTGGTAGCTGTACGTGCTGCATCCTCGGGAGCCATCGTGATTTGGTTGTATCCCGACGATTCATCCATGAAGGAGAAAATTTCGCCTGTTGAAGCAATATCCACCATCATTTCTGGAATTGGTAGTGAAAACTTGTGCTTTGGGCATCCTTTGTTCAAATCCCTGAAGTCTACACAAACACAAATTTGTCCATTTTTCTTCTTAACAGGTACAATGTTAGTTAACCACGTGGGGTATTGTTCTTCTTTTACAAAGTTGGCTTCTATTAATTTCTTCACCTCGGTGATGACTTGTTATTCTATTTCGATGCTTATTCTTATGGGAGCTTATTTTATTGGGGTTATATTCTTGTCCACCCCGAGTTTATGAACTGCAACCTCTCCTGACAGTCGTGACATTTCATCGTAGCTCCATGCGAAGCAATCTTTGAATTCTGTTAATAGTTTGATCAATTCTGAAGATTCTACATCATTGAGTAGAGAACTTATAAATATAGGTCGGGGTTGTTCTTCAGTCCCGAAGTTAATCTCTTTCAATTCATCAACGGTAGATTTAATTTTCTCCTCAAATTCTAGCGGAGCATCTTCTATTGGTTGGTCATTAGAGTCATCCTCTATATCGAGGCAATCCTCTTCTAACTCACTAGTAACAACCATGCAATTTCATTAATTCATTAGGATCATCATCCAAATTTACATGTTTTTCAAGCTTAGTAGAGGTAGAAGCACGGTAAAATTTGATCTGCTTTGAACCAACACTATAGACTTCCTTGACCTCTAAACTCTCAACCTTTTGAGGGAGAATCAGAGTTAGGGTCATATCATTCACATAGTGGTTTATCTAATCATACATTATTTCATATTCATTCTTCTCTGTATCTCTTAAGGATATCTCGTACTAAGGTTTCTTTTATTTTGTCATCATTATTTCATCTTCGGAACTGTCTTCCTTACCAATGTTGATGGTCGGCCTAGTCCATTCAACAATTAGATTGATTCTTCCTCCCACGTCCCTGGTCTCGACCTCAGGTGCGGGAACTAAAAGAACCTCCACTAACTTGTTGTAAGGGAGTGGTGGAAGATCATTTAAGTGGAGTTAAATGGCTTCCTCTTTGTGATTTTTCTGAATCTTTATTTTTGTTTGTCAAAATCTTGCGCGATAAGATAGTTTTCTTTGGTGGCGTGTAGTAGGCAGCTTCTTCGTGAATACCGACTTCATGAATTGAAAACGGTTGTAAGGTTTTCTTTGATGCAATTTTCTTGACCATCTTTATAGTACTTGATGCATTGGTGTAAGGATGATGTAACCATGTTGTGCTCATGAATCCATAGTCGACCCAGTAGAGCATTAAAAGAGGTTTTGCGTCGATGATATGAAATTTAGCTGTTTTCATGAGTTTTCCAACCTTCATAAATAATGTAATTGATCCAAGGGCTCTTTCTCCCTATTGGTGGAATCCTTTTAACATCATTTTATCGGTCGTAAGCTCTTGAGCTTCATTATCCAAATAGGCCAATGTCTGTAGGCTTATCAATTTAAGAGATGCTCCAGGATCTACTAAAACTCTGGACAACACAAATATGTGGATGTTGACAGAGATGTAGAGTGGACAGTTGTGGCCGGTGGTACCGAGCAAGAAGTCTTTATCTTGATTATGTAGTTCTTCCACCGGTGGAGGTGGAGGTATCTCTTCTCAGGTCATTATCTGCTTTCATTTATCTGTTGGAGCTATTCTTGGTGGTAACACTTTTCCGCTCCTTAAGTTTACTTCTGTGATTTCTTCTTCTTGAGCTACCATTATTGAATCTTTCGGTGTCTCCTCTTTGTTAAAAAGATCTAGGTTTATGGTACGCGGTGTACCGTAGTGCTTGAGAATTGGCTCCTCGCTTTCAGTGTTGTCGTAAGCGGTGTCATTGATGTCTTCTTTGGACTTGACAACGAGTTCATCAGACTCGAGTACGATTTAAGGATCGTTTTGGGGATCAAGATTGAGGTTAGATTGGTCATAATCAGTTATGTTATCACTATAAACAGTTAAAACGTAGTCAAAATCATGATCTTTATATTCATAAGACCCCGGAGGGACAAAAAGATAATCATACAAAGAGAGGGATTCAAGGATTTTCTTCCCCGAATCCGAGACAACTAATCTGATAGAGGTGGCCCCTATCCTACCACCCTGTGCTATCAATCTTTGTAATGACACTTTTCTTCTTCTTCTTCTTTGTCCTTGACGATGACAGTTCTCCTAACAAAACCTTCATCTTGTGCTTTGTACGCTGCGGACTCTGAATGGAGGCTTGTCTTGATGCAGATTGGATCTTGTTCAGTATTTTCTTAGATGATCTACTCCAGACCTCATTCCACCCTTCTTCTCTGGTATATGTAGAAGATTATTTTGATGAATCCTTTATTTGATTGAGGACCCTTTTGAGTTCATCTCAAGTTGTTTTCCATCCATCTGTTCCAATATACAGATCAATTGGGGGTTACTTCACTATGATGGTTTGTTGGAATCATCCTCCCAGAAATAAAATAATGTCAGGCCTTAGATACTACATTTAACATAGAGACGAGAAAGTTGACTTTAACTCCATTCTTTACTTTCCAAGCCCCTTTCTCACCAGTTAGAAAAGAAATAACCTCATCTAAGGCCTCATTTGTAGAGAGAATGAATGATACTGGCATCTATAAACATCTTCTAAATGATAAAACTCATTTATTTTTCTTGGAGTAAACTCCACCCTTTTTCCTCAAACAAAAACAAAATCATCAGAAGCTTTCAAAAAGTTGGCATAAAACTCCATAACTATCCCAACTATCGCATCGGCAGTAAAATAGCAAAAGTTTTTCCACTGTCGAGTGATAATCAATCGTTCAACGTCTCCTCCTAGATTTTTGAAACCTCGATCTGGAATCACTTTCTTATTTTCTCAAAGACTATGAAATCAAGCACTAGCTTTAATGCTAAGAAAATTTTGCTCGTCACATTCTATTTTTCTTTTTCTCAATCTAGGTGCCATAGAAAATCTAGAAAGTTTGATAAAAATCCGAATAAATTCTAAAATTCCAAAAATCAAAATGTAAAGCACTTTAAACTTAAATCCACTAAGTAAAAGTTTTTCACCAAAGTATTTTTTTCAAAATCTCTAAAAAAAACAAAACTTTCGGATCTATGCAATGTGAGAAAAATCTTCGGTGAAAATAAAAAAAATTTACTTTAAAGTGTAGCTCTTACTTAGAGAAAATGAAATCTGAAGTTCCTTTGTCTCTAAATTACCTCAAATCAGCCAAAAATTAAGCTCTAAGTGTGAAAACTGAAGGTTGAAGGTGACTTTATGGATAAAAATGGAGGTTTTGCGGTGAAAATCGTGAATTAAAGGGTTATAATGCTCTGAGGTTGAAGGTGACGTCGGTGCCCATGCCAGCGCCGTCAGTGCTGAAGGCCCTGAAATTCACTATTTGGATTTTTTCAAATTTTCAATTTCGTTTTAATTTACTATAGAGTTTTTTAGTATTTTTAAACACAAATTTTTATCTAACAATAATTCACAAATAAACATTCACAAATAATGATTTTCACAAACAACAACAACAAACTAACTTTTATATATGAAAATACACTTTTTTTCAAACAGATTTCACAAATCACAAATTCACACCTATTAAGCGAACTAATCAGCGTCAAAATCAAGCCACAACACTAAATGCTAACACAAAACTATACACATAAATAAAGTTCAGAATTTTGAAGCAAAACAAACCAAACTAAATCAAATCAAATCCACACAATTACATCAAATACATAAATATTCTTAAGCAAGTAGNCATTTTAATTAATTAGGAGAATTAACATGTAATTATTAAAGTAGGTCTTCATACCTGAAAATTTTTCCTTTCCCTTTTCAATTTAGCCCACTTGTTAAGTTCCTTAAACAAAAAATGAACACAATTTAATTAATTAACATATGGGGTTTCTGAATATTTAATTCAATTAAATATGAATAAATTTTTCTAAATTATTAAGTCAATTTTTTTACCTAAGATGCAACTTCTCAGTTTTCTTCTATTCTTAAGTCTTTATTCGTCGAATCAAAGATTGAAACTCTACATTACAAAACGTTTCCTCGATCAATCCTCCGACTTTCCATTTTCTTCTTCACTCGGTTAGGGCCTAATCCCCTCAACAGGAGTTCACAATCATTCTATTACGCTTGATCAAGCACCCTCGAGTGTGTAATTAGCTNTTTCAATTAAATATGAATAAATTTTTCTAAATTATTAAGTCAAATTTTTTACCTAAGATGCAACTTCTCAGTTTTCTTCTATTCTTAAGTCTTTATTCGTCGAATCAAAGATTTAAACTCTACATTACAAAACGTTTCCTCGATCAATCCTCCGCCTTTCCATTTTCTTCTTCACTCGGTTAGGGACTAATCCCCTCAACAGGAGTTCACAATCATTCTATTACGCTTGATCAAGCACCCTCGAGTGTGTAATTAGCTTTAACGAGCAGTTCTTTGCTTCCAAAAATCCCTCGTACACTCGATCGAGTGCTTCACACGTGTGGAGATGGTTCTAGTGTGTCGTTCTAGCTCTCTCTCGAGTGTAGAAATTGCCGCACAACCTGAAAGAGGTGCTCGGCTCCCCTCTACCCTCTACACATGGTGAGGGCACCAAAAGCCTTGATTGGAGCTCATTAGACTAGTGGTTTCGTCTCCCTTCCCTTATACGCTAATGCTCACCCCGAAAAAGTCGAGAGGCGCTCAATCTCTTGAAGATAGCTCATTCGAGCCTTTCGGGTGCGGAAGAATTCCACACGAGCTTCGGTCTTTCCTAACACAAGGTTTTCATAAGCTTCCTCCCCTTGTTGTTCTTGTCTTCTTCTTCTTCCCCTTCTTTTAGGGCACAATTCCTACTCCTCTCCCTTTCCCTCGATTTATTTTTTGTCTCTCACACTCTTTGCTTCTTTGCTTGAGGAGTGAAGGAACGAGAAAATATTCTCTCATACAAGCCTTCTATAATCGNGCGTGTAGAGATGGTTCTAGTGTGTCGTTCTAGCTCTCTCTCGAGTGTATAAATTGCCGCACAACCTGAAAGAGGTGCTCGGCTCCCCTCTACCCTCTACACATGGTGAGGGCACCAAAAGCCTTGATTGGAGCTCATTAGACTAGTGGTTTCGTCTCCCTTCCCTTATACGCTAATGCTCACCCCGAAAAAGTCGAGACGCGCTCGATCTCTTGAAGATAGCTTGTTCGAGCCTTTCGGGTGTGGAAGAATTCCACACGAGCTTCGGTCTTTCCTAACACAAGGTTTTCATAAGCTTCCTCCCCTTGTTGTTCTCTTCTTCTTCTTCTTCCCCTTCTTTTAGGGCACAATTCCTACTCCTCTCCCTTTCCCTCGATTTCCTTTTTGTCTCTTACACTCTTTGCTTCTTTGCTTGAGGAGTGAAGGAACGAGAAAATATTCTCTCATACAAGCCTTCTATAATCGACAAAAAGTCGAGGTAATGACACTTGCCTCTCAAGTATCATATATAGGCAATTTCATTTTTTTATTGGGTATTATTACAATCTCCCCTAAAAAAATTTTCTTCCTTAAAATTTAAAGTAGAAGAATATATTTCATTCCTTAATTGAAAAGCCGTGGATATCTTTCTCTCATTTCTGATTTTTGTCCTACGTGACATTTTTTAGTTTCGTGCTTCCACAATACACAAACACATGACATCTCTCTACTTCTAAGTTGCTTTACATCATGCTTTATGATTCTTTCTGGTTCATCCATAAATGTTTGGTAAAGTTGAATATATATGGGTTCTGTGACAATCTTGTTAGCCTTATCAGCAATATATTTATGCAGCAAGAAATATGAAACATGTTATGTACCCTATATATATGTGAAGGTAAGACAAGCTTATAAGCAACTTTCCCATCTTCTCCACAATTTCATACAGACCAATATATAATGGCTTAACTACCCAGTCTATTCAAAATGTTTAACACTTTTTGTCGGGCTAACCTTCATTAAAATATATTCTCTTACCTCAAATTTAATTGGCTAGTGCTTAGAATCATAATACTTCCTCTGCCTATCTAACTGCTCGCAATCTAATACGAATTAGTTGGATCTTTTCAGTAGTTTCATCAACTAAATCATAACAAATTATTTTTCTTTCACCAATTTTTACCCAATAAATAGGCATCGTGCATTTCTTTCTATAAAGGACTTTATAAGGAGTTATACAAATATTAGTCTGAAAGCTATTGTTATAAAAAAAAAATTTCTAGCTATTGTTATAAAAAAAAATTCTATCAATGGTATACACTCTTCCCAATTTTCATGAAAATCAAGTATAAAAAGTCTAAGCAGGTCTTCTAAGATTTGGATCGTTCTTTCTGATTGACTATGAGGATGAAAAATTGTACTAAACATTAGTTGAGTGCCCAAAGGTTCTTAAACTTTCCATCATAGTCTGGATGTGAACCTATTGTCTCTATCTGAAATAATTGTCTTTAGGACTCCATGCAATCGTGCAATTTCACTTACATAAATTTTGTACTTATCCACAGAATCTATATCTCTAATAGACAATAAATGTGCTGATTTGGTCAGATTATGAATAATCACCATACAACATCCCGACCATGCTTCGATCTTGGTAACCCAGTCACAAAGTCCATAGCAATGTCCTCAAATTTCTATTTTGGTATTGGGAATGATTGGAATCACCATTCAAATTTCTATTTTTGTCCTCAAATTGAAATGCTCAGTCTTAACCATCTGACAAGTAGGATACCCTGTTACAAAGTCTACTACACTATGCTTTAAATCTAGCCACTAGAATAAAACTTTCAGTTCCTGATACATCTTGTTGTTTTCTGGATGTATTGTATACTATGAATAGTGTGCCTCTTCAGGATTTCTTTCCATAAATCTTTCACATCAGGGATACAAATTCTATTTTTTTATCTCAACAGTTTTTCTTCGTCGATCTCAAATTTCTCCATCTGACCTGCATTCACTTGGTCTAATATTTTTTGAAATTCTAAATCTAATGGAAATGCATCTTGTATTTTGTTTTTCAAAGATGGTTGAATTAACATCTGATTCAATAGTACAAAACTTTCATCATTTGGTGCAATTACAAATAACTGCGAACGCTCTATGTCTTTATTAATTCTTGTAATTACCTAGTTAGTACTCTACATGCTTTCCTGTTTAACACGTCTGCTACGACATTTGCTTTCCTGTTTAACTCGTCTGCTGCAACATTTGGTGCAAATAACTGCAAACGCTCCATGTCTTTATTAATTCTTGTTGCTTAATTACCTAGTTAGTACTCTACATGCTTTCCTATTTAACACGTTTGCTACGACATTTGCTTTCCACGGGTGATCTTGTATATCTAAATCATAATTTTATATTCAAATCATAATCTTTAATGAGCTAAATTCATCGCCTTCACCTTAAATTCAACCTTTTTTATTTGAAAACATAATTTAAACTTTGGTGATATGTGAATACTTCACACTAATTCTATATGAATAATGTCTCCATATCTTCAAAACAAATATGACTGCTCCTAGCTTCAGATCATTTGTCAGATAATTCTTACTACAAGAAACTTTTTTGTATTGCATAAGCACATGCATCACAATAAATTTTGAAGTTCTCTGTCCTGGAGGGGGTCATCAATACTGGGGCTATCATCAAGCACATTTTCAACTTCTAGAAATCTTGATCACAACAATTTGTCCACTCAAATTTCATCGCCTTTTAAGGCAGTCTGGATAAAGACATTGAAATCTGAGAGAACCCCGGAACAATGCTTCTGTAATAGCTTGATAGATATACAAAAATCTGAACTCCTATAGCAGTAGTTAATGTAGGCCAATCATCAATCATTTTAATATTGTTCTGGTCCATTGTGATACGTTCACTGTCAATGATATGTCCCAAGAATGCAATGCTTCTCAACCAGAATTAACACTTTGACAATTGTTCATATAACTGGTTGTCCTTCAATGTCTGTAGATCTATGCCAAGATGATCGATGTTATGGGTCTCACCATTGTAATAGATTAGAATGACATCAATAAAGACAATCATGAATCTATCTAGAAATGATTTAAATATTCTGTTCATCAGGCCTATAAAGACAAGGAGAGCATTTGATAACTGAAAAGACATCACCACAAACTTATAATGCTTGTATCTGGCACTAAAGGCAATCTTTGCCATGTCATCTTTTTTAATTCTTAGTTGTAATAACCTGATCACAGATCAATCTTAGAAAATATAGAAGTCCCTTCCAATTTACAAAGAGATCTTCAATCATCGGCAATTTGTATTCGTTCTTGATTGTGAGCTTGTTTAATTCTCGATAATCAATACATGCTTCAAGCCCACTTCTTTCTTTATAACAGAAAATGTCTGAGCTCCCCAAGGGGAAGTGTTTTGTTTGATAAATCTTTTCTCTAATAAGTCATGTAACTAACTCTTTAATTCTTGTAGCTTATTAACTGCCTTCCTATAAGATGCCTTTGTTACCGGTCCCACATTTAGTATATCAAATCTCTCTTCTTGGAGGCAAACCTGACAAATCACTAAGAAGACTTTTGGGTACTCCGTTACTACTAGTATATCTTCCAAGTTATTTGGTTTTTTCACAATATCAATGACTTGAGCTAGGTACCCTTTTGTTAACAGTTTGAAAGCCTTTAAGCTGGATATCATCATTGATAAGACTCATCTATCTTCACACAAATTTAAATTCATCATCTTCAGGGATATTGGTTGTGAAGTAATTTGATAGCCAATTAATCCCTACAATCACTTTGAATTATGTTAGTATTAACACTACCTTCAAACTTTTATCACATATCGTCAGATTCACACAAATTCTATCAGCCGTTATGAGGGACCAATTTGGTAGAATGACTAATAAGGCATCAAGCATCTTGAATGAATTCAATACTTTGAATCTCACAAACTCTTCAGAGATAAATGAATGTGATACTTTAGTGTCAAATAGAGTTCTAACTGATTTGTTTTTATAAATACAAAATCTATAATAAGAAGAATATAAAAGTCTCATAATATATAAAGATTTGGCAGATGTACTGAAATAAAGAAATATCGTTATTGACGTCAAGTGAATCTTTTACTTCTTGTTGAGTCAATGCATGTATTCTAGGTTGTACACCCTGTCGTGTCTGTCTTGGAGCTAAAGTTAATATTGACGACTCAACTAACTTCTGCCTGCCAAAAGTTCTCTGAAAAGGAGGAGCACTAGCTCTGGTATCTGTAGGAGGCCTCTGAACTAAAGTAGGACACGATCTCATCATGTGTCCTAACTGATGATGCCATGTCGGCACTATTTTTAGTATGGGGTTTGCCCGTAAGAAGCTGTCGGCACTATTTTTAGTATGGGGTTTGCCCGTAAGAAGCTGTCGGTCATCGGAATTGAAATCCCATTGCCCGCTTCGGAAGTATGTTTTTTTTAAAAAAAAATTTAGTTTTGAAAAAGATGAAGTCAAACTGACCCCATAATTTTCAAAAAAATTTTAGTTTTGAAAACGATGAAGTCAAACTGACTCCATAATTTTCATAGTTTAGATGAAAGAGCACTTTATCTCAAATTTGTATCTATCTCAAAGGATAAACAAAAGAATTGAGGGTGAGGCTCGATCAAAAAAACTAAAGAAATTATGACATCCGTTTGGTCTGCGAAACCAATGTATTGGCCGACAAATTCTCCTATTTAATATAAGGAATTAAATAGGGTTTATATTATACTGGGTTCGAGAAAAGCTTCCTATAAGGGCAAGCCCCTATAGTTAATTACATCTTAGGTAACTGAAGTTACCTAAGAATACTCT
>JXCR01148113.1:24306-39232 GCA_002079205.1 Phalaenopsis hybrid cultivar
TATATATATATATAATTAAATCACAACCTTCCAAACATTTCTGACGACCCACAACAACTCAACTTTCTATGATATCTAGAAAGTTAGATCAATTTGGAATGAAGTTTTCTCAAATAACGTGAATGAGAAAAATTCATTCGGACAATCAATTGAGTCTCAAACATCATTTGAGACTTTAGATAAAATTAACAATAGAGCTAATCAACAATAATCTAACTTTTGTAACCTAGGTTGGAAAAACCATCGTAACTTTAACTAGAATACTAATTCACGTGTGGAAATTAACAATGGGTGAAACTTCAAGTGAAACAATTGGGGAACTAGAACAACCAAGGTAATACAAACTAAAGATCTTCTTATCCTTCTGGCTTTACCAATAACCAATAAATTAAGGAGAAGAAGTTGTCTTTAGAAGAAATGGTGTTACAAATGAGGAATCAATTACAAAGTTAAAATGTTCCAATAAGAAATACTGAGAATTAACTGGGACAAATTAATAACTCACTTAGCAATAGGCCTCCGAGAACACTTCCTAATAACACTGAAGTTAATCTTAAAAATAAAAATAAAGACCACCACCATCATTTCCTCATAGACTTAGACAGCAAAAATTGGATAAAAAATTTTCTATGTTTTTAGAGATATTTAGAAAGCTAACAATTAATTTTCATTTTGCTGAAGTATTGGATTGAATGCCCATTTATGTCAAATTTATGAAAGAAATTTTTCAATAAAAAAGGAAGTGTGGAGATCATAAGATTGTTGCACTAAGTGAAGACTGCAGTGTAATAACTCGGAAAAAGCTTCCTCAAATCTAAAAGAACCTGATAGATTTATTATTCCATGTATGATAGATGAAATATTATGTGAAAAATTTTTATGTGATTTGGGAGCTAGCATTAACCTTGTGCCATTATCGATATTCAGAAGGTTAGGTTTAGGAAAGATTTCACCCACTATTATAACCATGCAATTAGCTGATCAATCAATTACTTATCCTAAATGGGCTATAGAAGATGTATTTGTGAAGCTAGATAAAATTATGTTCCCTTTTAATTTCATTATTTTATATATGGAGGAAGATAAAGAATTACCAATAATTTTAGAAAGACTTTTCTATTCCACTTGACGAGCTATAATAGATGTGCAAAAAAGGAAGTTAACCATGAGATTTAATGACCAAAAAGTTAATTTTAACATTTTGAAGTCAATGAAAAATCCAATAAAAGAAAAAGATGATGAATTTTACAGAATGGAGACTATTGATTATTTAATTGATAACCATTTTTGAGAAATCTGTGAAATTAAAACACAATAATAAGAACTGGAGCATGAGAATGAGACTGATTTTAGAGATAAATCATTTGAGATAAACACTTAGTATTCAAATTATGTTCAGGAAAGTTTTGAGATTTTAGACACTATTGAAAATATTAAATTTATTATTTCATCTATTGAGAAACCTCATGCACTTCAGATGAAGGTTCTCCCTACACATTTATAGTGTGCTTTTTTTGGAAACTCATCAACATTACCTGTTACAATATCCTCAAACTTAACTGAAGATCAGGATGAAAAATTAATGGAAACATTAAGAAAATATAAGAAAGCCATTGGATGGACATTAGCAGATATTAAAGGAATCAGCCCTTCAATTTGGGTGCATAAATTTTCAATGGAATATAATCATAAACGTAGTGTAGATCCTCAGAGGAGATGGAATCCTATAATGAAAGATGTTGTTAAAAAGGATATTTTAAAGTGTTTGTATGTTGGAGTTATTTATCCTATTTCTTATAGTGCTTCAGTTAGTCTAATTCACCGTGTCCGTAGGAAAGGGAGAGTGACTATAACTCTTAATGAACAAAATGAATTAATTTCAATAAGACAAGTCACTGTGTGGTGAATTTGTATTTATTATAGAAAATTCAATCTCACCACAAGAAAAAATCACATTCCTTTACCCTTTCTAGATCAAATATTGGATAGGATAGCTGGGCATTGATATTTTTGCTTTTTGGATGTATATTTTGGGTATCACCTAATATCCATAGCTCCTGAGGATCAAGAGAGTAGAACTCACAAGTCATTACATAAATTTTTCTTTTAGAATAATGCATTTTAGTTTATGTAATGCACCTACAACTTTTCAATAGTGCATGATGTTAATTTTCTATGATCTAATTTAGAAAGGAATTGAGGTTTTTATGGGTGACTTCTCAATTTTTGGAACCTTCTTTGATTCATGTTCAAACCATTTAATAAGATTTATGAAACACAGTGAAGAAACAATTTTAGTTCTCAATTGGGAAAAATGACAATATATAGTCGCAGGAGGAATCATTTTAGGGCATAAAATTTTTGAAAAAGGCATGGAAGTAGACCCAGCAAAATTATAAGTGATTGCTGAACTACCACCTCCTACCAGAGTGAGAGGAGTCAGAAAATTTTTAGGACATAATTAATTTTATAGGCATTATACTAAAGAATTTTATAAATTTACCAAGCCTCTGTGACATCTTTTCGAAAAAGATGCAATATTTCATTTTAATGAGGAATGCCCAAATGTCTCCAATTTGTTAAAGAAAAAATGAATCACTGCACCTACTATTGTTTCACTTAATTTGGAAAAAATCATTTGGTTTAATGTGTGATGCATGTGATTATGCTATCGGGGTAGTATTGGAGCAAAAATATGATAAGATTTTTATACTTATATACCATGCTAGTAAAACTCTTAATTAAGCTCAAACAATTTATACTAATATTGAAAAGAAATTTTTGGCAATAATGTATGCATTTGATAAATTCATATCTTATGTAATTTGAGCTAAATGTATTGTGCATACTGATCCCTATGCTATAAAATATCTGATGCTGAAGAAGGATGCAAATCCAAGGTTAATTAGATGGTTCTTTATGATGTGGGAGTTTGATTTTCAAGTAGTACATAGGAAGAGAACTGATAATCAAATTGCTGATAAATTTTTAATGCAGGAAAAGGACAATTATAGTGATTTTGATATTGAAATAAATGAAAAATTTCTTAATGAACAACTATATATTATTACTAAGTGGAATGTTCCGTGGTATGCTGATGTAGTTAACTATATAATTAGTAATATTTTACTCTACAAATTATAAGCTACCAAAAGAAGAAGTTCATTCACAATTAAAGATTTTACTTTTGGGATGACCCTTATTTATATAAGAAATGTAATGATCAAGTTATTTGAAGATGTGTATCATTTGAAGATGCAATTAAATTCTAAAATCTTGAATTTCTTGGCCACTTTATTCAAAGATGTTAATATTTACGTGAAAACATGTGATATAAGTTAGAGAGTATGCAATATTTCTAAAAGGAATGAAATGCCCTTATCTTTTACTTTGGAAGATGAAAATTTTTATTTATGGGGTTTGGATTTTATGGGACCCTTTATATCATCTTTCAAATAAAATATGTATTTTAATAGCTTTGGATTGTATTTTGAAACACATTAAAGTTATTACATTACCTCATTGTGGTGCTCAAAACTTTGCAAAATTTTAATAAAAAAATATTTTCACTAGACTCGGAATACCGAGAGCGATCATTATGGGTTGGGAAAGTCATTTTAAGAGCTTAAGAATTGAATAAATAACTAAGAAATATGGAACTAAACATTTAATTGCCACAACTTATCATCCTCAAACCAGTAGTTTAGCAGAAATATCCAATCAAAAAATTAAAAGAATATTAGAAAAGACTGTAAATCCTAATAGGAAAGATTGGTCTGCTATACTTGATTATGCATTAGGGCTTAAAGGACTACTTAAAATACTCCTATAGAAATCTCACCATATAGGCTCATAATTGGAAAGGCTTGTCACTTTCAAGTTGAACTGGAGCATAAAGCTTATTTGGTTGTTCAGGAATTTAATTATAATATGAAGGACACAAGTATAAAAGGATTATTGCAATTAAATGTGCTAAAGGAACTTAGAAATGAATCTCATGAGAATGCAAATATTTATAAGGAAGAGATGAAGATTTGGCATGATCCAAAAACTTTAAGCAATGATCTCAAGCCTAGAGAAGAAGTTTTACTTTATAATACAAGACTGAAATTATTTCTCAAAAAACATAAATCCAACCCAATTTGGGCCTATTATTATAAAAAAGTCTGTTTGTATAGTGTTGTTGATATTAATGATAAAAACTGAAAGAATATTTAAGGTAAACAGACACAGATGGAAATCTTACATATGTGGAAACAAGCCTTCATATGAAGAGGCTTTGATGTTGGGTCAACCAGAGTAAAGCATTGGATATGTCAGGCTGACGACGTTAAACCATGTGCTTTGTGGGAGACAACCAATGGTTATTTATGTGGATTGATTGTTATTGTTATATGGACCA
This sequence comes from Phalaenopsis hybrid cultivar, assembly GCA_002079205.1. Classification (NCBI taxonomy): domain Eukaryota; kingdom Viridiplantae; phylum Streptophyta; class Magnoliopsida; order Asparagales; family Orchidaceae; genus Phalaenopsis; species Phalaenopsis hybrid cultivar. The sequence continues at coordinate 28,709 of JXCR01148113.1, forward strand.
TTTGATGTAGTATTGAGAACTACAAGATGTAAGAAGGCACAAAACACTAATTAAATGATCAAAATGAGATTAGGATGATAAAATTGGATGCAAGGCAAAATGGTGTCTATTTGGGCACTAACGCCTAAGCATTGAAACATGGTGCCTAAGCGCTAGTTTGAAGTGGGGTTGGCGCCTAGGTGCCAAAATTTGGCGCATAGGTGCCATAGTTTAAAAATCATTGGTATACCACCCATTGGCTATTTTAACCCACTTCTTTCCTTTAAAACCACTGTAAACTAGCCAATGGAACCCGACCCTTCAGTTTTAGGCGTGATTGAGCATATTTGGAGAAGGAATTGAGTGCTAACTTAATTTTCTTATACCAATGGTGAGTAAGAGCAATGGTGGGGCTGATGGAAGGAAGTTCATGCACAAGGACACTGAGCATAGTTCAATGGGTTCCTTGCACTTAACCATGATGGAATTACAGAGAAAATTACAAAGGGTGAGAATAAGATTTTGAATTTGCATACTAAATTGAGTGACATCTCTTACCAATTCAAACATTTGGATCAACAAGATAAACTCCAGTTCAATCATTTGCATTATTTTTGGAGGTGCAAATGAGGATGTATTAGAATAACAACATGATCAGACAAATTCTTCTGATGACTTTTCACGCTACCCTTTTTAACAACTTGTTCATGCATCAAGCTCAGATGAATGAAAAGGTAGAGGAGAATAACATTCATAATTATTAGTAGTCAGAGGTTTGTGTGAGAAAAATCTTTTGCTTATTATGTCTGATTATTGTGCCGACTTTTGTCTATAGGTGTCTCTAGTTCTGCATAGTTGATATTTATGTTTATATTTTATTTTCTTATTTTTGCTTGTTGTTATGCTGTTTGTATCAAACCTATTTCTTTGTTAATGAGTTGGAATTAAGTTTATGAATTTAATTTTATGGTGTTAGTGTGCTTGGATCACTTAGATAATTAGTACTTAGGAGTTTAATACTTGTGCAAATGAAAGTTGGGAGCTTTTTAAAAATTAACTAATTATTAAAATGATGTTAAATCATTCTAATTAGGGTTCAGAGGCCTTAGGTTTGTAGTGATTACACTTTAAAATATCAAAAAAATTCAAAAATTTAAAAAATGTGGGTTTGGTGCCTAGGCACCAAAATCTGGTACTTAAGTGCCAGTTTACCATGAAACAGTACCTTAGTGCCAAATTTGCTAAACCACCAAATCAGTCCAAAAAATCGTAACATGGATTGATTTGACACCATTTTTGTGCCTGAAGCTTCATCTTCTTCCACTATTCACGCAGAGGATTTCATAATGCTTCTCCTTGCTTGCAAAATTTGGCAATTTAGAGCCTAAACACCTTGGATTTCTCTTTCTCTAGGTAAGATCTACACTTTGCCTATGAATTTTTCTTCTTTCACCGTGAATTACTTCTAAATTATAAAAATACTGGAAAACTCAAAAAATATTTAAAAAAGAGTTAAAATTCATGGTAGAAGAGTTTGTTTCTTGAAAATGCTTGTAGAAACCTTTGGAACTCATATTTAGAATTTATTTGGTTTTTTACATAATTTTGTGATGACTCCAAAAACAAAGAGAGGAAAGGGAAAAGAGGTATTCAAAAATAAGGAATTTGTGAATCTTAAAGCATAAGACCGAAAGAATGAGTTTCTGTTATCGATAAAGTTTATAGTGTAGCGAAGTTTTCCTACTCTTGGTGATGTCGTGGAAAATTCATTTTTTGCTCGTTGTTGGGAATATTTATGCTACTTTACTGCTATTGTAGTTATTTCTATGGTGTGAGAGTTTTATGCTAATCTGCTTCAAGCACTGGGATACTACTATTTTTTTGAGAGAGGGGAGTTGAGTTCACCCCCCAAAAGGATCAATGCATAATATGAGTTGCCTCCTATTTTGGGTTGCTACTATTTAGATTTCAGGCCTCCTATGTTGAAGCTTGATGAGATCATTGCATTCCTTACGGTTGAGCATGGAGCATGAATATTTAAGAACGGGCATAAAGTAAATTTTTTTTCTTCTATGCTTAATGGCCTATCTAAAGGCTATCATTATTTCATTTCAGCTTGAATACTTCCTACAAATCATTTATACGATGTGACAAGGGAGAGAGCCATTCTAAAATATTGCATTCAAGGTATGAAACCTATTGATGTTGGCTCTCTCATCTACAAAGCTATTTTCATGTCCACCAGAGCTAGTACTTTTGTATGTTTGGGTTACCCATCCCTTATCTTTACTATTTGAAAATATTTTGGGATTAAATATGAGTTTTGGAAAGAGCTACTGTAGCCACTAAAGCCTATTTTTAAGGCTAATGTGCATTTATATGGAAGATCGTGAAGTAGAGATTCTGACATTCCATCTACATCAGCTTTGAGACCTTCTACCTCTAGTACTTTCACTCATTTACCTACTAGTTTTGACAATGTGATAGAGCATTTGCAGATACAGTAAAGTGACATACTTTCTGCACATTGTCACCTTCAAAAGAATGAGGAATACTGGGATCATTTGGAACAATATTTAAAGCACAAAAGTGACTCTGAAGCGAGTTTCAATACTTCCCTTGTGAGCTTTTTGAGAGGAGACCAAAGTGTAGAGTTCCCTGGTTTTATTCCTTATCTGATGTTTGAGCACCATGAGGCCATGGATCAAGATGTTGATGAAGATGAGGAGGAGGAGGAGGAGTAATTCTAATGTTTGTCTTTACCTTCCCCTAGTTATAGCTGCCTTATAGTTATTTTGATTGTATAGAACATTGTTTAACTTATGTGTACCATTGATGTGTATTTTGGTCTTTTAACTTTTTATTGCACTACTATTTTTCTTTTGTTGTACTTAATATAGATCTTTTAGTACTGCTTCTGTGTGGTAATTGTTCTTTATTTTTTACTTTTCATGCTAAACTTGTTTAATTTAGATTTACTTACTGCTACAAACACTTATTTTTACTACTTATACTTGTATTATTTTTGTGTATGGAACCCTGTTATATTTAGTTAAACAGTAATTTTTTTCTCTCTTCATACTTTTTTTGTACGGTAACGTTTTAAACTATTTAAAAATTTAAGATTGGTGAAAGGAGAAACACTTTAAAAATTAAAATTTATTTGTCCTCAAATAAAGTATATTTTAAAAATTTTTTAACATAACATATGGTATGTGGTGTTATTTTTAAAATCCATATTTTTTATTATTATGAATGTTATAGTAAACTAAGTAAAAACTCTTAGTGATTAAGGATAACTATGAAGTTAAGATATTTAGTATATAAGTATAGGAATATTCTTTTACTTTTCATAGTAAGAAATATTGTATTTTTGAAACACAAATGATCTTAGATTTAGACTTTAGAAAGAATTTCATAATCTCTGAAAAATTCTTTTTGGTACCAAGTTAAGAAATGTGAGAAGTTTTTAACTTTAGGAAGAGGATATTCAAGTTCAAAATAATTATAGGCTATTCAAATATAGTAATCTTAACATGAAAAAGAAAAGAAAAAGAAAGGATTGAAAATGATCCTGAAAAAAAAACAAAAAAGAAGAGAAAAGTAAAAATGAATAAAATGTGAGGAGAAGCTTGAGGAGATGCATAATTAAAAATTGGCTTCACTTGAATTATCTTAAAGGAAGAAACTTACTTACACTTTTGAGCTTATTCTTATTTTTAAATGTGTTAGTCAAATCCTTACTAGTAGAGTTCTCATATAATTCTAACATTAAATCTACCTAAGATTCCTAAGTCTTACAAACTACAATTATTTTTGAAATGAATAGAAAATCAAAATTCTTAACTTAAGTACTAGTTATTCGTCATCCTTAGTTCTATCCTACATTCTTGAACATTTTTCTAAAGGTTTTACTATCACCTTAAAATGTTTATCTCTATAAATAAATTTTATACTCATTTTTAAGAATATTATGCTTTAATGAAAGGTATTTTGTGTGTTTTTTATTTCAAGTACAAGAGATGGAGGTCAAAAAGAAATATGAGCAAAAATGGAGCAAAATAAAGTCAAATAGAGCTAAGGAATAAAACATAACCTGGCGCTTAAGTGCCAGGTAGTTAAAAGAAGCTTTTAAAAGGCTAGTTCCTAGGTGCCACAGTTAGGCGCCTAGGTGCTAAAAACTGTTTGGACTTCTGTGAAATGCATTCAAATTAATTTTGAAGAGGCATTTGAAACAATTCTCAGTTTTTTTAAGAGCTTTATTCAAAGACACAATGGGATGGTCGAAAAAAAGTTTTTAGAGAAGGGTTGTTGAAGAAGGCTTTCGCATGAGGCTCTCTTCTAGCGTGTGTGGGTGTGGAGTGGGTTGGAGTGCGTGTGAGAGTTTTTATAGTGTGCGTTTTGGTGTGTCTATGAGAGTAAGCTGTCAAAAGAACTTCAAAAGATTTGCTTGGTAAGAAGTCTCAGATAATTATTTTGTATTTGTGTTTAAGTTTTGTTTTATTGTGAAGAATTATTTTAAAAATAAAAAACATGTTTTGTTGTGTTGTTCTCATGACATATGAGTAGTTTAATTTATCTTTCTCTTTAAAATAATAAGTAATCATGTGTAGGATTCGAATTATTTAAGATTTCTCTTATTCCATACTTGTGATGTTTCATTACTTTGTACTTCATTTACATTTTCAATCTAGCCAATAGAATGTTAAAACCTGTTGTGAATCCATAATCACCCGAAAAGGCTACGAGTTCCTCAACTAGTAAGAATCACATTAATCTCATGGATGAGAAGGTAATCCATGGGTTAGTGAAAATAGATAGAGATATAAGTTTTGATGTGCGTAAATTGGTGAATCTATAGTAAAAAGCTAGAGCCTTTATCAGTTTTATCTAGTGTCGAAACCTAATGACTGGTTAATCCTATAGAAAGGGCATGGTGGGAAATCTAGAGGTGAAAGATTAGAGTCTATCTAGTATAACTTACAAATTAGGAACTTACTCTAGGTTAGCAGAAGTTCTTTATGCACTCGAGAGAGGGTAAACAATAGGTATGCTCCTATTTGGCATTTTAATTTTAAACATTTGATTCCCACACTAACTATGATCTCGATGCATGGGAAAAAAACTTTTAAATAATCTGAATTATTCTTTATAAAATTGGTTTAAAATCTCTACATTTTATTTAAGCTTTAAAATAGAACATTGTAGCTTTTTTTACACCTAAACTTGCTACCATATTTCCTAGATTATTGTCTGAAGTTTATGTTAAATTTTAATAGGTTTATAAAAGAAGTTTTGGGATAGAAAGATTTTCACCTTTTTTGTGGGATCGATACTAGAGTTTTAAAAGAAAAGCATTTGTTACTTGACACGATATGTATACTCACATAGCACCCATAGTGTCTAAACTATTTATCAAATTCTAAGTTCTATAACTTATCTATTGAACACACCAGCCTCAAAAATATATTGGATCAATTTTTTGTCCATCTTTTTAAAACTAAATAACATCGCAATTGCGGGTCAAGCAATCATCGTGCCTTGTGTCGCTTCACCCTCACAGTTGGCGACTCGAGCCACTAGAAAGTAACACGTCTGTGACCATTGACTTTGCTGCTTATTTGATGTCAGAGCTCTAACCACTGGTAGAGAGATGACTGTGATGTGACATATAGAGACCCATTGTTTAGCCAATATCATAAAAAAAACATGTCGATTGTATTGCTTTTTTGCGTTGCAATATTTATTTCAAATATTTTCATACCTATCTCACATGTTTTTTTTCTTTGTCATTCAAAGCATGGCTTGTAAGAAACGTTGGTGTGTGGTCTGTATACCAAGAGCTTGGAGCAAGTGGTGAGGACTCCTTAAGACGCCACAAAGGAATAGCCCCTCTAACTTAATGAATTTCCTTCCTAGAGTCCTTTAGGTCTAGATGTTAGAGGATTTAGGTTATAATGTTTGTGTGCTAGAGAAAAGCCCTATATGTTATGTGCTTTGTGATCCCCCTAAAAATAAAAGATCAAAACTTGCCCTTTTATTTTTTGCCCAAAATCTAAAAGCCAGGATTGTAGAAATCTTACATTTGCTACGATGATTTCATTCTTGCAATTGGAAGAATGTGACTTGCTTTTTGGTTTTGGAGAATGGAAGGTCTCACAATTTTGATGTTCTCTAGACCACAAAAGTTTTCTCCTACAAAAATCTTTTATGTCATGAAGATGCAGGTAGGTCACCTCACGTGGCGAGCAGTTGATACTCCTTATTACCATCCTACCATAGAATCCAGTGAGGCATCTTGGATGAGTCCAATTTCTTGGCAAACTTCATTTGTCTCATTTTATTCAAGTGTATGAGTTCATATTCCTTGCATTGCTTGATTTTTTAAAATTTCATAACAAAAATAATCTTATTTGCATGCATTATTGATTAGCCAAACATCCTTTCTCACTTGATCTATATCATCATCAATTCAATCAATTGGTCACCACCTGGCTAATAGACTTGATCACATTTTTGCTATTCAATTGATCATCCACCATTAGTCAAACTGTTTCATCTGACCCTTTTGTTGACCCAATCGATCGACTGCCATTAGAAGGATCAATGTAATTTAACCTTTTTTATCAGCTCGACCAATTGAAAATCATTGATCAGATTTCTTCGTCCAATCACCCTTTTGTCAACTCAAGTGATTGATTGTAGTGTCTTCATCAACTCGATTAAACTTTTTCATCAGCTCAATCGATTGATCACCAAAAATTTGATTAGTTCATTCGACCCTTCCCAAGGCTCGACCAACAGGTGATAGCAACAAAAATTGATTGATTAACCACATCTACAGTTTAATCGATCGACCATCCATAACTATATCATATTGATCAATTCCACTTGAAAGTTTTATGATTACATGCTTGTCTCATACTGTTTTCATAAAATCATTCACAACTGCACCCCTAAGTGCACTTGTGAACTTTCTTCGCCATTTAGTTTTAGTTGGTGTCTATTTTCCACCTGTGGGCAACACTTTGTTTTGGTCTTCTTCACATTCTCAAATGTGGTCATGTGTTACACTCTCAAGTGTTTGCACTTACACTTGTGCACCTTTACATGTGTGCTTGCACAACATATTGTATGTTTAGATTCATGTGTTTATGTTATATGGGTAACTATTCTTGCACACACACCTTTGACACGCTCGTGTCTTCTCTAGGGATGGCTTACAAATCAAGCCTACACATTGTGTGATCTCCATTAACAAGTCACTCCTCCCACAATCATTTTCGACACTCACGTGTCTTCTTAGAGTCATTGGTCCTCTCACACTCACTCTAAAAATTCATGTGTTTTTCTTGGGTACACGGCTCTCACCAAGCTCAAGCTAGTCTCCTCAGCCTCCGAACCTATCTGGTACATGAGCCGAGTAGCCGCATTCATTGTGACAACACCCCACACTATCATGAGCATATTCCTTGCTTAAGAAATGTGTTTGCTTGTTTTCTTGATTGATGCACCATATTTTGTATGTTTTTTTTTCATTTGAATGTGTTTTTGGTCATTTTTGTGGCAAGTTTTAATTGCCCCCGGTGATGTCCTATAACCTAGGTGGCTAAGCACAATAACACTTATGTGTCATAATCACTTTGCATCTACATGTGTTGTCTCGATCTTCTCGATACTGAAATTGGTACAATAGCTGAGTGACACCTTGTTCGTTATAATGCGACAGCTAGTGCTACCCATAAGAATGCATTGATGGGCAATACCAACTATCACACTGTAACTAGCATGTGTACGTTGTTTTAAGGTTCCAAGGGGTCTAATGGGTGCCACTTAAGATTTTATTTTTTTATGAGCTATTTTGAAGTATAAATATTTACATTTTTATTACTCTATTGATCAAAAATTCAAAATATACTTTCAAAATACCTGGATATCTAGCTTAGATTATATTTTAGAACCTGCATCTAGTGGTAGGTCTTTAACTCCTTGAATCCCTAGATCGGGATTGGAGACAGCGACTCTGTCAAAAAGTACAGCAACCTTCTAACTTAAATCTGTACTCACTTAGATGTTGTGATAGAAAATAATGTTATATGGTGTACTAGGCTAAGAGGAGGGTGTTAGGAATTGGTTTTTGATGTCCTTCTTATAGTTCTCCTTTGGTTTGGTTTCGATAGCCTGAAATCACTTTTATGCTACTTTGAGTATTTACTAGGTTTGAGACATGCACACTACCATCTTAATGGAAATTTTCTTATAGAGAGCATGCTTAAGACACACACACTTGTAACAAGGAGGAGTAAGTAATGATTTGATCACTAACACTTTTCTGCAGGTGTTGTTAAGCTGCTCCCACCAGGCATGGCCCATATGCATGACATGTAGGTAGCTTTATGTACTAACCTTATTTTTATACAATTCAATTCTTTTTTTACTTTTACAATGTATTTTTTTGAGTCATTAGGAGAGTTTGTATTAGAAATAAGGTACAAGCATGAGTTCCAAGTTGACAGACAAAAGAAACTATGTGACATGGACCAAGAGCTATTTACTAGTATCACGTAACATAGTTTTAAATCTCATTAATGACTAGAATAGGATCTAGTGTGTACATATATGATTCCTGACCACCTTATATCATTTTAGGGATATGTTGCCAACCCAACGGGACCTGACCTTTTATATTTTTTTTTATTTAGCTTTCTTTACCTTTTTGTTTATTAAGTGTAATTGCTAATTCTACCCTTTCTATCTTGTGGATTGAGTGGGAATCATGTGAATCACCTAGGCTCCTTAGGACCAAAGGTTATAAATTTTCTATAGAATCCTAAAAAAGATTAAGATTAATAAAAATATAGGATTTTAAAACTCAGAATTTTAGAAATCTATACTTTATTGTTATGAAGTTTTCATGTCATATTTTAAATGGGTTGCATAGCATGGCCTCCTATCAAGTTAGAATTAATAGGGCCTCCACACTTATGAATTATTAGAGAATGACATTGTACTTGCAGGTCCTTATATGAAGTTCTCATGCTTCTTCAACATAACTAGCCCAACATAGATTTTAGCTTAGTTGATTGTCTAGTGCTCTTAGGGTGTTAGAGGCTTCCCCAAACCAGACATGGAGTAAGTCCATCCTTGAGATTTTATTGAGCTTTATAGCTAGACATCTTCCCTCTTATCCACTCTAGCAGCATTCTCACCAGTTTGGCGGGAATAAGTCTCATCTATGCTCTTCCTTCCTACATAGGGTCATTTGATTATAGTCTCCTTCTCTTGATCTTAACTATTAAGGTCTCCTTAGATGACACGTTTCATGGATTGTTGATAAGGGGACCTTCGATTGTGTTGGCAGTCATCAACATGAGAAAGTGGTTTGATTAAAATATATTTAATTTAATATATATATATATATATATATATATAACATGATGGTGGCGGCTGAGGAGGGAAGTGCTCTGTTAGGGTTTCTGGAGGGATGAAGTTTGGAGGCTGCTGGCTGAAGAGGTGCTCTAAGGTGTTTGTTTGTGGATGTTATTTCCTTTCTGGCTTCTTCTCCAGGTAGAGGTGGATCTTCGAGTGTATTTGCTGCTGGATTTTACTGTTCCATTGGTTCTCCCCTTGGCTACTCTATAGTTGTTGGTCTCTGTTTAGACATGGCCACACCTATTGATGCTGCCACTGACTCTCTTTGGATGAAGGAAACTTATGCTAGGGTTGTTGGAAACTCTACTGATGTTTTACAGGACTTGGATCATTTGGTTTTCCCTCAGGAATTTCATGACACTGCTGCAGGAAAAGGAAGCTGCCCTTGCATCCATCCACTTGGATCCAAGGAAGGAGAAACTGCTGTGTTCTTTACCAACAGAGAAATAACCTCTCTATAAGAAGATGTGAAGTTTACCTTAATAGGGAAGTTTCAATTGGGACACCCAAGAATGGAGCTAATTAGAAATTTCTTTGAATCACTTAAATTTATTGGTAATTGGAAGATAGGGCTGTTGGATGGAGGCATTTACTCATCCAATTAACTACTTGAGGAAGACTATGCCAGACTTTTTGCTAAACAATCTGTAATCATTGCTGGAACTACAATGAAAATTGTAAAATGGACCCCTGACTTTGATCCAAGTAAAGAACCACCAGTAGTTCTTATTTGGTACAAATTCCCTGGGCTTCCACTTTCTTTCTTCAAATTGAATGCACTGTTTAACATAGGGAGAGCTCTGGGCACACCTTTGAAAGTTGATTCACCCACTTACAACAAATCCAGGCCAGCATTGGCCAGAATACAAGTGGAAAGAGGCATCACCCTCCCTGAAGTGAAAAGAATCTGGATTGGCTCAGATAATGATGGTTTTTGGCAAAATATTGCCCCTGAACAGAAGCCTTATTACTGCCAACACTGTAGAATGTTTGGCCATACAGTGGAAAGATGCTACAGAGTACATCCACCAGTTAAGAGAAACACTGGTAAAGATTATAAGGAAACAGGCAATATAGCACTACAAGCTAAAGAAAATTCTACTAAAGATACAC